>CM062817.1:1738665012-1739132512 GCA_031772625.1 Pinus tabuliformis | reverse complement strand
ATAATCATATGGGTTTATCATTATTATGTTCTAAGGCATTATTTTAGTATTTTGAGTGATTTTATGGTTAAATATTAGAAAAATAACATGTGTTCACTTATATCTAAAAGTTGGATGATTTTTCTAATGTGTGTAGGCATATTTGAAGATTCCAGCAAAGTCATATTTGGCCTCTAAGTCTCAAATTCGAATTTCCTCGTCAAACTCCTAAAGATTTGAGGAGGATTTGAGATCATGGATGAAGCACATTTCATGGAGAAGAATCATGGAAGTTTTCATAAGTGTCTCTTATCAAATATTTTAGAGATTTGTGAGAGGATATGAAGAGATGTTACCTGCTATATGTTAACACATGGTTTTCACCACATGATATATTTGTGGATCTAGGAGAGATTTGTGGATCTATATTTATTAATTAGTTATTTTAATTTTTGTATAAATAAGAGTGCCTTCTCCATTCAAAGGTGTGTTAAGTTTGGAATTCTAAATATTGGCTATGCTCATGCTTGATTTTATGAATACTATCGAAGTTCACACACTATTCAATTAATACAATCCTTTGAAATGGTTATGCCTTCATGATGAGATCTAGTGCTTGATCAATAGCTACCTAAACTTTCCACCTCTCGTGCACTTTAGGAGGGCCCCTTGATGAGTTTGAGTGTAATTTAATGTTTCATTTCTACAAGATATATTAGTTTCTTTTATGCCCATTTTCTGCAAGTTTTACTCGAAAAAATCTTTTTTTTTCAAAGTACAGTAGGATAGAATAAAAATAATAAAACCAAGCTTCGTAATGTTTTTGAGTTTTTGTTTTAAAATTTGATTTCATTTATTTCTTGGAAATTTTCATTTGATGGTGCAGTAAGAACCACCTTGTTCACTAACCATTGGTAGGAAGATCTACAAGAGAAGGGAAGTTTATGAAGGAGAAAAATAAATAATGTTTCAGGAGCTAAAAATTTGAGATTTCAATCCTAGACGTGGAGATATCGAGATTGCATCTAGCCATCGTTCTCTATCATTTTCGAAGTTTTAAACTTAAACAAATATATTTCCCGTGTCACATAAAAAGTTTACCCATTGGTTTATTGATATCAAACAAAAAAATTATCAATGAAACATTGAGGGGTAGTCCAAGGTACCACTTCCCAATATATTAGTGCTAAGTTTTTGCAGGTTCTAGGATTACCAAAAAATATCAATACATGCATAAGTGATTTTCAAAGACCATTTTTTTCAGAATAAATTAAGAAGTCAATTCCATGTCAAATCACATCCATCATGCCATTGCTACTCATTCATTTTCCTCTCTCTAAGCTTACAATCCATCCATGTTGAAATCCAAATTTCCATCATTCTACCACTACTAGAGCATGACTTCAAAACCATTTTTCCTTTCACAAATTTCATACTTTCCTACCTCATTTACATTCATCCCTAACCCATGAATAAATTCATTCATATTACTTAAAATGTTGAGTTATTGTGTTGTCTTCTTTCCTTTTCCAAAATAAGTCTGACTTAATAGTGAAAATCTTTCATCTATTGTCCTCTAAATCATTACTTTGCACTCACTTTAGATCATTGGGGATTCATTAAGGCCCTCCCTCTAACAAGTATTGACCCGTCGACTTCAATACATTATCTAGGTTTGAGACTAGAGATATGTTTAGTACCTTGGGGCTTGCATGACTTAATGGAAAGTTCTCTCGCCAATAAACAATGAGAATACATCAATGTCCCACGTTTGTTGGATCTTCTTTGTGACTCAACTACGACTCATCTATTTGTACCTAGTAAGATGTACTTGGGCATATTGACTCTCATTGACATTAATGGTGAGTAGTCTCGTGTTGGTTAATCGCATTCGTTAATGGAAAGTAATCCAAAAATGTATTTCTATGTTTGACATTAGCCAAATTTATTCACATAGAAAATAATTATGCCATGATGCAGATATGAGTGAAGACTATATGATTTCAGCAACTCGCAACAGTGTGCAAATAAATCAGATTTATTTTTAGAGTTTAGCAGTAGTAGCAAAAGAAATAAGAAGGAACAAACATTCTAATTACATCCTTCATCCACCATTAATTTAGGCAAGAGATGAAGAAGCAGATCATATTCTTTTCAAATTCCATAATCCAACAGTAACAACTAAGATCTCATAGATGCATAGTTTATTGACTTTTCAGGTAGGTGAAGGTATGTTGTTTTCTAATCTTTAATCATTAATTCCTTAAATGCTAAAAGATATGTATTTGGAAAATTTCCCATGTGACCTTTCGTTCCCCATTTTCAAAAGACATAAAACACTTTTAGTTGGGGGGGATATTTATTACCATTTTTCAAATCCATATTCCATAACCTCATATATTGTTGACCAACATGTTTCTCCCAACTGAATGGTGTTGTTTTTTGGTTCAACAATTGATATGTTTTTAAAATATTCAAATTATTAGCAAGGATGGATTGATATGTATATGAATAGATCTTCATTTTGAATTCATTTTCAAATAATCTTTGTTGTTGCAAGAAGAAGAGTAAAAGAAAAGTGTTTCCACACAAGAACCAACACTTGCAATACGTATGGTTGTCACACAAGAACCAACCACAAGAGTTGCCACTTAGATATTTTTCAGAGAAAAATGACTCTCAACAATAGCAATATCTTGATAAAAATAAATAATTGAAGGAGACTTTTCAAGTCTTGAAGAGTATCTCAAAGTCACAAAATGACTTAATTTTCTACTCCACAAAAGGCTACGACCCATGACAATCAATGAAAAGTTGCAAGAGGACATGCAACATCTTCAATTGGGGGGAAATGTTGGACCTCCAAAATGTCATCCAATTCACCCTCTTTTCTTTCGCTTTCCTTCAATATTTACCATATTTCGCAGCGCCATCACCTTACATTAAGACCATTTTCATAATCATATATGGATTTATCATTATTATTTTCCAAGGCGTTATTCTAGTATTTTGAGTGAATTTATGGTTAAATATTAGAAAAATAACATGTATTCACTTATATCTAAAATTTGGATGATATTTGTGATGTGTGTAGGCATATTTGAAGATTCCATCAAATTCATATTTGGCCTCTAAGTCTCAAATTCGAATTTCCTCTTCAACCTCTTGAATATTAGAGGAAGATTTAAGATCATGGACCAAGCACATTTCATGGAGAAGAATCATGGAAGTTTTCATAAGTGTCTCCTATCAAATATTTTAAAGATTTTTGAGAGAATATAAAGAGATATTACTGGCTAGATGTTAACACATGGTTGTAACCCCATGAAATATTTGTGGATCTAGGAGATATTTATGAATATACATTTATTAATTAGTTATATTAGCTTTTTTTATAAATAAGAGTGGCTTATCCATTAAAGGTGTGTTAAGTTTGGAATGCTATATATTGGCTATGCTTATGCTTGATGTTATGAATACTATTGAAGTTCACACATTGTTTAGTTAATACAATCCTTTGATATGGTTATGCCTTCATGATGAGATATGGTGTTTAATCAATAGCTACCTGAAATTTCCACCTCTTGTGCACTTTAGGAGGGCCCCCTGATGAGTATGAGTGTAATTGAATGTTTCATTATTTCAAATCTTTTGATTAGATGCTCTATTTTCTACACATTATATTTACACTCTTTTATGCTCATTTAAATTATGTTCTTTTGCAGATAAAGCACTTGAATTACATTTTAAATACCAAAAATATTTACTTCTTTGTGCACTCATTTCATTTGCATTCATAGGAATATCATGGATTTAATTTATGAATGGACTCTAAGCTTTGAACACACACTGAATTTCTAAATTGCTTTACATTCTTCAATGCTTCCATGGTTAATTATATCATATATCAAATTTACAAGCTTTCATAGATTAGATTTACTCACCTTTCTAGATTAAATATTTCCATGCTTTCACAGACTAAATTTCAAATGTTTTATAGATTAGGATTTCGTGCTTTAATAGATTAAGTTCAAATTCTTTCATTAGATTATATTTATTTCTTTAACTAGCATAAGTGTCTTTGCTTTCAGTAGATTAAAAGTTCTTTACTTTCCTAGAATAGATTGTCCTTGCTTTCACTAGATTAGAATAGTTTCCTTTGATTTTACTTCCTTCAAGGATAACCAAATTCATTTCTTTAATCAAAATTAATTATGTTTGTGTCCTTTGATTAGATTTCATCTCATAGATTTTCGTTGCATTTGTAGTCTTTAAACATCAATTTCTTTTTAGATTAAGATCTCATTTTCACTCCATCGCATTCTTTTGATTCATTTGCATAGGTCTACCATTCGTTTCTTGTTATTGGTAAATTAGAATTCTTCTTTTAGAATTAAAATTGAAATTTGATGTCCTAATGTTGGCATTATGAGACAAGTGTTGTCCTTGATGGCAAAATGACAGATTATAGTGCAGCAGATCAATAGCAAAGAATTGATGATCAGACTACAAAGAATGAAGAAAGAAGAGTATATACGCAGGTTCACTATATACCAAGTAGGGTATACACGCAGGTTCACTATATACCAAGTCGCGTATACGCAGGTTCGCTATATACCAAGTGGGGTATACACGCAGTTTCATGCACGGAAAAGCGCGTATATGTCGGAAAGCTTACTTTTGGTCCATGGTAGTTAGTCCTCGGTATTTGAACCTATGGTTTTGGACCATGGTATCTCAACAAGTGTGTTGATCCCAAGTACTGGGCTCTTGGTATTGATTTATTATGGTTTTGGACCGTGGTATTGAGCAAGGCTCAAGACTATAAAAGGAGAAGAAGATCATTAGGCAAGGGCATCCGAAAAGTCTTGAATATCTGAGGAAGTATGAGATCTAGTATGTAGGTTATGGGTTGATGATGCATTGCTTGATCTAAGCTAAGGAGGGATCTCACCGGTGGATGGAGAACAAGATCTAAGGATAGATCGGGATCAAATGGTTTGAAATGAATTATTTCTATATGATTGATTATGTTTATTTTAGATCTGTATACTGACGCATGCAATGATCTGAACTAGGTATAACTTAAGTTTGTAATCGCTGCAAGTCATGACTGAATATTTATAGATCTGTACACGGGTTGGCTTTGGTGTAAGCACGTATGTAAGCAGGTTGAGTTCATTGTATTAGCGTATACCTTTTGAGCTATGATATTTGAAGTTACAGGTGGTTCTAGTTGTTAAAGGGTTCTGATGACAGTTTAAAGGTGTCAGTATTCTGCATATCTTGTTTGGCTGATTGTGTCTAGCTTCAATATTGATGGATGAGAACTAATATTGGATCAGGATCATACTGACTCATATTTATGAGATCTGATGGACTAGATCTGGGTGCTAACGCATATATTATCCTTGTATATGTCATGATCTGGTTATGTCTGAAGTCAGGAAGTGCAGCAAAGTTATGAATAAGTGATTAATGACATATACGCTGGTTCATCTTGATGAAGTTGCGTATACACGCAGATTCGGCACTCCCAAGTAGCGTATGCACTCTGATGCATGATTTTGATGGTACAGTTGGTTATGATTGTTATTGCAGAGTTCTGCTCTGTGTTCTGGTGACTGTGTTGTTGACAGGGTTTCAGTGTTTCAGTAATTCAGAGATTGATGATGCTAGTATTGATTGTTTTGTGCTTCAATGATATTAATGGGTCCAGTATGAAAATTGGATGAAACGTGGCCTTTCAGATTATATGTTGTGCTTCAGGTGTATCCAGTCTGAAAATGTATGAAACGTGGTACCTGGAGGAGAGAAGATTGTAGGCCTGCGCCTACGTACTAGTATCTTAGCTAGTACAAAAGCAAAGGGGGTTGGAGATCCCTTCCAGGAGAGTCTGGAGAATGAGAGAAGGTTGTAGCCTTCTGCAGGTTGTAGCCTGCGTGCTGGTAAAGGACTGCACCAATACATTGTAAAATAAGTTTCTTAATAAAGGAAGATAGAAATGAATTGCAGCAGGTGGTTTTCACCCACATTGGGTTTCCACCTTATATCATGGTGTTCATATGTGCTTCTTGTGTGTGATGATCTATTTTTTTTTTACTGCACCTGCTTACTGTTCATATGGTTAATGAAGTTCTGATGCACTAACTAAAGATCAACATTTAATGGATTAACTGAATCATAAGTATTTTGGATATACGCTAGTTGCTTTAGACACAGTTGCGTATACACGCGGTTTCCCTTGGATGAAGTAGCGTATATGTATCTAAGTATGGAAATGAAAAAGTTTTATTGATCTAATAATACTGATTCACCCCCCCCCTCTCAGTATTATTTCCAACACCTAACACATATAGTGTAGGGTACTTCACAAGTATACGAACTTGGATTGATAATTTAATACTAAGTAATTTAACTCATAATTAAAGGTGTCCAACATGAGTTTCACTCATGTCCTACACGCAGGACATAAGTGAATGCATGCTAGATGTTAGCACTCCTTATTTTTCCCAAGGCTAAGAAAGGAAACCAAAGAGGTAACCTCAGGTCAACTTTGGACTTGGTAGCTAGCCTTGCCAAATCAAAGAGGGCTCTCTCTAAATCAACTTCACAGCCAATGAAAGTGACTGGATAATACTAGGATTTTAGGCTAGTTATTAGCTCAGTAGGGTTTTGATTAGGGTTTTCTCGATAAAGAGCACTAGGTCTAAGAACTAGGTCAAGTATTCCTAATGGTTAGTTGCAGTCATAATATGGGACAAGGTAGATGCAATCAATGAATCAAAATTATTTGTCATTGTAGTGTAGTGAGGATGATATAGTAGGAGTTAAGTGAGCAAAAGCATGAATTCACTTATCTAGAAGGAAAACAATGAAATGTTAATCCCAAAAAAAAACAGAGCATTCAAATGACGATTTATGTTTAAAACTCATGAGATAAAGCATAAGATGAAATGTAGACAGTTGCTAAATAGGTCTAATAATCAAATATAAAATAAAACATAAGAAAAACAGAGCCACTAACCACAACACAAGAATCCTGTAAAAATAGTTGCAACTATATATTATTTCTGTCAATATGAAGTACACTAGTTCCAAAGCATGAGATTCCAATATCCAACCCTCTCTTTTGCTTGATTCTGACTACATATAGATGAAAAAACCAAATTTTCCCTCTAAGGGGTCAAATCCTCCTTCATAGATACTGATTACTTGATACTCTCTAACCACAACCAAAAACTAGGGGAGTTAGAAACCACTTCCCCATTTAAACTAATTGATTCTCAAAGCATTAAATTACAATGTTATTCACTACACTAACCCCTAAAAAAATCATTTACATAATATGAAATCATAATGAAACCATTTACATCAACCCAATTCGACATTTCACCATTTACATGAAAAAAAACACCTTCATTCATAGAAGCGCAGCGAACTTTGGAAGATGATTTGGAGGCCCTCTTGGATGATTTTTTTGTTGTAAAAGGTATTTATGGAAATTTGAAGATGTCCTATACACAATGGAGTCACTAATATCTAAAAAAACCTTCTTCAAATACCTTAAAAATTGACTTGAAGTCAGAATGTCCAAAAGCGCAGTGAGTGCCCTGAAAAAGTGGCAGAAAGGTGAAAAATATGCACTATTTGGTGATTTTTTTAAAATTTATGACTCTTCATGCATCCTAAAGTAATTTTATGACATATTTATGCCTTAATATGCCTGCACATGCTTAAAATTATGCATTTGGACCTCTTGAGAAAAAAAACTGCAACTACTCGCTGCATTTCTGAGCAGTCAAATTTATGAATTTCTGTAAAAATAGGGGTCAAATATGAACTAATATATATTTAAGAATAATACCTGTTATAAACCTGGGAGACATTTTTGTAGATAAGATTTTTTTGGAGAAAAACCTCTCTCCATTTTCTGAAATGTGTTCCCATATTCTAGGAATCCATGCCACAAAAGAATGACTAAAACAGGAATTTGTTTTTTTTAAATAGGCCTCAAATCTCATTGCATATCTCCCAAATCATAATATCTGTGCATAAAATGAAGGAGGTTTTTTTTTCTTTGGTCTATTATTGACAAAAACCTCTTGAAATTTTGTAAAATTCATCTCCATTATTTCATAAACTGATTTTTAAGTAAAATTGTCCCTATGTGCAGCAAATGACCTCAAAACCCTAAAAATCATGTCAATCACCTCCTTCTTCTGACTTCTTTTTGGTCTTTAAAATTTCCATTGTGTAGAACATGTATACTTACCCTTTGAATTTACATTTAATTCAAATAATGGTATGAGGAAGTGATACCCACGGGAAGGGAGTTGTGAAGGGAGGCAAGGGAAAAAACGCAGCGACAGTCTCTAAAGTGCAGCAGTTTTGAAAGAGTGAGATGAGGAGGATGGGAGTGAGGGAAAATTATAGGGAAATTTTAGGGAGTAGGGGTGGGTTTTATGGATAGGATAGAAGTGGAATTTCTCAAATTGAGTGAGGAAAGAGGGATGAAAAATGGAAAACACAGTCATAGGCCAGAAATGCAACAACTAGTTAGGGTTGTAAGGGAAAATGATAAAATGAGTAAGTTTGAGTGTGGGGAATGGTGGGAAGTAGTTTATGAGGGTAATTAGAGATGTGAATGCTTATAAACAAAAGGATTTCTCTGTCAAGTGAAGAAAAATCCCATAAAAATGAAAAGCGCAGCTAAACCCTAGGCAAGGATTTTAATCATCTTTCTGAGGAAATTGACTACATCAAGGGTTTGTGAAGACTCCACTTAGTTTTTTAGAGATGATTTGAAACATTGCGATGAAGATTGAACCTGTTCTTTCCTCCTTTTTTCCTCCAAATTAAAAGTACAGCAACCTCCAGAAATGCAGCAAACTGATTGGACAGAACAGATGAAACAAGCAGTTGGTGGTGAATTTCAAAATATGATGGCTATGACAAGTATCACAATGGTAGAGAGGATCTCTTTGAGATTTAGGAATGATAAAATAAAGTTCTAAAATTCTTTGATTCCCCTTAAGAGCTTAGAAACTCGATTTTTTGGCTTGATGATGGAATGACATCATGTGTACCTTTTGATAAAATGACTGGTGATGTGATTTGTCTGCAACATTATTTCTTCAATAGGCAATGTTACTTTGATTCGCTTTATTCCCTAATTGTTAACTCCCATTATGATTATCAAGATGGATGACATGAGTCCCTTGTTTGATATTGATGACCGGTATAATGATGACCATCAAATGTATATCCTAGACCATGACCTATATGGTAACCCACTAACTCTTTTGATGACCTAGGACAGGGAATGATGACATGACCATGATGGATGATGGTGATTTTAAACAAGTGGAGGGAGTAGAAATGGTACCTATAAATGACTTGGGACCTTTTAACAACTAGGAGAGATGTCAAATTTTATTTGAAAATATAATAATTTGACCTAAGATTATCCACCACACGGAAAGAGTACATTTGATCACTGTGACTATTGGACACTAACATTCGCTCCAACTGTGGATGGTAGCTCCTTTAGGAGGTTTCAAGAACACCATAAACCAGGTAGCCTTATCCATTGGGAAATGGAGTCATATACAAAAGACTTGACACTCAAATGATTGACTAACTAAACTAAGAAAAACAAAAACTGACTTGACTTGACTTACATATGGCAGTAGATCATCAGGATCTTAGGGCCTTCACCTCAGGATTCAAATCCTAATGATAACCACCACCTTCTGAAGATATATATACAATCATGTGATATGATCCCTCCAGTGTAACCAATCCAGCAAATGGCTACTTATTTGAATCTTGCTCACACTTTCCTTAAGCAGGCAGAAAAAACAAAAGATAGGCAACTCCAAGTGTCCACTGAACATGTGCTCATGATCCATAAATACAAGAAAGGTCATCTTCCCATATGGCTGCAACAAATTGGCAATAGGGTCTTCAAAAAAATGTGCACTAAGGTTTAGCTCATCCAACAGATTGTAATTCTGCTCTAGGTGGTCTTTATACCATGAATATAAACTTTCATTTTCATCCTTACTCTCGTGCAATTCTAACTTGTAATTGTCCTGATATGACTGCAAATTTTCGGATGAGCTTTGTAATGAGACTCCTGTTGAACAAGACAATGAAGTTGGTTGCCTGATCAAGTTTTTATCATCTCTGTTTTTAGGCTCATAGCTAGCTAATGGAGAAGGACTTTGACTACAAATATCATCCAAAAACTTAGTTGTTGGATCATGGAGAAACTGAGAAGACTAATACAACTTGTTATACATTGGTTCCAAGGAGACTACATGATTTTCTATAGGCTTGTCATTCTTTGCTCTACAGATATTATAAAAAAAAATCTTCAAAAACCGAAATGAATCAAAACTTAATAGTACATAATTATCCTGCATCAATTGATAATATGTTTTAGGTTCTAGGCTTTCATCTGTGGTTTGAAACTCAATGTAACTCAGCGGTTTTGATTATGGAGTGAAAGAAGCTTCCATATCACTAGTGAGATCCTCAACCAATTGATGAAAAGGTTTCCCATTTATACTATTGACAACTCGCTTATCTACTTGCTTATAGTTTTCTTTTATTTTTGCAAATGAGGAGAAACACAAGGGTAAGGAATCTCGATCAAGAAGTTCAATTTCTTATTCGTTCTCAACATAAAAACTCAAAGACTGCCAATTTCTACTCTTAGGAAAGTTTTCTCTCAGAAATTGAAATGATGCGAAACATAAGGGAAAACACCTTTCACTTGCTTTGAAATTTTCTGCATTTTCTTCATTGCTATCATGATTGATATGCATAGGCTAATTTCTATATTTGAATTGTTGTAATTGAGCTTGCTCCTCCTAAAAACATTTCATTGATTTCTTTGAAGAATTAGCCTCAATTTCGACAACATAGTCATCATGGTATTGATCCTACTTGGGTAAATCATCCATATAAGTAATGTCATCAAGCATACACATTGGATCAACTGATTTATTTTCCACAAGCTGATTTTGCATTTCATATTCTTACGTGGCTTGGGGTGAATACATAAAACAATCATTTTCTGATCTATGGGAGCAAAGATTAGCAACAAAATGATTAGGACCAGTAACCTCCTCTTCTTCTGCAATAAGTGGGACATGGTGTTTTTGAACTGCAAGTTCATATCTCATGATGATCCTTTGCATCATTTATTCCATTGTGCTTACCGAAATGTCAATTTTCACTTCTGAAGAGTTCAGGTGCTCCTTCTCTATGTTCTCCCTCTCTTCTGCCTTCAACTTTGACCTTTTGAACAACAAATTAGCTTCCACATCTATTGCAATGTCCTAAATTTATTCCATTTTTGTAGTGTTCCTTTCTCTTAATTGAAACACCGTTTCCGAATCAAAGGCATCCGGGTAGTGTAAGAGAGCTAAACCAAGAAGTGGTTTTATATCAACAGACATTGAATAATATACTTGATTAAGCCCGGTGGAAAAGTGTTGCACTATTTCTCCTGGTTGTCTTTTCAAATGATTATATTATTCTAAAATCAGAAAAGGGTTCCTCTTGATCACCCATTTATCAGGGAAGACTTTCACAAACAGGTGGAAATCAAAAATGCTTGCAGCTAGAAAGTTTTTGAACCATTTCTTGGCTTCGCTTGCAAAGATAGAGCAAAATTATTGATACTGACATCATCTTCTTCAACCTCAAAGAGGTTGAGAAATTTTTCAAAACTCTAAATGTGTTTTTCAGCAGCGATGTTACCATAATCTCCATCAAACCTAGGAAGATATTTGTAATAATTTTCAGGGAAATCATGGAGTATAGGAGGTAAGATGAGAGGTTTGTATCTATCTAGAATTTTAAAAGGTGTAGGAGTATGTATAGAAGTTGTAAAATTAGTCTTGATCTCTTGAGGCTCATCAAGTTGAATATGATCAACATAAGTTTCAGAAGAAGGGTCTTGACCAAGATCAAAAGCGTAAGGAGAATTTGTATTCACAATCTTCAAAGGAAAGGAATCAAATGCAGGTCTATGATATTTTTTGAAATACAATATACCTTGGAAAACCTTTTTGACATTCTCCAGAAAGAGAAGAAATAATTAACAATAAAGCATATTATGTCTTGGATGAAATTCCAACTTGAATACCTGATCTTTCCATATTGTCTTTTCATGTTTTTTTTGGTAAGGTTCATCCTTCAGTGGAGTCTTTAAGTTAAATTTTAAACTGATTGGAGTCGCCAAGTGAATGATTTCAGCCTTCCTATGTCTAATCATTGTCCACCATCAACAATCAGATCTGATCCTTGTCGTTCACACCCAAGGAAGATGTGACCTCTCGCTCCTCGGCAACGGCGCCAAAATTTTAACACTTCTTAGTTTTCCTAAGGCTAAGAAAGGAAACCAAAAAGGTAACCTCATACCAACTTTGGACTTGGTAGCTAGCCTTGCCAAATCAAAGAGGGCTCTCTCTAAATCAACCTCACAGCCAATGAATGTAACTGGAGAATACTAGGTGTTGGGATAGGGTCCCTAGGGTCAGTTTTGGGGTTAGTTAACCCAAATTTTGTATATGTTGTTGTAAAAGATGTAAAGTCTCCGCAATATGTGGATGCGGAGCGCGCAGATAGATAGGTGTCAAAGGGGTCTTAGCCCCTTGTTTGGATAGATAGTTAAGTTGGTTTTGAGACTCACCCATGGTCCGCAGACCATGGTATTGTATTGAAAAGTCTATATATTCGAGTCATAGCGAGTTTAGAAGAGAGAAGTAGATAGCAAAGAATAAAGATAGGAACTATTTGGGCAAGTGCTAAGGCAGGAAAGCTCTGCTTCCTATACTTAGGTGAGAAGGGGAAGGCTCCTATAGCTGAGTGTGCAACAAGCCTTGGTAAGTCCGTAGCTGAGTGCATGGACCCCTGTAGTTGAGTGCACAGGGTAGAAGAGTTTGTAATCTGAACACTAAAGATCAATAAAGACTGATTTTGGAGAATTATTATGCAATTTTGTTGAATCTGTTTATGTTATATTCTGTCATTTAAATGATATGTTTATGAAATAATGAATGAATGTTGTGTAAAGTCACTGGTTCTGTCTTATTAATGTATGATTTAAGTATTTATCTTGTTTCGTGAAGATAATAGTTAATTCTTCTATGTTTCCTAACGAATTGAATAGATTTGTACGAACTTAGATCTAGGGTTGTTTATTGGTGCGCAAAAATAGATAGATCATCTAGTTAATGTCCATAAAGACTTATCGTAGACCTTCGCGAAGGTTTAGAAGCCATTTTAACTTAGCTACAACGACGAGCCCTAGAAGAATAGCAATCTGCGTGAAGGCAAATCTGAACTGTCAGAGCCTAAGAACCATTTATCACATGTCCCCAGATGTAGAAACTAGTTCTAACATCCCCCAATACTACTTCGGGTGAGACTATAGCCTACACTATGCAAGTTTTTACCGAAAGGTCCAGTAGTTAAGGGTTTTGTTGGTTGGCGTGAACAACTTTGAGCTTGGGTCAGGCCCCCTTAAGCCAACAAATGGTTCTATTGTCAGGACCGGGATCTATCTAAGAGATGTGTGGTAAATGGTTTTCGATGAAGAAAGAACTTAATAAGTGGATTGATTGGAAATCGCAGGCATTTGTGCTCAGGAGAATAGGAGCCCTAAATTGTCCAAGGAGCAGTGCTTGTGGAGGTTTTTGTTATAGACGAGACCAACGCGTTCTTTTGTTTCTTCCCTGAAGAAATATACGAGTGGTTGTCTAAATTAGTTGATATTCAAGGGACGTGGAGGCTTGAAGGCCATATAGTGTGGAATCCTGAATTGGTGCGACATCTGGAAGCATCAAAAAGAAATATTGCATAGGCTGTGGATCATTGGGTTGATTGCACATTGGGCAGTTTTGTGACTTATTTCACAATTGATAGGAATATTAGCTATAGCGAAGCGGAGCGAAGGATATTTAAAGGACCATGAGGTAAGTATTTGAACTCACTAAAGACTTGGATTAAAATGATGTTATGTGAAAAGAGGGTTATGTAGTTACCTTGATGTTTGGGGCTATGCAAAGTGGGATATTCTTTAGAAGAAATGGAGGATCTAGCCCAGAATATAGTCCGCTCATTGAACCCCCTTCAAGCGACGACAAAGGGATGGTGTTGACTACACCGCAAAGTGCAGTTCAGTTAATAACTCAAGGTATTCCAAGGATACCTCATCCATCCACTCTACCTCTTCCTCCACCTCCACCTCATACAGCTACGCTTTCACCTCCTCTACCTCCACTTCCACCATTCAACATGGCAAACGCAATGATGTTGATTTTTAAAGGAATGGGCAATGAAGATCCAGAATAATTTTGGTTTCTTGTAGGAGCTATGTGAACAACGCATCAGATTAATGATGACAATATTAAGAAAGCGCAGTTGCTTACAACCTTATAGGGCCACGCCTTGACATGGTATATTAAGTATTGCACTAATAACCCCAACACGTCATTGGAATATACCTAGCTAGCTTTGAATAAGGAGTTCAGTAGGCCTAAGTCAAAGGCACAGTCAATCATCGAATTTAAGGAGATCTGAATGAAAACCGATGAGACACCTTGGGACTTTGATCAAAGGTTGAAGTGTTAGATCAGGCAAGCTAATATGAAAATCTCAAATACTCAACATTGTGACTGGTTTATAGCATTGCTTTTGCCACATTTAAGAATACCTCTATCATAGCAAAAGATAGCAACATAAGTAGAAGCCTTGGAGATCATGATGAGGCTACATGCATCACCTATTCAGGATACGAACCTTAGGGTGAAACAGATTCATTCGCAGCTAGAAAGCCTGTACTTGGAGTTGCAGAGCTTGAAAAAGGGAAGGGAAGCTCAGTCAAAGGTGCACATTGAGATCTGGTGTTTAAAATGTAAAAATCCATGGACATTATAAGGATCATTGTCCAGTCTTTTAGAACTATATCATAGGGGGAGGGCATGTTCCCCTGAAACAAAAGAGCAATGTTGGAACAAGCACAAGAGTTGCGCTATGGTGTGCTATTTGTCAGGTTAGAGGACAACGTATTACGGATAACTACCATCTACTGCAGAAGTTTGTACAAACACCTCAGCAGTTATTTTTCAATTTCTGTAAGTCTATAGGGCATGATGAGCACCATTGTAGAAGTTATGAGTTGATGATGGATAGAACTCGTACCTGTAGAATTCAGGCAGAAATTCGGCCTCAGGATCAAAGCGTGGGAGAAGCGCACAGGGGATTCCAAGGCCAAGGACGAGGAAGAGGTGTTGGACCAAGGTGAGGGCGTGGGCAAGTGATCTTCTATAACTGTGGTGAAGCAGGCACTTCGTGTGCGATTGTCCAAATCCCATGCATCCCTCATGTCAATATTATCAACAGTTTGATCATGTCATAGAGGAATTTCCAGTCCTTATGGAAAAAATGAAAGAGAAGAAGGCGCAGCCCCAGCATCCTATGCAAAACATTCAGATGATGAGGGTTGATTCTTGTGAAGAGTATCAGAACATAAATATCGTGCTCAGAAGTGGTATAACAACTAGCACGGATAAAGGTAAGTAGCCTGAGGAAGAGGGATGGGTACGCAAGGCTGTTGAGAAGGAAGTCGACTTTTATCTGAGTCGCATTAAAGAAACATTCTTGGAAGCTAAGAATATCTTCATTGAGGCCTCTACCTCAAGAAGTTAGGAGCAAATGCTTGAGACTAATGTGACTCAAGAAGTAGATCCTTCCATACTAACTACCTTTATGAAGACTTGTATAAAGCTTCTACGTGATCAAAAAGTCATCGAAGGATTGCAAGACTTAATAGACAAGTGTTCCAATAAGGAAAAGACTCCTACGGAGCAGCACATAGTAAGAAATATTGGTAAGCATAAGGCACGAATGGGGTGCAAGATGAGGCTAACCACACAAATAGGTGAATACAAAATGGACCAAGTAATATTGGATCTGGGGTTTGATGCAAATGTCTTTCCTAAGAAAACATGGGAGAGGATGGGGAGACTTGCACTGTAGTGGTTTCCTATTCAGTTGCACATGGAAAATCAGCAAAAGATTATCCAATGGGTCACTTATATGGTGTGACAGTGGATATTGAAGGTACGAGTGTGATGGTTGTCTTCGAGGTCATTGAGATAATGGATGACAATAACCCATACCCTGCGTTGCTAGGAATTGACTAGGCTATTAATATGGATGGAGTAATCAACTTGAAGAAGTGAAAGATGTCCTTTGAGAAGAATTCACTCAGGGTAGTAGTGTCATTAGACCCTGCTGAAGGAACGCGTTATACTGAACCTATGCGCGACTATATAGAAAGTGATGATGACCTGGATAAGATATACAAGATAACAATGTGGGATGAGGATTGGATCAATCCTAAAGTCGATGGACGAATTTCGTGCGACAAGGACAGCTCCTGTGCCTCAGATTCTGATGAAGAGCTGGAGAATTGGCAGAATAGGCTGCATGAAGTATACGCTCTGCTACAACATGATGACCAAGTTGCTAAGGTGTGTCTCGGCTGAGTTAAGAAACATTCCGCACTATGATGGGTTGACTGATGTGGAATTGTTTTTATATGAATTTGAAAGAGAAGTATCGAAAGAGAATTGGTTCCAAGCACTGGAATTGGTGTTGTGTGCTACGCATGCCCGTTGGTGGGTTACACATAAGGAGAGATTTGCTAGATGTTTAGAATATCTAAGAATGATGAAGTTACAGGAGGGAAAGCAGCTGCTAACACGGGTGGGGGACTTGTAGAGGAAAGAGGCCTTACTGAAGGCCAGATTGCAGCCGTGGCAAGAGGAAGCTTGTCACCTTACCTTATCAATCCAAGAAAATCTCAAGGGGCTATGTCAGATGCAGAAGAAAATGCACCTAGTAGTGGAAGGACCAACAACATAGAAATTGGTCGAAGAGGTATAGCAAGCAGCAGCACAAAGCATTGCTAAAGTTGTAGTGATGCAGGTTGAGCTAGGTGGTCTTCGCAGCAAGATCATGGCACCATCTAAGTGACTCAAGGGTGAGTCATGATCTTTGTGTTGGGGACCTATTGGGATAGGGTCCCTAGGGTCATTTTTGGGGTTAGTTAACCCAAATTTTGTATATTTTGTTGTAAAATATGTAAAGTCTCCACGATATGTGGATGTGGAGCATGCAGATAGATAGGTGTCAAAGGGGTCTTAGCCCCTTGTTTGGATAGATAGTTAAGTCATTTTTGAGACTCACCCATGGTCCACAGACCATGGTATTTTATTAAAAAGTCTATATATTCGAGTCATAGTGAGTTTAGAAGAGAGAAGTAGATAGCGAAGAATCGAGATAGGAAATGTTTGGGAAAGTGCTAAGGCCAGAAATATCTGCTTCCTATACTTAGGCAAGAAGGGGAAGTCTCCTGCAGTTGAGTGTGTAGGAGGCCTTGGTAAGTCCGCAGCTAAGTGTGCAGGGTAGAAGATTTTGTAATCTTAACACTAAAGATCAATAAAGACTGATTTTGGAGAATTAATGTGCAATTTTGTCGAATCCGTTTATGTTATATTCTGTTTTTTAAATGATATGTTTGTGAAATAATGAATGAATGTTGCGTGAAGTCATTGGTTTTGTCTTATTAATGTATGAATTAAGTAGTTATCTTGTTTTACGAAGATAATAGTTAATTATGCTATGTTTCCTGACGAATTGAATAGATCTATGCAAACTTAGATCTAGGGTTGTTTATTGATGCGTGAAAATAGATAAATCATCTAGTTAAGGTCTGCAAAGACTGATCGTAGACCTTCGCGAAGGTCTAGAAGCCATTTTAACTTAGTTACAGTGATGAGCCCTAGAATAATATCGATCTGCGTGAAGTTAGATCTAAACTATCAGAGCCTAAGAATCGTTTATCACATGTCCCCGGATGCAAAAACTTGGTTCTAACATCCCCCAATACTGCTTCGGGTGAGACTGCAGCATGTGCTATGCAGGTTGTTGTCAAAAGGGCCAACAGTTGAGGGTTTTGTTGGCTGGCACGAAGAACTCTGAACCTGGTTCAGGCCCCCTTAAGCCAACACTAGGGTTTTAGGCTAGTTATCAACTCAGTAGGGTTTTGATTAGGGTTTTCTAGATAAAGACCACTAGGTCTAAGAACTAGTTCTAGTATCCCTAAAGGTCAGATGCAGTCATAAGATGGGGCAAGGTAGATGCAATCAGTGACTCAAAATTATTTGTCATTGTAGTGTAGTGAGGATGATATAGTAGGAGTTAAGTGAGAAAAATCATGAATTCACTTATCTAGAAGGAAAACATTGAAATGCTAATCCCAAACAAAACACAACATTCAAATGATGATTTATGTTTAAAAATCATGAGATAAAGAATAAGATAAAATTTATATGGCTTCCAGATAGGTCTAATAATCAAATATAAAATAAAACATAAGAAAAACATAGTCATTAACCACAACACAAGAATCCCATAAAAATAGTTGCAACTATATATTATTTCTGCCAATATGAAGTACACTAGTTCCAAAGCATGAGCTTCCAATATCCAACCCTCTCTTTTGCTTGATTCTAACAACATATAGATGAAAAAAAAAAAAATCCCCTCTAAGGGGTTGAATCCTCCTTCATAGGAATTGATTACTTGATACTCTCTAACCACAACCAAAAACTAGGGGAGTTAGAAACCACTTCCCCATTTAAACTAATTGATTCTCAAAGAATTTAATTACAATATTCTTCACTACAGTAACCCCTAACAAACTCATTTACATAAGATGAAATCATAATGCAACAATTTACATCAACCCAACTCGACATTTCACCATTTACATGCAAAAAACACCTTCATTCACAAAAGTCCAACGAATTTCCCAGAAGTGCAATGAAATTTGGAAGATGATTTGGAGGCCCTCCCAGGGGATTTTTTTGCTGCAAAAGGTATGTATGGAAATTTTAATATTTCCTCTACATAATGGAGTCACTAAGACCTTAAAAAACCTTCTTAAAACCCCTTACAAATTGACTTGAAGTCAGACTATCCAAAAGCGTAGCAAGTGCCATGAAAAAGTGGCAGAAAGGTGAAAATGGGCATTATTTGGTGATTTTTTTTTTTAATTTATGACTCTTCATACATCCTAAGGTACTTTTCTAACATACTTATGCCTCAATATTTCTACACATGCTTGAAATTATGCATTTGGGCCTCCTGAGCAAAAGCGTAGCAATTACTCGTTGAGTTTTTGGGCAGTGAAATTTCTGCATTTCTGTAAAACTAGGGGTCAAATATGAACTAATATATCTTTAACCATAATACCTCTTATAAACCTGGGATATTTTTTATTATATAAGGTTGTCCTATTTTTTTTAAATTCTTTCACATCTTCTCGTAATCTGTGCCACAAAAAAATGACTAAAACAAGAAATTAAATATTTTTGAAGACTAGGCCTCAAATCTCGTTGTATATCTCGCAAATAAGAATGCCTGTGCATAAACTGAATGAGTTTTTTGTTCTTTGTTTTGTGATTGACAAAAACCACTTTCACTTCTGTAAAATTCATCTCCATTATTTTAGAAACTTATTTTGAGGTAAAATTGTCCTTGTGTGCAGCAAATGACCTCAAAACCCCAAAAATCATGCCAATTACCTCCTTCTTCTGACTTATTTTTGGTCTTTAATGTTTCCATGGTGCAAGATATGTAGACTTACCCTTTAAATTGACATGGAATTCAAACAATTTTATGAGGAAGTGCTACCCACTGGTAGGGAGTTGTGAAGGGGAGACGGGGGAGAAAATGCAGAGACAATCTCTGAAGCGCAGCGGTTTTGAAAGAGTGAGATGAGGAGGATGGAAGAGAGGGAAAATTATAAGGAAAATTTAGGGAGTATGGATGGATATTAGGTATAGGATAGAAGTGGAATTTCTCAAATTGAGTGAGGAAAGAGGGGTGAAAAATGGAAAACACAGTCCTAGGCCAGAAGCACAGCAACTAGCTAGGGTTGTGAGGGAAAATGATAAAATGAGTGAGTTTGAGTGTGTGGAATGGTGGGAAGTACTTGATGAGGGTAATTAGGGATGTGAATTCTTAGAAACAAAATTATTTCTCTATCAAGTGAAGCAAAAGCCCATAAAAATGAAAAGCGCGGCAGAAGCACATATAAAACCTAGGCAAGGATTTTAATCATCTTTATGAGGAAATTGACTGCATCAAGGGTTTGTGAAGGCTCCACTTACTTTTTTATAGATTCTTTGAAACACTGAGATGAATATTGAACCTGTTCTTTCCTCCTTTTGGCCTCCAAATGAAAATCGCAACAACCTCTAAAAACGCAACAAATTGATTGGACAAGGCAGACGAAACAAGCAGTTGGTGGTGAATTTCAAAATATGATGGCTATGACAAGTATCATAATGGCAGAGAGGGGCTCTTGGATACTTTGTAAGGATAGAAAGAAGTTCTAAAATGATTTTATTCTCCTTAAGAACTTATAAACCCAATTTGTTTGCTTGATGATGGAATGACCTCATGTGTACTTTTTCATAAAATGACTAGTGATATGATTTGACTGTAGCATTATTTCTTCAATAGGAAATGTTACTTTGATTCACTTTATTCACTAATTGTTAACTCCCATGATGATGACCAAGATGGATGACATGACTCCCTTGTTTGATATTTATGACTTATATAATGATGACCATCAAATGTATATCCTAGACCATGACCTATATGATAACCCGCTAACTCTTTTAATGACCTAGGACAGGGAATGATGACATGACCATGATGGGTGGTGGTGATTTTAAACAAGTGGAGGGAGTAGCAATGTTACCTAGACAATGACTTGGGACCTTTTGACAGCTAGGAGAGATGTCAAATTTTATTTGAAAATATAATAATTTGACCTAAGACTTGATCAACCACATGGAAAGAGTACAGTTGATCATTGTGACTATTGGACACTAACACTAGATATGTGTCACGTTATTTTCGTGCTCAACATGAAGAATATGTGATAGAACAAGGGAGAGGGACATGTCAGGTAACTTAGCATGGAAGCTTATTTTGGTGAAAAAAAAACTAAAGACCATAGAAAGGGGCAGATAAAAAAGGCCTTGTTGAAATATATTACAATGTTGTGGTGGATGGATCTATAGAAAAATAGATGTCCCAAAAGAGATGCAATATCATTTTTGTTGATATATGGTAATACTCTTGTTAGTTATAGAGTCATAGATAATTCTAAAATATTTTGGAAAATCACTTATAATTAAATTTAGTTAGATATATATATTTTAATTGTAAAATGGTACTTTTGTTGTAGAAATATTTCAAAGAGAAATGGTATTTATGCCTCCTTTATAAAGTCAATGAATACAAAGGTTTAAAATTTATAGCTTAGAGTGAAATTCATATGTTTTTGTTAAATTATATATTTTTTCAACAAACACTATTAATATTAGTCTCCTTTGTCCTCCAAATTGATATTAGTGTGTGGTTAAAATATCCAAACAAGTTAAGCAAGTCCATGTCTCCCTTGTCAATATTTGGTTTGTTTATTTTATCAACCAAGTATCATTAGGGTTTTATGGTTTGTGAGGAGAGATCTCTACAGAGTGTTAATTTTTGGGAGTGTAGGTATCTCTCTACCATTGTGAAAGTTACTAGCTAAATGAGCATATCCATCATTAAGGAACTACTTCTAAATACGTTGTATCATCACTGCAAAGGAGCCAGTAGAAATGGTTTCATATGTGGCAATTGGACAAGTTGCATTTAGAGAATAAAGGTGTGTAGGTTGGTAAGAGTTGCCATCATAATTGCAGATAAAAGGGCTTGGTATTCCATCATAACCAAAAACAAAATGACCTAAGAGCCAATTTTTGGGGGAAATAGTGTTTCATAGAAAGAAGGGTCTGAGAATTTATTTATTGACATTTTGTAATGAATTACAACAAATTTGGAATTATCATTATGGATTTATTCAATAGTTCTTATCTTCCACTACCTTTTATTTTCTCTAGTAAAAATTATCATTTTGGGGCCATTAAGATGAAAAATGTTTTCTAGGCCATTAAGATGAAAAATTTATTTTGTAAAAGAATTTTAGGATATTGTGAAGAACCCCCAAATAGAGCAACCTATGAGGCCATGCTTCAAGATCAGAAGGATCAACTCATAGAAAAAAACAAGGATGATGTAGCAAAATTCTCAGTCATTCTGCAAGGCTTAAATGAGACCATTTGCCACAAAATTGTAGTAGAAACCATTTCTAAAGGAGCTTCAGATATTTTAGAAATGGAATATAGTGAATAGGGGAGAAATACAAATGAACATCAAGTTGATTCATAGAGAATTATAGTTGTTGATAAAGTGCATAAAAAAAAAAAAAAAAAAAAGTTATATATATATATATATATATATATATATATATATATATATATATATATATATATATATATATATATATATATATATAATATTATTAATTTTATTAAATTAAAATATTAAAACTATTAGCCTACAGGGTTAGATCAATTGGTCAAATTCTCGTTGTTAAAGCACCTCACTATTGAGAGTTCATGGGGTCAATTATCCTCGACACTCTCATAGTTAAGCTCCATTTATGATCTAGCGAGAAGTGATCCCTATGGGTAGATCTACCTGAAATAATGTTTTCAAAGATGTAGTAATCATCGATCTCTAAAGTTTGTGAATCACATCCAAAAAAAAATTAAAACTATTTATTTTAATCTATATTTTAAAGAATAAAACAAAGTTAATGAACTATAAAGATATTATAATTTTTGGTCTTTGAGTATGATCTAAAAATATTTTTTCTCTAATAAGACCTTATATTCCTTGGACATAAAGAAATAGCTTAATGCCTAAGACCCACAGGCATCTAGCAAGAGTGAAAACCTACAACCTTATACACCATCAATGGGTTATTCTAGGTGTCATGGTTTTCATTAAATGATGATGAGTTAGCCTACATTCTTAAATAGAAACCAATGATGGTTGTCCTCACGATTAGTTTGACAACTAGTTATGATAGGTTTTTCGAATGTGAAAAACTAAATAAATTAATTATTGTTAATATTGGATCCATAGTTATACTGAGATGGGGGTGAATCATTATAATACAATTTTACATAATTTAAATCATTCAATCACATGAGAGCATTGAACATGGGATATAGGTGGAAACCCATCCAAGATAAAACCACAAAAAATATTTTTATTAATTTATTTATGTAATAACTAACCTATTGTTACAATATTTGTAAGAACCCACCTATAGGACACACCAATCCCCTCTGATTTGCAAGCACCAACTTCCTAGAGAAACCAATCCCTTCTAATTTGCAAGCACCAACTTGATGGAGACACCAATCCCCTCTGATTTTCAAGTTCCAACTTTCAGGAAATACCTACTATCTCAAAATTATCTTACCAATCAAATTTTCACCTTGAATCCTTTTTTCATCACATTTTCAAACTAGATCAACAGGAACTCTTATTAATTTTACACATTCAAACTTCTTAATCTCTAATATTTTTCTTTAATTTTGTAGTTATATTTTAATGCTTGGTTACTAGCAGTACTCTCACACATTTCACAAAATTGTACTCCACTCCACATTTCATTGTTATATTCTTCTCTTTACTAGCCCAAATCTCACACTCAATTCTCCCCCTGCTCATAAATTGTTCACACACACCACTTGTGCATTCACTCCTTCACCCTCAATCTTCTTTAACAGTGCATTCATATTTATATAGCACACCACCTTTAATTTTCATTTCTCTCTTTACATGGCACTTTTATGAGCCAGGAAATTTATTTTACTTACATAGCTTCATTCCTTCCAACTGCATGAGACATAGTGTTTGAGACCTTTTAAGTTTGCGTAAACATACATTGTGACCATGTCCTTTGATTGAACCATGGTATATGGAATGTTATCTTTCATACCAAACACTAGATATCTAATATTCTCTGTTGTTTGGCCTTATCCTTTAATTACCAGGAGTTGAACTAGGAGAGCATATGATCGTGTGTTGAGACCATGGTCTTGACTTGATAGAACCTAATAGAAGGACTATTAACTAATAGACTTTACAAATTGTTGCATTTGACTGCACTTTTCCCGTCGCATTAGATAAATTCATACCAGAGGTTCTAACTTGTCGTTCATTCCAGTACTTTGGTACTCTAATACCCTGGTACCTATCGACTAACAGAATTTTCACACACTACTTGCTAGATCTATTGTTATCAGTAATTTCTCTATCATACCAAGATATTCCTTCCCAAACCATTTTTTTTCATTTATTCCATTCCCCCAATACCCTGATATGGGGCCCAAAATGGCTAAGCCCTTGCATTTTTACGACTAAGTCCCGCAACATTAACTTTTTAGCTTTTCAGAGAAAATTAATACATGATAGAACCTTGTTGAACCAGCACCTGGCACAAGTCCTAAGACCTTTGGGTCTTCCACGTCAAACCACCGTGGACCAATCACTTTTTTCCACATGGTCCAGTTTCATTGTCATATCTCTTCCACATTACACCAAATACCAATCCTTCCTTTATATTATACACTCGATGTATGATTCCCTAGTGCCTTGGTATGGGAGGCCACAATTTCCATGTCAACTTCCACATGTCATACATGTGGTTCCATGTCATGTGCCACATCACCCTTTGGCACAACCACATGTCACTTTCAAAATCCCTATTGGCTAGCCCATTCCTTCCTTACATGTGTCACTCATTGTTTCTACCATGTAATCAAATATGTCACGTCATATTTTGCAACATCATACTAGATATTATCCTCCTTGTTTCGAAAACATGATGTCTAGTTCCTGGTGCCCCTATATGGTCCTATCCATTACTATTAATGCACTAAGAGATTTGGGTACTTTCTAATCAATTATTAATCACTTTTAATCATGGATTAGTGAGCAAGGATAAGGACAAAATGATTTGGAGAAAAAACATTTGATTAAAATTATAATTTTTTTCACCCTTAATTAATTTACCGTGCCACATGGCATCTATATTGGAACCATGCCTTCATGTTCATACAAAAACCCACCTCTTCTCTAGTGGAAACACCAAATTTTGGTTTGTTTGGGCGCATGTATCTGATGAGGATTCCCCTGACCTTGACATTCATGTATCAACTAGGGACTCCCCCTAACCTTGACAGTCATGTATCCACTGGGGACTCCCCCTATCCTTGACATTAGTGATAACACAATATTCAACAATATCCCCCTTTTTCATTGATGGAAACCCCTGGCATTGGAGCAATGAAAACCCCTAGCTTTCCCAGGCATTGAGTAGTGTGGTTAATCTATGATCTGCCGCTAGGTCTACAACTTTTGGTAAATGGTTTATACCAACTACTGTGCATGTCTCCTCATTTACACCTAGGATGATTAACTCTCCACGAACTAATGTTTCATGTTATTATCAACTCATCCCCTATTTTAATATAGCATGAGCACACAAATAGTTGATTTTGTTCATGCTCTCAACTACTGATGTGTATTCTAATATCAATTTGTTTTCATTGCTACAACACCCTCCAAAATTTTAGCCTACATCCAAATTTCGGATCCTACTTTGACTTTGCATGTTTTCATTGTAAGCATTAAGATTTATTCTGATCCAGGTGGATATTGGTGACTACTCGCCTATTCCACCTAGACCTCTTGTAGGTTTCATCTGTTTCCTTGATTATAGCAACATTTACTATTTTTAGCAATTTTTCGGGTTCTGAACTACTGTAGTTGTTTTAACCCCCTAAACGACATTTTTTTTAGGTCTGGAGCAGGCCCATAGCCATAGGAAAGGGAATGTGTAAAACCTTGTAGTGCTTAGACATATATTTTCAACGAGGTATCGTATGTGCCAAACGGAGATCATATGACCAAGTTACGACCCTAGGAAGTTGGTTGCCCAAATAACCCCAACAGGGCCCACAAACACTTGGTGTTTCATCTCTTGGGGTTAGGGTTTTGGTTGTTTAGGGTTTTCCTTTGTTGTTCAATAATAAAAAGGCCCTTTAGCCTCATTGTAACATAGTTTAGGAGTATGTAGCTGCCACATCTCTTCTCAGAGATAAGATACCATTGCCAGAGCTAGTTTATTTCCATTCTATATGTAAGCATGATTCAGTTCTTTGATATTAATGAAATGAGGTTTTATTTCTATTTCATTTCTGTGTTTATGTTTATATATGTATTTTTTTTTGTTCCTGCATAAGTTTGGATCAGTGATATCAAAGTGGTCTACTCTTTCTCTGCTTTTTTTTGCATGTCCCTAACAAGGTCAGGGTATAAGGAGTTAGGGATCGAACTGGTTGAACCTTTGTAAGACCATCCTCACAAACCCCAATGGACTCCCACGGTGGAAGACAATAAATACTAGGGGGGTAGAAGATCCTTTCAAAATATTGCTCGAGGAAGCTCTCGAGCGACAGAGCAATGCAATGATGGATAAATTTTCCCAGATCCTTAGACAGCTACCCATAGGTGATGCATCTTCATCCAACAACCACTCTGGAGGCACCACTCCTTTTAAGGTACAAGTTAACTTTGACATTCCCATAATTGAAGGCCAGATAGATGCAGACGTTGTAGATAGATGGTTAAATCTGTTGGAATGATATTTTTCAGTTCATGACTTTTCCAATCGGGAAAAGATTACTTTTGAAATCCTCAAAGTCACTCCCCAAGTCAAAGATTGGTGGGAAACCTATTGTGAACAAAAGGATGAGAGGGAATCCTCACTATTTTCAGTTGCACCCACTTGTAATTCTTTCCAAGACACCATCAAGGAACAATGTTACCCGATCGGGAGCTATAAAGATAAATACATAAAGTGGACAATGTTGCGGTAGAGAAGGGAGCAAGGTGTGCCAAAGTTCACAAATATTTTCAATACCCTTCGCATGAAGCTAGGTATTAAGGGTTCTAAGAGGCATTTGGTACTCAAGTATTGTGGTTTTCTACAAAATTAAATCCAGGATGAGATGGAGTTCTTGGACATCTCCTCGCTTGGCATTTCCTATCAATAAGAAGTCAAGATCGAGCAAAAATTTAAACAGAAGAAGCAATACTTTGGATCTGCAAATCCTAAGAAAAGGAAATGTGCCCCCAAACCATAGAAAAAGGGACAAATCTAAGGCGGGGTGACCTAGGACAACCCACTAAAGCCACAAGCAAAGAAAAAAAGCATAAGGTACAAGTTAACTTTGACATTCCCATAATTGAAGGCCAAATAGATGCAGACGTTGTAGATAGATGGTTAAATCTGTTGGAATGATATTTTTCAGTTCATGACTTTTCCAGTCGGGAAAATATTACTTTTGAAATCCTCAAAGTCACCCCCCAAGTCAAGGATTGGTGGGAAACCTATTGCGAACAAAAGGATGAGAGGGAATCCTCACTATTTTCAGTGGCACCCACTTGTAATTCTTTCCAAGACACCATCAAGGAACAATGTTACCTGGTCGGGAGCTATAAAGATAAATACATAAAGTGGACAATGTTGCGGTAGAGAAGGGAGCAAGGTGTGCCAAAGTTCACAAATATTTTCAATACCCTTCGCACGAAGCTAGGTATTAAGGGTTCTAAGCGGCATTTAGTACTCAAGTATTACAGTTTTCTACAACATTAAATCCAGGATCATATGGAGTTCTTGGACATCTCCTCGCTTGGCGTTGCCTATCAATAGGAAGTCAAGATCGAGCATAAATTTAAATAGAAGAAGCAATACTTTGGATCTGCAAATCCTAAGAAAAGGAAATGTGCCCCCAAACCATAGAAAAAGGGACAAATCTAAGGCGGGGTGACCCAGGACAACCCACTAAAGCCATAAGCAAAGAAAAATAGCATGAAGACAAAGAAGGACACAAGGAAATGGTGTGAGTTCCATGAGAGCCCCACTCACAACACAAGTAAGTGTCAAGCCAAGTAGTCATTAGTTGTCGAGTGGAAGGCTTCTGAATTAGATGCATGTTCTGAATCTGAGTCAGAAACTGATAAGGGGAAAGACAAAGGGAAGAATATTAGTAATGCATATCCTAGTGCCACTATTTCCACCACCAAGATCCAAAAGATTGAGCCTGAAGATCCAAAGGAGGGGGAGCATCTCTTCCACTCACAATTGTGGGTGAAGGGTTCTCCACTGCAGTTCATTGTCGACAGCGAAAGCCAAAAGAACCTCATTTCAGCAAAGGTTGTGAAGTGGTTGGGCCCACAGACCACACCACCCCCACATCCGTACATCCTCGTGTGGCTTCACCAAGGGCAAGATCTTTGCATCAACCAACAGTGTTGTCTTCCCTATAGCATCAAGCCCTTCACAGATGAGGTACTGTGTTATGTTGTTCTTCTTGAAGTTTTTGATGTATTATTAGGCCAACCATACTTATGGAAGCATCATGTTGTGTATGATTCTAGGCCTTGCACTGTCATTATCTCTTTGGGCAATAAGTTATACAGGATATCGGATATAGCACCGCATACCACCATCTCTTTGATCTCTGCAAAGAATTGCAGTAAGATCATTTCCCATATCAGGAAATTTTTCTTCCTTATGATTCGCTCTCAGGGTAATAAGAATACTATGGCCATAGCCATAGCCTCCAGACAGGGCTCCTCCACGCGGCAGCAGCAGATGTATAACATTGTAGAAGAGTACGGGGACATCTTCACCTCACCCATAGGTGTACCCCTACACTGTTAAGCCAATCACTCCATCGATCTGACCCCAGGCACACTTCTACCCAATGAACCAATCTACCAATGCTCTATTTTGGAGAATGATCAAATCAAGAGGTAGATTCAGGAGTTGTTGCAGAAAGGGAACATTAGGCCAAGTTCATCACCCTGTGGGAGCCCAATCGTGTTGGTACAAAAGAAAGACGACACTTGGAGACTTTGTATTGACTATCGAATGTTGAATAAGATCACTATCTGGAATAGGTATCCAATCCCATGGATTGATGACCTTTTGGACCAACTTAAGAGGGACAAATATTTCAACAAGATTGAATTTAAGTCCAGGTATCACCAGCTACCAATTGAACCCTCTCATGTGTGGAAGACTTCCTACAAGTCCAAGGAGGGCCTTTTCAAATGGTTGGTCATTCCTTTCGGGTTGAAAATTCCCCCGCAATCTTCATGAAGTTGATGGACGACATCTTGTGGCCCTTTACCAACTCATTCATGATAGTATACCTGGATGACATCCTAATCTTCAGCTAGATTTGGGACGAGAACATACACCATATCTGACAGGTCCTCCAAAACTTGTGATAGCACAAATTGTGTGCCAATTTGGAGAAATGTGCTTTTGGTATGACCCAGCTTCAATATCTAGTGTACATCATTAATGAGCGGGGTGTGCATGTGGACCCAGCCAAGATACAATTTATTCGAGATTGGCCAGCTCCAAACACTCTAATAGAGCTCTGTAGATTTCTAGATCTTGCAAATTTCTATCGAAGGTTCATGTTAGTATTCTCTCATATCATTTGGCCTTTGAGTCAAGTCACCAAGGGCAGAGCAAAAGCAAAGTTATTTTGGTCTGAATCCCAATAGAAGGCATTTTTTGAGTTCAATCATTGCCTCTGCTCTACACCAATGCTCACATTACCAGACATGCAACAACCATTTGAAATTGAGACATAGACCTCCAAGTATACTATTGGTGCAGTTCTTACCCAACAGGGGCATTCGGTGGCATATCATAGTGAGACACTTTCAGATATAGTCTGAAATTATCCCACTTATGATAAAGAGATGTATTCTATTGTGCATTCTTGCCGACAGTGGAAGCATTAAATTATGGGGAAGGAAACGGTCATCCACACTGACGATGAACCCCTGCAGTTCATACAAACATAAGGGAACTTTCAGAATGATCACCATCATAAATGGAAAAGATATCTGCAACAATTCCATATGAACATCAAGTACAAGAAGGGCAGCACCAATAATGTTGCAGTCTATCTTAGTCGACCATTGGTTATGGCACTAACCATTGTGCTTGACTCTTATGGACACGAGACTTTAGGGTGTCGCATCTTTACAAGAATGATCTAGAATTTGGAAACACATACCATATGCTCCTAGAAGGAAATAAAGTTCTAGATTTTCACATCTCGGGCGCATTAGTATGCCACCTAGGACACCTTTCTGATCCTATAAGTGAGCGTGCCAAGATGATTTGGGAGGCGCACAATAGTCGGATTGCTGGACATTTCAGAGTAGAGAAAATAGTGGCAGTGTTGCAGAAGTATTTTTATTGGCCGAACCTTCAACAGGATTTTGGGAAATACATTAGATCTTGCACTACCTGTGCCATTTCCAAACCAACAATCAAGAATAAAGGCCTATATACTCCTCTTCCTACTCCTAGTCGGCCTTGGGAATCATCTCCATGGATTACATGTTGGGCCTTCCTTATACTAAGCATGGAAACAACTATGTGTTCATCGTTGTCGACAAATTCTCTAAGATGGCCATTCTAGTGGCCTGCAAGAAGAATATCACAGCAGAAGCCACTGCTAAGCTCTTATTTGAATGAGTGTGGGTACATTTTGGGATCCCATAGTGCATTATCTCATATCAGGACAGTGTGTTCCTAAGTACATTTTGGTCAAGCCTTTGGTTGATGTTGGATACCAAGCTCACTAAGTCCACGACCTTCAATCCCTAAACTGATGGCCAAATAGAGGTCATCAACAGGATGATCGTGCACATTTTACGCATCTACAACTCAAAGCATCCATGCACATGGGATGAAATCCTCCCCTATGTCCAGCACAACTACAACACATCTCTCCATAGCTCAACTGGCGATAGCCTCTTTCAGGTGGGGTTGGGATTCCAACCACTATGTCCCATTGATGTGGTCATACCATTTGAAAATACTCAAGCAGATTCGGCTCATGTCTAATCCCACGTTAACCGGGCTAATAGATTCATTGAGCGAATTCAGCACATATGCCAATAGGTCCATGAAATATTGGATAGATCCAATGCTAATTACAAGAAACGTCATGATCAGCATCGAGTGCCACAAAAGTTCCAGTTGGGCGAAAAAATTTGGTTAGATTTTTAGAAGGAGAATCTCATTGGGCCCCATTGCAATCTTCACCCACTCTGATATGGATCGTACACCATCACCAAGGTTGTAGGGTACAATGCCTTCAAGATCATCATTCCACGTTCCTTGGTCACCACCCAATATTCAATGTCGATCGGTTGCGACCATACTTTCCTCCATTGTTGGACACATTCGACATTGCTGAGTAGATAACACCAACAGAGCTCAACCCAAGTTGCATCGAGCATACCACAACTAAAATTATCATGGACACATAGATCAAGAACACTTGCCAGCAGAGGATCCATATATTCTGAGTTGTTAAAGCAAGTCAACTCCTTCACTAAGTCAAGTGGTTCACTGGGGACCAAGTTCAACAGAAAGTTCTTCACCTCATGGAGGATCTTCACGCAATTGGGACAATTGATTCCTAAAAGGGGGGAGAGCTAATCCAAGTGGATATTAATTTCTACCCTCCTATTCCACTTAGGCTTCCAGTCAGTTTCTTTTGTTTCCTTGATTATAGTAGCATTTACTATTTTTAGTAGTTTTTCGGGTCCTGAACTTCTGGAGTTGTTTTGACCCCCTAAACAAAGTATTTTTTAGGTCTATAGTAGGCTTGTAGGATTAGGTATAGGCCTGCAGAAAATCCTATAATACTCAAAGATATCTTTCCAATGAGGTATCGTACGCGCCAAACGTAGATCATATGACCAAGTTACAATCCTGGGAAGTTGGCTGCCCAACGGGGCCTACAAACTCTGGGTATTTCATCTCCTATGGTTATGGTTTTGGATTTTTATGGTTTTCATTTATTTTTCAATAATAAAAATTCCCTTGAGCCTCACTATAACACAGTTCAAAAGTATGTATCCACCACATCTCTTCTCAAAGATAAGCTACAATCGCCCAAGCTAGTTTATTTCCATTCTATATGTAAGCATATTTCACTTCTTTGATGTTAATGAAATGAAGTTTTATTTCTTATGCATGTTTATGTTTATGTTTATGCTTATGTTTATGTTTATATTTTGTTGTGTTCCTGCATAATTCTCCATAATATTCCATGTGTTTTCTCTAAGTTCCTTGTCCCATTTACAGGAAAATCAAGGTGTCATCTTTTGGCATGTGGAGTGTCGCACAATGCACAAAAGATAGTTTTGGTTGTTTCAAGGGGTAACCATTGTGTAAATGAGTGTGTCTTACCATGTAAACATGTATCACACTAATTTCCAAATTTTCAAGCACTGTCACACAGGTGTCGTCATGGTCATCGTAAAGTGTAAGTTTGTTGTCGCACTTGGTGTAGCTTGTCGCAAAGTTGTTGCATTCAGGAAAGGTTGTTGTTCATGTGTTCTGAGTGTTCCATGTTGTGTTTTCAAGTGATATAAGTGTGTGATCATGTTCAGAGTCATGCTTTTTTCCATTGTCCTTCCATTGATCTGACACTTAGTCAATTTTGGAAAACTCCTTGACCGGGCCACTCAGCCTATTTCAGCCAGCCAAAAATGCACAATGCATAATATCAGCCCTCAAGCAGTAGCCTTGTCTCTTGGCACTATTCAATATATAGTTTTCACCTCCAAGAATTTTGCACTGTGCAATCTCAATGATCAATCCCAACCCTTGAGCTCCAAAACTGCACAATATTCCCCTCTAGTCAACCCTGAACTGCGCATTGAGCAGTCTCAGTCCTCAACCCTCAACATTGAGCTCCTAAACTATGCAATTGTGTAATCACCTGGCCTCCCTTTCCTTCCAGCACTGCGCAGTGAGAAAAATCAGTGCTCAAGCCCTTATCCCGGCTCCTTGAATCCCTCAACTGCACAATCCTCAAGCCCAGTCGAGCCTAAACTGCGCATTGCGTAGTCTCAAGACTCATACCTAAGCCTTTACTACCTGAGCTACGTAATTGCACAGTCCATGAGCATCTCCCTCATCCTGCCACTCATTTTTGTCTCAGTAACTAGATCATCATGCATCATCTTAGACTAGGGGTTTATTGGACTGATGTCATATTATCATGAGTGAATTTAAGATGCATGTAACTTATCATGCTATGACAATATGATGAAGGAGGATATGAAGGAGGAGACCATGCTAGAAAACACCTTTATAGCTGCAAATACAAGTTGATCATTCAGGATGAAGAAAAGAGACATCATCCTGCAACAACAACTTAAGATATAATAAGACTGAAGACTCCTCATATTTAGCCATATCAAGGTGTAAAAGGATATCATGTTCTATCTTCAAGGAGACACAAGGAAAGAAACAACAAAGAATGGCTTGACATTTCCATGCCATCATGCAGTCCATGTCAGTAGTATCATCTCATGTTATGTCATGAGCCATCATGTGCCACATCATTTTGTGGATTATGTAAATTCTTATTCGAAATCTATTGTAAAGTGGAATTACAAAGGACATGTACAGAATGTAAAGAGTCATGTAAGATTTTAAAATTCATAGGGAAGTCAAACAATCATGAGGGTAGTCCAAGAGTCACAAGGGAGGTGAAGGATCACCCCATTTTTTATATATACACCCTCAAGGGACTTTTCACCTTGGCTTCTCCCATAAGGCATCAAAGAAACAAAGTTAGTACTTTTGGGGAGAAAGTAGTGGCTCCAACACTCCACTACTGGAGCAAGTGATGGTCGTTGTATACATACATATTGGGACGTTTAATTAATATTTGAAGCCTGATGACCATCACATTTTCATGCATGGATTGTGAATATTTGTAAGACTATTCTATAAATGTTTATGATTCATGTTTTCTTTTAACCTTTACTAAAGTAGTTGAACTATTTAGGTTATTTTAATGCTTATCATATTGAGAATGTGTTGTAATAGATGTAATGCTCGTCGCATCTTTGTGGACTATTCTATTGGATATTAAGCAAATCATTCCTATTGTGTGTGTTTTTGCTAGAGTGGTACTATTACCTCTCTCTTAGAGGCTCACTTTTTCCTTCCTTTGCAGTAGAACCCTAATATACATGCAATCGAACATTCACCAGGAACACTTACTTGCTTTTCTAAGGGACATATGTGATGCTCTCTCTTGCTGACAACTAAATCCAAGGAAAATCTTTTAGTATATGGCATTCAATTCGTATTTTGAATGGGGCTCGTTAGTGTGAGATATAATTGGGACATTATATCAAGGAGACCCCTTTGAATGTTGGCAAGTACAACATTATCAACATTTTTGGCGCTAGAAGGAGGGAAGCCATAATTTTATGGTTGATAACTCCACCCACCCACATCATACCTCCTCTGGACAAGGCAACGAATTTCCCAGAACCTTTCCAACTCTTATTCCTGAAATAGGTGAATCTTCTCATCCCATCCCTAAACAAAGTTGTGAAGTTTCTTATGAGCACATCTGGGAAATTCGACCCTTAACCTGTAAGTTCGCAAAGGCTATCGAATTGATTCCTGAAGAACATAATATTCCTTATTTTCTAAAGAAGAAAGAAACAACTCCTACTAGGATAGTTATTTCTACATTGGAATATTTTCTTTTCACTACCCTTGAAGAGTTAGCAGAATCTATAGACAACACAGAAAAACCAGACGACAATTTCCACGATGACACTTTCCACGAGTTAGGCGAAGAAGATTCCTCATATTATGAAGAAAAGGAGAAGTACGGATATGAGTACATGGAATTCCAAGGTCTAGATTGGATGACTCAAGGCCCACCTTCCCTTCCAGGTATTTTACATTAGATGCCAAGACACCTGGAAAAGTTGTTAACAAATTATGACCCTGACAAGGTGATTAAAGTGGAACACCATTTGGATAACTTCTACTTGCACCTATAGACACTTGAGGTATGTTATGAAGATGTTGCGTGTAGACTCTTTCCTTGTACCTTAGATGGTAGAGAGGTTTCTTGGTATCATAGTCTTCCCACAAATTCAATTCAGAATTGGAGGGGGTTTAAAACATTGTTCCTTGAAAAGTTTGCTGATGAAAAAACCCAACCATGTTATTAAAGGAGTTAGGGAATCTAAATATAGGGGAAAAAGAAAATGTCAAATGTTTTAATCATAGCTTCAATTTGGTATTGAACCAATTTCCTTTGGATATGACACCTCATGCCTCCATCATGATCAATTATTACACTTATGCCTTGCCAACAAGCATTTTGTGGTTTGTAAAGAGAGCTGCAAAAAACACTCTGGTACAAAATTTTGAAGAAGCCATCACTGTTGAAAATGACTTGTGTGCAATTGGATTCATTGTCGACGATGAATCATCTAAAGACTCCAAGGAGACATGCAAAAGGTCTCAAGCCTCTTCAAACAAGGTCAAGGATAAAGAAGTTACTGATCTAGAAAGCTTGACCAGGACCATCAAGTCTCTGTCCAATGAGTTGGAAGAGTTAAAACAAAGGACAACTGAGACCACTATCAGTAGAAAGCCCCCAAATTTTAACTTCCTAAGAATGACTAACAACAACAACAGCAGTAATTAGTCAGTTAAGTTTGAACAAAGATCGAATGTCAATTTAAATGTTAAAAGCATGGGCATGGACTAATACTATTCTTTTCATCGAGAATATCATTCAGAAAATACATGCCCGAAATGGAATAACAACATGAACGCTTTGCCTGTGCACATTATTGGCACAGTACTTTCAAATAAGTTGTCTATGGAAGAAAAGGAAGAATTTTTTGCAGCTGAAGAGACTGCAGGTATCATACATGCAGTGAATACTTTCAATTGTGTGTTCACTACTGAGAATAAGAATGCCGAAGAACTACCACTGAGTGAGGCCCTAGCTCAAAAACAAAATTGTCGATACAATCTGAGGAGCCAAGGGTTTGTTCCTGGGCAAGAACTCGCGAGGGAAAAATTGAAGGAACACTTGTTAAGAAAAATCACACCACCTTTCAACTCAACTAAGAACACTGAGGACAAGTCTGGAAAAGTTGCTACCGCAAAGAACACTTCCTCCAGCAGTAAAAGCAAGTCTACCACTCTGAAAGTGTTAGACAACACCACTTCTCCAGACACTTCAACAATGATGGATGCACTAAATTATAACATAGTGGAATACATGAACAAAGCTCGCAAACATTTCAATATTTGAGCTTACAAATATAGCCAGCCAGCGGGAACTGCTTCTCTGAACCCTTCACCAACCTTCATCAAGTGATAATTCTTCTTCTTCATAGAAGGAATCTGGTAACCCATCTTGTTGTAGTGTTTTCTTCTCAAAGATGTACGAAAAGAAAACACTTAAGACTGTGGATGACAAACAGTCTCAACAATATAAATGGCTGCTAAACATTGTAGATCTGTAGCAAGTAATAGAAGCAAAACTACCAAAGCCCTGATCTATGCCACAATCATAGTTAAATAGCAAAAATAAATAGTAATAACTCCAATAATCCAATGGAAACTAGATATACAAAGAATAGATTTTATTATAACACTTGTGAAGGGAACAAATAAATGTTACCAGCCCCCCTCTATGGGATGGGTTCTTGGCTATCCTCAAATGTCTTCATCTTGTGTGGAGTCTCTCTCTCCTGTATAATGTGTAAACCCAACAAATAAAATTTTTGAGCTCAATGGGAACTCAAATGGAAGAAAAGTGGTGTGCAACAATGAAAATAATCAGAGTTACAGCAGTGCATGCTGTTATCACTCAGATTTTCCCAGAAGTTGTAAGAAGAGGGAAAGGGGTCCGAGGTAACTACAAACCAACTTTTAGGTACAGAATCTAGCCAATCTGTACCGAGAGAGGGCTCTCTCTTTAATATTTAGCTTGGTTTAGATAGATATTAGGCTAGTTATGAAAGCTTGGTGGGTTTTGATTGTGTTTGGTGGTGAAATTCAGTAGTAGAGGGGTAGGACTGAATATTTTAGGCCATTGGGATAATGGAGTCAAAAGAATATGGCTCAATTAGATTTGGTTTTTCAACAAAGGATGGCTTCACAAGGCAACACAGATAAACATGGATCAAATAGAGACTTGAAAAGATGAAATGGACTTAAAAGGGATGAAGGGCAATTAAGAATCCTTCAACATGTTTTAAGAGAGGGAAAATGACTGATCATCAATAAAAAGCAATTAAGGATTTTTTACTAAATGATCAAAATGAGTAAACTAGGAAACAAGAGCAATTAAGAATTCACTGCTTAAGCTAGTTTAGAAGAAAACATTTAGAATAAAAACGATTGAAGACAAATTGCACTTAAGCACTTTCTGAATTATTCTTTTTCGGTTTAATATTCAAATATGAAACACAATTGATATAATAAACAAGAAAACAATAACACATGAGATATAAGATACTTATTTGTCCAGTGTTTGACACATGAATCTTGTGAAAAGTCCTTTGTATTAATTCTTCATCTAGCCAGCCATGCAAGATTTGTCCAACAACACTTTATTCCAAAGTAATCAGTTTTACAGCAATGTCTAAGAATCTGCACTCAATACTTCGAATGAGGGAGTATTTATACAAAAACTTACAAAAAAAATCTCATAACAAGGTGAGATATATTCTAGGATGACTAACAATAAGTTACATGAAAAGTAGAGACAGATGGTCTCATAGATAGAAGAAAAGGCAAAATGATGGCTAGCTGTTCCTATTCTTGTGAATGTGTTGGAGGCAGGCCCTATGATTGGGCATGTTGTTTTCTTCTTTGTAATTCTGTGCTGGATGCCCTACTTTTGATCTTCTTACTAATACTCCTTACCTACTCTGATACTCTTTGACCTGTTTGATCCTTGTTTACGTTCAGTTACCATCATTGACTGTGGTAAAAAATGGAAATTTACCTTTTTACCAAAGGCAAATCACAAAATTTATATCATCTCTGCCCACCAGTTTTCCTGTGCTATTCTGGTCCTTTGAAGTTTTCTAATGATTTCGTTAGCCTCGGTATATCTGAAAAAATTAGGCTAAACTTGGAACAAGGGTTTTATCTCGTGCTCCACATAGAATAGGTTCTCAAGATTATCAAAAAGAACTCTGCCTGTAGGTATTGCTTTAGTTGCACTGGAAGATGAGCTGGCCTGGTTGTCTGCATATTTAGCCAACTTGTCAACATAATCTAACTGTGTCATTAGCTTGTCATTGATAAATAAAGGACTAGGAAGTCCTTTACTCTGTAATACACCAAATTTCTTCATAAATTCATCAATTTCTTCATGCATGTTTAGGCATCTCCTTTCCAAATTCTGCATTAAGGACCTTTTAGTCAAAACTTTCTTAATTTCTAAAATAGTCCCTGTTCTGTCTCTAATGCCTAATTCTTCAAGCTGGTATTTATTCTTAGTATTCAAAAAATTAATTAGTTTGGTAGCCTCTTTAGGCATCCTTCCTAATTCTTCCTTTGTTCTCTGGACTTCTTCAAGGGCTAGTTTTATCAACTCCATCTGCTCAAAAATTATTTGGATAGATGGTCAAACATCATTTATAGACTGAGTGATGTTGGTCCAAAGGATCTTCCTAATTTCTACCAAGGTTCTATCAAATGTGAGGTCCTTTTCTAATGATTTCACTTTTTTTTCTAACCCTTTGTTTTCCCTCACTTTCTCTGCAAAATTGATCTTTGAAAGATCATACTTTTGTTCTAAGGTAACAAATTGTTCTTTTACCTTTTGTAGCTCTGTAACTTGGAGCTTCAATTCTTCCATTGATTTTATTAATTCATCTGGGCTAAGACCTGAAATACCTGCTTGTGCTATACCTGTTGTTGTTCTTCTTGTTATTGCTTCTGCTGTGACCACTAGAACGTTTGGTGCCAAAACTATTCCAAGGGTTGAAGGGGCTACAGTGGAAACTACTAGAATCACATTGGGAGGCTGAGAGGTCGACTCTCCCTGCTTGTCCTTCAATGATTTCTCTAATTCTTGTTCAGTCTCCTTCAGCTGCTCATTAAGCTTTAGGACTAAATCCATCAGCTCTTCTTCAGACCTTTGTTGTATGACCTCAGCTGTCTGTGGGTGTCGTGAAGGTGGAAACTTTAGCTGCTTTCTTAAGGCAGATATGTCTTCATCTTTATTTTTAATTAACGCTTCTGCAGCCTTCACATCTTTAGGATCATGACCCAACCCAATGATCAATTCTTCTGTTGATTTAATCCTGTTGTCTTTAGCCTGTGAAGAGGCTTTCTCCAGTTGTAGTTGGGCAGTTGTATTGTTCAGAGAATTTTCCAACCTTTGGGCCATCATGGCCTTGCTCGTCAATGTAGAGTAGACCATCTCCCCTGTCTGTTTGTGCAATTCAATCTGGTCCAGGGGATGGATGTCCTTTGCCATGACCTCAAAATTAGTTTTGAGGTAATCTGCAGTTGATTGAGGCTGTTGCACCTTAGGCTTGAAAAAACTCATTATCATTTTACCTTCTTTGATGTCATAGGCTGACATCAATCTGTTCTGATTAGTGGGAGCCATTTTTAGGTACTGATTGTAACTTGGATCCTTAATGGCGCATTTCTGGATTTTATTTCTTTGAACTTTTTCTTGATGTCTGGATTTTCTTTTCCTGGAGGCCTGAAATATGAGACTTCTGCACTTTGTTGTCTCTCCAATTCATGTCTTTGTGAGCTGGAAGGTGTCCCTCCTACCAGGAAAGTTTGATGACTATCAACACCTTCTCTTCTTTGGTTATCAATATTTTCTTCATAAAATTCTTCTTCTAAAAGAGGATTCAGCATGTGCCTCTTAACACCGGGCTGTTCAGAGGGTCCAGTGGCAGGGGTAGCTACTTCCCTATCTCTCTTTTTAGTCATCTCCTCATTCAGAGGAGTCTGCAAGATGGGTGGTTCTACCATATTGAATTGAATTGGAGGAGTTTGTATGTTGACCTACTCTTTGGAAGTTTCAGTCTGTTAGACATTATGGACTGTTTTGTAGCCTGTGTGCTTGTCTCTGTTTCTTTACCCTTGGAGGTCCCTGTGGTTGGTGTATTGGTTTGCTGTGAGTTCCTTTCATAGGTCCCAGCTGCTGAGGCACTTATTCCTGATGCTGACTTCCGAGAGGTATCATAATGTACCTATCCAAAAGAATCTAAGTCAAGAGTCTTTTCAAGATCTCTCATTACATTTTCTATGTTGACCTGTTCACTATCAGTAGCTACTAAGGTCCCTTCTCTCCATTCATCCATGTTGGCAAACTATTCAATTTCTAGGATTCTATGACACATATAGGGAGACAACCTATTCTTCATTCTTCTATCACAGATAAAGCCATGGGGATCATATGGGGCCCAACCAAATTTTTTTTGTAATCTAAGGTAATTTTCTAGAATTCTCTCTGCTGCATCCCCTGTTTCTCTAGTGTTGCAAATGAAAGGGCCTAATTGATGTTTGATCCTGAGTTGTGCTTTCTTCTTTGCTTTCGTGAAATGGATCAAATCTGAATTACACATCTGCCTATAATATTCCAATGCAAACAGTTGCATTGGAACATATTTTGGTAACTTGAAGGGGGCAAGTTCACACCCATAGATCTTGATTTCTGTAAAGTTTTGGTATAGATACCAGTCACCCACTTTGTACTGCTTGGAAAGTTGAAGGATCTTTTTAATGTCACCACTGATCCTGGGAGGGGAAACCCCTATCAATAAGGTGGTTGCTGGATGAACAAATTGATCAATGAACTCATTATAGGAGTAAGGGGTTTCAAAGGATTCATGGAAGACTAAAGACCAGAAGATTATAGACCTTGGATTGCCTTTGGTACCAAGTTTCATAACAGAGAATGGGAAATTGTCTGACTGATAATAAAGCATGAGATGATATATAAAGGTGGTATACTTGAAAACTCTTTCATTTTCCAGTCTCATGAACTAGTGATGAATCTTATCAGCAATGTAGGAGGCATAGTCATATTTGACAACAGGGGGCTGTCCAGGAGTAAAAATTGACAACAGTACTAGGGTTGACTCATCAACAAACTCACTAGTAGTGAAACCCATTACTAAAGATATCATATTAACTATGCGTTTTCCCATATCTATGAAGAAAGTGTTCAGATAAGGAAGTGGGCCATTAGGTTGATGTTTTTGCAGTATGAAAGTCTTGCAGAGGCGATTCAGTTCGTATTGGGACAATTTAGTTGATTTCTCAAGTAAATCTCACATGGAGAGGGGAGTGAGAGTTTGACTGGAGTGAAATTGTAACATTTCGTTGATTGACTTGGCAATTATTGGAAAAAGGATGTTTGGCTTGGAGACATGACTGCTCGGCGATTAGGGTCATAATTGGCATGGCATTAATGAATTATAGCTGGGAAAACATGGACTAAGGCTAGAAAGTACATGGGAAGATTGGATTCCCACAGTCCTAGGATATCATAGCCATTTAGGTAGTCATCTCTACTTTGGAAAAAGACTTTAAGGTGATTTTTGTAAGTGGTAAGGTCTTTTATTTGGAAGTCCCTATCGACCAAAGGCAGATACTCCAAATCTCGGTGAGGGGCATTCAAGGGTGCAACGTTTAAATCCAAAGGGGTTTCCATGTCTAGTTCTTGTGGATTCAGAAGGAAACTGTGGTTTTCTTTGTGAAATGGGCAACACGGAGGATATAGGAGACTTAAATGACAAAAATATTGACTGAATTGCAATGAATTCTGGACTTTTTCATCAATTAACAGTGGAAAAGAAGTATTTGTAGGGTTTTTGTAGAGATTTTGAAAAATACCTCTTTGGGGAATGAGCAATGAAATGCAGGTGCTGGGTGCGGCTGGAGGGTTCTGGTCGGCGTCAGCTGCAAGGTTTTGGATCAGGTTGGCGACTAGAGGCTTGAACTGGTTGACCTCGACGTTCTTTTGCATGGGCGCACAGGTTTACAGTATGAAACAGTGAAAGTGACTTATTTGTTTTATTTACAAAGTCAAAAGTTGGCGGGGTTTTGGATTTTAGGCGGGTGACGTTAGCAACAAATGATGTGACATTTTTGTCGTATGCGAAAAGGTGGTAAGCGGTTTCATATCGCATCACTTTTGGGGAAAGGCGGTAATAGACCTCGAGCCAGCAATTACATAGAGCTTTCAACGCGTGGCGGAGGTGCTGTGAGAAAATTGCTTTGTCATCGCGTGCTAACGTGCAGTCACAAAGGGTCGTGCGATATTGATATTAGCCATTAGATCTTGAGGACCTGATCGGACGATTGATGGAGGATGTGATATGCGGAGTTTTAACGAAAGCGGGCCCGATGTAATTAAGAATTAATTTAATCATATCAGGAGCGGCGGGATTGGCTGGTAAGGTTATTAATTAACCATGAGGGTTAATCAATCCCATTTTTTGCGGCGAGGGATTAAGGTTCTTAATGAATTACGGATTAACTCATTAATCCTATTTTAAACACTGAGTATGGTTATATCCAACCAAGGTGGGATATATAACATTTTGGGGATATTTAATATATTTATATAATACGGGAAAAGGTAAACATTATAAGGGAATTATACAATCATGGAAAATTTTAGGGGCCAATGTTTGCCCTTTGGCGAAATTAAGGGGTTTTAAATTTTTAGTGGGCGAATATTTTGTATCATAGTACATTTTTACAAATCACCTCAAATAGCCCACCTTATTTTAAGGGAGAGGGTAAAAAAGGTAAATTTGGCCCTTGAAATTAGGAGTTACAACCTTCCATTCACCGTAGTTTTCAAGAATAGGTTTTATTTAAGTGAATTTTATGGGCCAAATACCATATTTATAAAAGAGGTATGGTAAATTAATAAAAATATAAATAAATGAGAGGTATGTTAAATAAATAAAACATTTTTTATATTTACTCCATAAGTCACCTTATATACATGCAAGCGTGTAAACAAATAAAAATATAAATAAAGTGGAGGTATGGTAAATAAATAAAACCTCTTTTTATACTTACTCAAAAGGTATGGTAAATAAATATAAATATAAATAAACTAGACGTATGGTAAATAGATAAAACCTCCTTTTATATTTACTCCATAAACCTCTTTCTATTTATGAAGGCTCAAAAAAGATGTTTTATTTAAGTGAATCCTATGGGCCAAATACCATATTTGTAAAAGAGGTATGGTAAATTAATAAAAAAGGTATGGTAAATTAATAACCTCTTTTTATATTTACTCCATAAACCTCTTTCTATTTATGAAGGCTCAAAAAAGATGTTTTATTTAAGTGAATCCTATGGGCCAAATACCATATTTGTAAAAGAGGTATGGTAAATTAATAAAAAAGGTATGGTAAATTAATAAAAATATAAATAAACGAGAGGTATGGTAAACAAATAAAACATTTTTTTAATATTTACTCCGTAAGTCACCTTATATTTACGAGCACTCAAAAAATGTGTTATATTTAGGTGAAACCTATGGGCAAAATACTATGGGCCAAATACCATGGGCTAGATTATTATTAATACCATGCAAAAAAACATTATTAACCCTAATATTAGTATTAATAAAAATAAAAATGGCACATGGTATTGACCCATGGTATTCACGTGGAATGTAGCCTATTTAAATGGGGGAATTAAACCAGCATATATCCATCTCTACTCTGGATCTACTAAGCCCCGAGAGAGATCAAATATCGTGATATACAAACTAGCATAGAGTGAAAAAATGTTTGATCCCTCTCGGGGCTTGGTGGATCAAGAGTAAAAATGGATGTTGTAATTTAATGTATGTTAAACATTTTAACTTGGTTAAAATAAAAATCAATTATTAATTTTATTAATTTTTATAAATTACTAATAGTAATTTTTAAGCTTCAGGTTTATGATAACCCACGGTATTGACCCATGGTAATACCATGGTATTCATGTGAGCATAGACTATTTAAAGGGGAAATTCTATCATCTTAGATCCATCTTAATTATGGGTTTACCAAATGCTCAGAGGGATAAATAGATTTCATCCCCCTAAGAGTGGTAGATGTGGAGTTAAGATGGATATAGGTTGGTTTTTATGATAATAAAGATATTAAATAGACTTAGGAAATTATATTGTAAAAACATCTTAAGGTGAATGGTTAAAGCTACATTTAGTCACTTCACAAAATTTAGTAAAAATTACCAATATCTCCATTAATATTGGTTTTTAACTTTTTATGATTTAACAAAAAAAATTCAAAACAATGAAACCTTATCACTCTTTCCGCATCACCCTCGCATAAGATTTCTCACCATTTTTCAAACATTCTCAATATGATATCTTCATGAAAAAGTTTAGGTACTGATGTTGGATTAGTTGTTTGAAAAATAAGCTGGTTTGTACAACCTTTCATCTTCTGTGCTATTCTTAGTTTGTCCTAATGATCTATAGGGGTTGGAGCCATTGCACCATATTTTCCTAAAGGTGGAGATTGTTCACCAGAAAGGAAATTAATCTACATGTTACAACGCTGTTAAAAAATGCGAGACCTATGAGGGTAGTGAATTATGCTAATAAGTAATTTAGATTGGGAGAGACGTAATTAAATTTTATTATTTAATTGAAGATTTCCAATTAAAATAATAATAAATCTACATTTATATATTCATATATTGATTGGAAGGATTCTCACAATGGTCACTTCTTTCAATTAGATCCCCTTCAAGCCTTTGGGATACCTAATACTTTCTTATATAATATAGTTGGGGCTTGCTACTTGTTGGCGTGTTGGGGTAAACAAACTTGATGTGTTTTTTTCTTATCTCGCAGTTGGAGTCTATGGAATAAGAAAGAAATTTGATAACTTGAAAAAAGTTGTAGCTTGACAAAAGTTGTAGAGAAAAGATTAATCTCTCCTACCTTGACAGAACTCATTGTCAATATCAACACCTACAAGAGCTTTGTTGTGGAATATTATCAAAACTAATAGAAGGATATGAAAGAGTGTATTGTAAGAACCTTGACAAACACGACCACTAAAACTTGGAACAATGTTTGTAGGAAGAGAAAATTATGTTTCCTTTTTCCAAACATGTATGTTAGTATATTACAATTTAATGAATATGTTTTCTTATTATCATATATGGTTTCATAATTTAACAAAACATTCGCCATGACTTCACAGTGTTTTATTATTCAGTAAAAGATTTGCCAAGATCTTACAAGATTTTATAATTCAATGAAATATTCTCCGTCACTGTACAAGATAATATGATCTAGTGAGAGATTCGCCAAAAAAATTATATATACATATTATATTATTGATAAAATCGCCTCCCATTTTTCCTATGTATCATGGGGATTAGCCCACTTATCATATATATTAATTTATGGTAGTTCTTAAAATTTTCCCTTTATACAATATAAGTTAAAAGTTAATATGACAATGAAATGAAAAAATCGCCAAGTATAAAAACATTTGATATGTGTAGTTAAACTTAGGCTTAAAGTGATAAAGGGTTTATATGAGAAATATTTGTAATTTTCCTAAGTAAAATAGGATTTTACTTAGGAAAATAATTATGAAGGTGAATGAGTGATCTATGAATGATTTTAAGTACTTTAGGCTTTATAAACTATTGGGCTGAGGGTCTGGTCCCTCCAGAAGTCAGAGAAATGCTATGAGCCCCTCTAATTTAGCAAATGCCTTAGTACTTAGGGGAAACTAGTGAAAATTTAGGGAAAATGAGAAGGGGACTTAATTATTTGACTTTGCTTTGCCTGAGATGCTTTCAATGTAATGTCTACCTTGGACTTGTGATGAAAGTAAAAGATTAATACATTTAGGATCATCATTCATCACATATAATTCTGCAACATCATCTACCTACCCTACCTACTTTAACCTAACATTTTTTCTTCTTCATTTGGGTGCACTTAGACTAGCAAACCCTTATCAAACTTTTCTTTTCTTTTACATGCAAATATCTATCTAAGTCTAGCCTTATTACATCTAAGGGCTCAAACTAAACTATTGAGCTCCTTTTTATTCACTCTACCTATCTACTTATCTGCCAAGATTAAACAGTTTGGTCAAATCTTTTTCTCTATTTCTAAAACATAAAATTCAAATATGAACTAGCCAAGCTTAAGCTGTTTGACTATTCATCCATTGTGGCATAAGTTTAACAAGCTGCACACAATTGTTTATTGTACAAGAGTAAAAAGTAGTGGCATTTAGGCTTGCACACTTTCCTTGGTCTTTCTTTTGGTGGGGTTCATTTTCTTTCACTTTTTTGACCATCTTATTCTTTTTACCCTTTGATTTTTCTTTTAGGGTATACCCTCTTTACATTTCTTAAATCTTTTGATTTTTTTGAAAATATGGAAAACCTTTGCAACAAGAAAAGGTATGAACATATTACATATCTCATCAATTCAATCATGATATATGACACCTATTGGTATAGGAGCATAACACTGGCTCCACTTGGGGATGGCTTTTCCTGGTGGAAAGTCAAGAACAGCAGGTCAGATGGCCTCTGAATGATTTTGACTACACTATGGAATCTCCTTCTACTTGTTGCTTTATTGTATGTATGACAGTGACACTTCTGAGGTTTAGGGCCTTCTCTTCTGGCTTCAACTCCAACAAGTTACTATCCAATCAAAACTGCGACAGTACAAAGGATATAGTATGTACCTGTTAACAATTAGGATACATTAATAAGTAGGATCAGAGTAATGTTTCAACATCCGACCATTGATTGGTCCTTCTTCTGTTTTTGTTCCATCCAAGTCTTTCAAATAATATGAATTATTTCCTTGTAAGGCATAGATAATATAAGGTCCCTTCCATAGGAAGTCAAACTTCCCATGTTTCACCTTATCCTCTTGTTACACTAAAATTTGTCACCATGACTATTTGCAGTTAGTATGGCTCTATCAACTGTCATACTATCCTCCTTGGCAAGTCTCATACCTCTGCTCTTCATGTCAAACTCCAAGAAAGAGAGAAAGTCCTTAAAAAGTCAAATAACTCTGGGTACGCAGTTTCTCTTAGCCTTACCTGCGTGTACGCACCTCAAGTTCACATTCCGTGCGTACTTGTACGCTCTGTCTGTAAAGGGGTGGGTGCGTACCCCTGTAAAGGTCAAAAGGCGCAAGTTTCACTTCAAAAAAGTTACTTGTGGTCATTTCTAGAGCATTCTAGAAGTTTGTTTGACGTGTATTGAGCGCCTCCAGATGGTTCATGTATCCCTATGAAAGAGGAACTTATCCCATCAAGAGGGGAGCTATCCCATTCAAAGAGGGGCTTATCCCATTGATGGTGGACCTGATTAACTTCCTCTAAAGCACTATAAATACGGGCATTGGGCCAGAGGGAGGAGAGGTTGAAAGCTGAACATTCCTAAGGGTAGATGCTGCTGGAATTAGGACTCCCTTATAGAGCTTGAGAGGAGAGATTCCTATCCTTTCCTAGCCTTATTTGGAAGTGGGTGAGCTGATCAAAGTAAAGGAAAACTCTTGTTGGACCCTAGGAGGGACCTGCACAACACCAAGGCTCAGGTTGTAATGGTTTCTTTTGTTTCCACTTAATGCAAATAAACTCATTTTTCTCAACAGATTGTTATTCATGATTTGTTTCATATACTCCTTGGTCTGTATGATGAATATGTGTTATTTTATAAGTTTATCAGGTGCTATTTAATCTTTTGGCTTGTTAGTGAATGCAGGTTTCGAAGAGAAGGAGGAGCTCATCCGGATCGGCGAGGCTGGACTACTACAAAGCGTTGGACTAAAGGTATGTTATAATCACCTGATTACTTGTATTCTAAATGCATATTTAGAGAAAGGTAGTGTTTATTTGTCTTATTTGTCACTAGAAAGCCTTAGCTTCTAGGGAGGTCAGTTTTGTCCGCAAAATTGACTCTTTCCGCATGACACCTCTCTTTTGGAATCCCATCTTAACACTTTGTCTCCAAGGAAGAAATCATCTGCCTTGGTTCTTTTATCAAATATCTTCCTGAGCTTCTCCTGCAACACTTGGGATCTTTGATACACCTCCTCTCTGGTCTGCTATAGATTGATGGTCTTATTTATCCTTCTTTGAATATTATTAGGTTCCACCTGAGCTTCTTGAAGTAATTTCATTACAGGAACTCCTAACAATGAAGGGAATACAACCTCCATGCCATAAACTAACTCATCGGGACTAGTACCAATGGATTTTTTGGTTGTTAGTTTCTCTGCCCATAGTGCATTTGTCAGTTTCTTGTGCCAATTTTTCTTGTTCTCCTCCAATAATTTTTTAATGATATTAATGAGGCTCTTGTTGGAAGATTCTGCCAGTCCATTACCTTGAGGGTAATAGGCTGTGGAATGGCCTAAAGTAATGTGGTACTTGTTACAGAAACTGATCATTTTCTTGGATTTAAAAGCAGCATCATTTTCAGTTATGATTTTATCAGGACAGCCAAATCTGGACAAGATATTGGTTTCTAGGAATCCTATGATCAATGTATCATTGGCCTGTCTAGAGGGGATGGCCTTTATCCATTTGGTAAAATAGTCTGTGGCAGTGAGTATCCATTTGTGTTGGCCTGAAGAGGGTGGGTGGATTTCTCCAACGAAATCAAGGCCCCATTGTTGGAAGGGTCTCTTAGTGGAAATTGGTCTTAAGGGTAAAGGTAACAATTTTCTCTTGCCTTCAAAAATTTGACATTTATGGCAAGAAGTGACAAATTTATTTACATCAGCGAACAAGGTTGGCTAATAGAATCCAGCCCTTAGGATCTTGTCTGCAATCAATTTCCAGTAGAGGTGTCCACCACAGTCTCCTGCATGAAATTCTTGGAGAGCCTTGTCAGCTTCTTCTTTTAGTAAACAATTCAATAAAATTCCTTCATGATTTTTCCAAAAGAGAGCATTGTCTAAACTACAAAATTTTGAAGCTTTCATCTTTAAAAACCTTTTCTTTGTTCTGGATAACCCTGGAGGAGCCTGTAAGTTTAGTAACACATAAATTACATCAGCATACCAAGGTGAGTCTAAGAAGACCTGGCTAATTTGTGGAGTCGCCATCTCCTGTTTGTTATCCAGTTCATTTATGTCCAGGGCTTGACAATTGGTTTCTATCATAAGTTTGGCCAATCCCTATCCTTTTATTAGCTTTGTAGGTTTTATTTCAATATCATATTCTAATATGGTAGCAATCCATTTACCTTTTTTGCCCTCAATTCCATCTTGGGTTAGGATGTCTTTGACAACAGCATTTGGTACATAGGCTATCACATGAGAGTATAATATATAGACTCTAAAGTCTTTAATGGCTTTTACAAGTGCAAAAGCTTGTTTCTCCATGATGTTGTATTTTAATGATGCATCTCTGAGTGCTTTATTAGAAAAGGCTATGGGTTTCTCACATCCTTGATCATCTTTTTGTAGTAAAACAACAGTTATGGTGTGTTCTGATGCAAATGAAAAGATTATGAAATCTCTATCAAATTGAGCACTGGTTAGGACTGGTGTTCTAGTTAAAGCCATTTTGATTTCTTCAAATGCTTGTTTGGCTTCTATTGTCCATTTGATCCTTGAATCCTTTTTTAACATATCATTAAGCAATCTAATGAGTTCAGCTAAGTTAGATATGAATCTTCTCAAAAAATTTATCTTTCCTAAGAAAGCTTGAAGTTCTTATATATTTTTTGGATGAGGTATCTGCAAAATAGCTTCTATTCTAGCAGGATCAATTCAAATGCCATCTTTGGAAATGATATGGCCCAAGAGTTTACCTTCCTCTAGACCAAACAAGGACTTTTTTGGATTTAAAGAGATACCATATTTTCTGCATTTTAGGAATACTTGTCTGAGATGGTCCAAATGTTGTTGATCTGATTTAGAAAAAATAGTTAAGTCATCCAGATATATAACAAGAAAATCATGAATTTCTTTTGCAAATGCTATGTCCATTGCTCTTTGGAAGGTTGCTCCTGCATTTTTAAGTCCAAATGGAATTTTGATGTACATAAAAGTGCCCCATTGTTTTGTAAAAGAAGTTTTTTCTTGGTCATCAGGATGAACTAGAATCTAGTTATACCCTGAGAACCCATCTAAAAGTGAAATTCTAGAAGAACTTACTACCCTTTGAAAAATATGATCCATCTTAGGTAAAGGGTAATTATCCTTCAGAGAAATCTTATTGACATTTCTTAAATCAACACATAATCTAATCTCCCCAGTTTTCTTCCTAGTAGGTACTAAATTAGACACCCACTCTGAAAATCTAATAGGGGCAATTATCCCTGCTTCATACATACGTTTAATTTCTTTTTCAATCAATGGTAACAGCACAGGGTTGATTCTTCTGAGTTTTTGTTTGAATGGTTTCTGGTTTTCTTTCAAAGGTATTGTATGTTGAATTATGGAGGTATCATATGATTTCAAGTCCTCATAACTCCAGGCAAAAACATCCTGGAATTCTCTCATTAGTTCAACATATTTTAACTTTTGGTCAGGAGGCAAAGATTTGGATAGTTTTATCATTTTTGGATTTTCTTCAGTCCCTAAATTATATTCTTCAATGTTTGCTTTTAGTGGTTCCATCTTTGGTTTCTTTGGAATGTCATTAGAATCAAAGAGGTCTTCTAGAGGAGTTAATCCTTTAGGTAGATGATTGTCTTTTAAATCAATGACTTCTGATTCTCCTTCTACAATCTCATCAATATCCATATGTTTAAGATCTTGCACTTTTTTTTTAGTGAACTTTGTGGGATGAAGCATTTGAATTGTACTTTCTTCTGAAAATTTTGTTTCTAACTCATTTGTTCGATCAAATTCAATAATTGTATCTACATCTATGTGACTGTTAGAAAACTCTTCATTTAAAGTCAAGAAATTATTTATCTACTCATCACTATCAAACACTTGCCAGTTCTTTACATTATCAGGTATGGCTGGTCTGTGTCTAATCTCAGATGTAAACTGATGATTACGTTCGAAAGGTAATTTGTAGGTGCTGGCAAACATTGCCAGACTGTGGGCTTGCAAGTTGTGTTTTCTAGGGATTTTAGCAAGCTGAGTTTCCAGAAAAGTATTAAGAATCTCTATAACTATTCCTCTATAGTATCTTAATCTAGGATCATTAGTTAGATATTTCCCTTTGATCTATTGAATGATTAAATCAGAATCTCCTATCGTTGATACTCTAATTGCTCCTAATCTTTTAACAAGTTTAAGACCTAGCAAGAGAGCTTCATACTCTGCCATATTATTGGTGCACTTAAAATCTAACCTGTAGGCATGGCCTTCAGCATGGTCATTTTCTAGATTGTACACCCAAACTCCTGCTCCTACTCCTAATTTATTGACTGAGCCATCAAATTCTAAATGCCAAATAATTTCATGTTCATATTTGGTATCAGGAGTGTCAGGAATTTGTTTAACTGTGAGATCTGGTTTTTCACTTTCTTCTGGTTTCCCTTGGGTGTCTGATATTTCATTGTTTTCAAAGATTTCCTGGATCTGAACACTAGATTTTCCTTTTTTAATTTCTTTTGGTTCTGCTGCTAAAACTTCTAATTCATTGGAAGGATCGATTTCAGCATTGTAAAGAATGAATGAATCCATATCAGAATGTACTGAGTAAATGGGGAAATTTTATGGTTTTCCCTGGCTACTTACTACATATTTCATTAAAGTTTCTCTATATAGCTTCTTAGGTTGGCTAAAAACTGAGATAGTAGCATAGGACATGTCCAATTGAAGAGATCCCTGAAGCTTTGCACCCCAGGATCTGGACAATAACATGCCATATTTTGGTGGAATATCTACTACCACTATATCCATTAAGATTTTCTTTGCAGGGTATTGAACCAATGAAACACACAAGTTTTTTATCAATCATAAACATCTCACCTGACTAGAAACAAAAGAAAACATGTCTTTGTATGGCCTGGTGATATCTAGGTCTAGTATTTCCATTACAGACTTGGGCATTAGATTGTGAGATGCCCCAGAATCAAACATGGCATTATGAAGTATTTTGTCATGTATATTTAAACTTACATAGAAAGGAGGAATTCCTCCATCTAAAGGTTTTCCATTTACTTTAGGGCCAAAGATCAATTCTGGTTGGTCATCAAAAACATTGACTGAGTCTTTATTTCCAGTGATTTTGAGTGATCTATTGATTTGACTTCAGTAGGCATCATGTTTAGCTAATTCAGATAATGGAACAGCTATTTTTAGTTTGCCTACTTCAATCTCCAGATTAAAAGGTTTTTTGACTGAGCTCTTGTGTTTCGAACACTGGGATTCTCTTTGTCTTCTGTATTTTCTGTATTTTTCTCCTTCTCAGGAGTGGGGTTATGAGTTGAAGTTGTTTCCAAATCAACTTCTGGAGGTTCTTCCATATTTCCTTTGGGGGAAGGAGGTGTGGAGAGCTATCTGTTATGAGGTTGATTATTGGATACATCTTTAATTATTGGATTAGCAGGATTAGGATCTGATCTAGAAATAATATGTACAGGTGTAGTGTTCATCTTACCTTTGATGGGTTGTTTTGTAGCTTTCTGTTTGTTGGATTCAAGAACATCAATTCTTCTACTCCTCAGGTTATATTGCTTGTGAACTTCATAAATGGTTGTGTCATATCCCTCCCTGAAGTCAAATGATTCTCCTGACTGAGTTTGGAATTGTTTGATAATGTGAGCCTCTTGATCCTCCTGGGTCAAGAAAATTTGTTGTTCATTATTGAGTCTCATTAAATTTATTTGAGTGTATTCTACTGGTTCATCAGAATTTGAGGCTTCAGCATAATTTTCCTGAAATGGGGGCCTAATGTTTTGGTCAAGACCCGTCTTTCCAGTGTTTTGATTTTGATTTTTTCTGAAATTTGGATTTCTCCCAGTATTGGTTGGCTGACCATCCCAAGGGGTTTTCCTTTCAATTGTTTCTACCCTATCCCCTAGCCTATCCATCCCTTAGATTATAGCATCTAATTTCTGTTCAAAAGCCAAGGGTGTTACACTAAAAAATGTCACCATGACTATTTGCAGTTAGTATGGCTCCATCCACTGTCATACTATCCTCCTTGGCAAGTCTCATGCCTCTGCTCTTCATGTCAAACTTCAAGAAAGAGAGAAAAGTCATTTAAAGTCAATTATCTCTGGTACGCAGTTTCTCTTAGCCTTACCTGCGTGTACGCAACCCAAGTTCACAATACCTACGTACTTGTACGCTCTGTATGTAAAGGGGTGGGTGCGTACCCCTGTAAAGGTCAAAAGGCGCGAGTTTCATCTTAAAAAAGTTACTTGTGGTCATTTCTAGAGTCTTCTAGAAGCTTGTTTGACGTGTATGAAGCGCCTCCAGATGGTTCATGTATCCCTACCAAAGAGGAACTTATCCCATCAAGAGGGGAGCTATCCCATCCAAAGAGGGGCTTATCCCATTGATGGTGGACCTGAATAACTTCCTCTAGAGCACTATAAATATAGGCATTGGGCCAAAGGGAGGGGAGGTTGAAAGCTGAACATTCCTAAGGGTAGATGCTGCTGGAATTAGGACTTCCTTGTAGAAGCTTGTGAGGAGAGATTACCATCTTTGCTTGTTCTATTTGGAAGTGGGTGAGCTGATCAGAGTAAAGGAGAACCCTTGTGGACCCTGGGAGGGACTTGCACAACACCAAGGCTCAGGTTGTAATGGTTCCTTTTGTTACCTTTTAATACAAATTAGTCCATTCTTCTCAACAATTTGTTATTTATGAGTTGTTTCATATACTCCTTGGTCTATATGTTAAATATGTTTTATTTTATGTGATATTCAGGTGCTATTTAATCGTTTGATTGTTAGTGAATGCAGGTTTCGAAGGGAAGGAGGAGCTCATCCGGATCAACGAAGTTGGACTACTACAACAGCGTTGGGTTACAGGTAGGATCTAAACACTTGATTTCTCATATTGTAAAAGCATATTTAGAGAAGGATTGCTCTTATTTGTCTTGTTTGTCACTAGAAAGTCTTAGGATTCTAGGGAGGTCGGTTGTGTCCGCACTAACGACTCTTTCTGCATGACAAAATGGCGACTCCACTGGGGACTCCATGAATGTGTTTGAGTTCTTTTTGATTTGATATTTTGGTCTGAGTAAAATCGCTTGTTTTCTGATTTTTGGCTGTCTAGCTGTGTATTTGGGTGGGTTAGCTTAGAGTCAAATTAGATTTTTATTTTTCTTAGCTTTGCCAGCAGTACGCAGTCTCTGAGTTAGGCACAATGCGTACTTGTACGCACTGCGTCTTTGTGCACAGGGCGTACCCACGCCTGTGTCAACAGATCACCTGCGTACCCCTGTCAAATTTGAGAAAATTTCATTTTTCCTCTTTTTGCTCTTTAGATTTTGTTTTTACTTTGTTTTTACTACCCAGATCCATTAGTTTCCTGTCAGAGATCTTCACCTGAACTTGTCCCGTTAGTGTCGAGGGTTTTGGTGGAATTCATAGGGATTTTGCCTTAGGGTTTGATTTTTAACTGGTCCTGTAGTGACTTTGGCGTTAGAGGTTGTCAAACTTTGGATCTCCTTAGTTTTGGTCAGTCCTCTTAGGCGTCGGGCCTGTCATAGAAGTCACCCTTGTGAGAGACCTACCTTTGTGTCTTCTCTTTGCGAATTTCGAAAAGTTTGTTTTTTAAAACCTTGAATTTCATTCTTGAGAAAAAAGAACAAAAAGATTTCGATTTTGTTTTTTTATTAGTTTATGATTCTGCATGAACTGATCCTTAGTTGCATTTTGACTGAGTAAAACATCCGGGAATTATCCTTGTAGGCTTTTGTCCTCATTATTTTTTGCTTTTAGGTAAATTTCCTTTTAATTTTCTTTTGAGTGAATTTGATTTGATTGTTTTAGATTTGTTAAATTTCATTTGATAAATAGTTTTTACATGCTTTATTAATATAGAAAAAACACAAAAAATTCTTTGGGAAAAAGTTTGCTTTGGTAGCATTTGTAGTCTTTTGGGAGAAAAAGGAAATTTCGTAGAGTAATTAGTGGTCATGAGTTGTATGTTTTGAAAAGATAAAGAAATTGTTTCTTTGATTGTCTTAGCCAAGAAAGTTGTTTTCTATAAAATTTGCATTTTCCAACTCTCTTAGCTAGGAGATTCATTGAAAAAGAAAAGTAGTGTAAATCATCTTAGGTGCATCTTTGTAGTGGTTGTGAGTCGAGTCTACACACCACCAGTTTCATCAAGGATAATTTTAGGGGCGAATGTTCGCCCTTTGGTGAAATTAAGGGGTTTTAAATTTTTAGTGGGCGAATATTTTGTATCATAGTACATTTTTACAAATCACCTCAAATAGCCCACCTTATTTTAAGGGAGAGAGTAAAAAAGGTAAATTTAGCCCTTGAAATTAGGACTTACAACCTTCCATTCGCCCATTTTCAAGAATAGGTTTTATTTAAGTGAATCCATTCGCCCATTTTCAAGAATAGGTTTTATTTAAGTGAATCATATGGGCCAAATACCATATTTATAAAAGATGTATGGTAAATTAATAAAAATATAAATAAATGAGAGGTATGGTAAATAAATAAAACATTTTTTATATTTACTCCATAAGTCACCTTATATACATGTAAGGGTGTAAAAAAATAAAAATATAAGTAAAGTGGAGGTATGGTAAATAAATAAAACGTCTTTTTATACTTACTCAAAAGGTATGGTAAATAAATAAAAATATAAATAAACTAGACATATCGTAAACAAATAAAACCTCTTTTTATATTTAGTCCATAACCCTCGTTCTATTTATGAAGGCTCAAGAAAGAGGTTTTATTTAAGTGAATCCTATGGGCCAAATACCATATTTGTAAAAGAGGTATGGTAAATTAATAAAAATATAAATAAACGAGAGGTATGGTAAACAAATAAAACATTTTTTATATTTACTCCATAAGTCACCTTATATTTACGAACACTCAAAAAATGGGTTATATTTAGGTGAAACCTATGGCCAAAATACTATGGGACAAATACCATGGACTAGATTGTTATTAATACCATGCAAAAAACCATTATTAACCCTAATATTAGAATTAATAAAAATAAAAATGGCACATGGTATTGACCCATGGTATTCACCAAAATGGCACATGGTATTGACCCATGGTATTCACCTGGAATGTAGCCTATTTAAATGGGAGAATTAAACCAGCATGTAGCCTATGCTAAGATTCAGTAGGACTTTACAAAGTTTTATTATTTAGTGAAAGACTCGCGAAGATCTTACAAGATTTTATAATTGAGTAAAATATTCGCCATGCCTGGTGAGAGATTCGCCAAAAAATTATATATACATATTATATTATTGATAAAATCGCCTTCCATTTTTCCTATATACCATGGAGATTCGCCCATTTATTATATTTATAAATTTTGGGGGGGTTCTTAAAATTTTCCCTGAGTTTCATCTCCACTACCTTTTTGTCTTTAAGAAAAACCGTAAAATTAACGCTTAAAGTAAAATCAACTTAGTAACTTTTATTTACTAGGGCTCTGAAACACCAATTTAGATCAGGCTAGTGTCTTAGAGTAGGAGAGTAATTAACTCTCCAAGACAACAAAACCAAACAAGTAGCTTATCTTGTGATAGAATAAATCCAATTGTTTCATTTGTACTCTGGGAAAGCTCCTCTTAAAGGAGAAGCACGAGCTCGTGTCCGAACCAGTGAGGGGATCAATCCTCCCTCGTTGGGAACGATGCCAGACACGCACGTATTACAAACGGTAAACCTCGGATTAACCATTGTCGAGGAGCCAGGGGTCACTTGTCGGTAAACCTTGGATTATTGTCAAGGAGCCGGCAAGGGGATTGAGCTTGATACTCTGCCCTTGCGTGCTGTCGGAGTATAGACTGTTCCCCCAGGTGCATTTGTTGTTGTTGGTAACCTTAGTGACCATTATCTTTAGGATTCTACCGAGGTGACGGTGGAGGGAAGATCCCACTGTACCTGGAGCAGACGTCGGCTAGACTCACTTGGATTTTCCGGGGGGTTCACTTCACTCGAGACGGTTAAAGTGGAGGAACTTGTGCCGGTCTATTCATTAAGCAGGTTGCCGGGGTAATTGTTCCACCCGCCACTTCTGTACTGAATCCGGCGATGTTGGGTTTCATCTCCAACTAGTGTTTTTGGTTCGGAAGGCTACTGTTTGTGCTTGGTTTGACGCCCTAGATTCTTTAGGCGTGTGATGCAAATTTGTTTGGTTCTTTAGAGACTTTAGGTGGTTTGCTTTGAGATTTTACTTTGTTTGCGTGTGCAGTAGTTAAAAATTTTTAACTGTGGCGGAATTACCGAGACAGTCCCATCGACTTCGGGGCAAGTCTCCTGAGGTTGTTTCTGTGGCCGAATTGTTGAGGAAATCCCGTAGACTTCAGGGTGAACCTCCTCAAGACGTCCCAAGTCATTACGAAGGTTTAAAGGTACTTGTTACTCCTAGTGGAAGTAAAGTAGGTTCACCTGAAGAAGGAGAATCGTCATTGGTAGTCCATCCAGATTACCAAGGTTTAGAAACAGGTTATAATCCTGAGGCAGTTGCAGTTTCTGAGCTTGCTGGTAGTTTTTCATCTACTAGTGATATAGGCGAAGAACCTGAAGTATCTGAACCTGTTACTCCAACTTCTAGTGCACCAGATTCACCTAGGGTAGAAAGAGTCATCACCGAAAATCTTCCTACTGGTTTGATAGCTATTGAAGAACTTGCTCTAGAGGAAGAATTAGGCGTATCTATCCTTGAAGATCAACCTACTATGATCTAAGGGAGCGTGAATCTATCTTTTACAGTCCTCCTAGAAGTACTACTTGGTACCTGTTGTGCCCTACAACAACCCCCCATTTCATATCATCTGTATTCATAACCATCAACATATGAAATGGGTCCCTTTTAAAAAATTAATTGGCATTAATGATTTTGTTCGAAAAGGATATGATAATCAAATGTCTTTGTGAATTGAAGCCTTTTTCGAATAACAATGTTCCCAAAATAAAACCAATCTTTCGTTATTGCGATAAAGCGATCGCAAGATCGCATATCGCAATAACAAAAGAGACGCATTTAAATGGCACTTTGGTCTTTGCCGATGCGATATCGCTATCGGCGATCGGCGGTATTCAATGCATACACAAAAAGAGCACATGTCTTACACCCCGATGCGACGCTATATCGGCGATCGGCTATCGGCACTGCCTCTTGTGGGAAAACACTTTAAGTTATAAACCCCGACCCGATGCGATATCGCTATCGGCCGTCGGCGGAATCCCATACACTCTCATAAGGCGCTCAGGTTTTTCCCGATGCGATGCAATATTGTTGATCGGTAATCGGCATTCTCAAAAAGTGATTGCTTTGAGCCTTAAAATTATATTTAAATCCGGTTGATAAAGCGCAGATTTCAAAATGCCGTTAAATGCAGGGATAAGGTAATGCATGCGTATTTAATAACTTTTCCCCTTCAATTAACGAATACTTGCGTCTAAAGCATTTTCAAATCTGTTGCACGCGTTAGGGGGTCATTCAGCTGAATAACAGTGTAAAGGTCATTTAATGGGTAGCAGGCCTTAAAAACACCATTAATGCATATGTGATCTCTTACCAGTGATGGGATCCGCAGCCACCTTTTGAAAATTAATATCGCCACGCTTCAAGTGATATATATCTTTCCCATTATGCTTTGTCTTCATTATTTCTCGTGTTACGATTTCTCTTGCATTTGTGTAGAGTTCGTTTGTTGAGAAAAGCTTGAACATGATGGGGAAGAAACACAAGAGGTCTTCCGGTTCCACTACAACACCTGTTGCAGGTCAAGCTGCTACAATTTCGAAGAAAGGCCTTATCTCGGACACTACGTGCACTGGTCTTGCTAGGACCACATGGCAGGGCACATATAATCTGTTGGAGGCCGAGCAACCACAAGTGACAGTGAGAACGGCTAGTGTAGATGTACTAAGGAAGTCTGATGCAACGCTCAAAGACTTGGCCGACTCCTTTTTACACAGAATAGCAGCCAGAGAGCAGGTCCTACCTTACACTGACGTAGTGCGCTGGGCAATTGAAGAAATCCCCATCACTGATAGAACTTTTCATACAAGGGATGGAAGGATTTTCGGGTCATTCAAGCCTGATGACCTGAGGCGAATGTATCATCTGCCTGAACCGGAGCTAGTCTATAACAGAGCCTTCGTGGAGAAATTCGCAAAAGAAAATGAATCACCATCCGAACCCCTCCGAGATTGGAGGCAGAACCCAGCCAAACACAAGCATGAAAGTTCGAGAAAGTACTCCAACGTTTCTTTGGCTTCTCCCTATTGTTATGCGGGGATTATGATGTGTAGATTGTGGGGATTACATGACTCCGTTAATATCAATATTGACATGGTTCCCTTAATGGAAGCGGGTATCAATAGTATAATTATGGATTGGGCCACTATTCTTTCTGATAATTTGGTCGTAGCTGTTCGTGAATTTAGAGCCAAAACTATAGTCACCGAAAGGAAAATCCCGCCATTTTATTATACTGCTTACATTATGGATACCCTGTGTTATAATTCTGAGTTTCATGTCCTTGGTTGGAGATGGACCACCCAAGATCCAACACCCATTCATTTATACCATCAGAAATTGTGGAAGTCCTCTTACAAGGACCATTTGTACCAAATTTGTAATGGTTTCATGATGCCCATTTACTATTCTATTTATGACAAGCCCATTCCCAGAATTTCCTATGAAGCTTCTTTTGACTTACCAGCCGTAGCAAGTTGGTTCGGGGAAGAGCATTTCACCTATATCAGAGTTTTTGGGAGTAAGGCTAGGCCGCATGTCCTCCCTTTATATATCCCAGACAAACTGTTAGCCCGGGAAATCTGCTACCAGATTATGGCCGAGAGTGTCACACAAACTCTCAAAGAGGAGAAGAAGAGAGGTTGGCCCTCTTTTCCTTTAAGAATTGGGGTTTTTACTCTGCTTAATTACAAGCATGCAGAAAAAGAAGCGACAAAACTCCAAGCTTTATCCCTGGCCACTATCCCAAACAGACTCTATGATCCAAAGCAAACTGCCTACACTGCCCTAGAACAAGCAAAATTGACAAAAGTTGATCATCAAGAGGATATGTTTGATGACCTGTTCACAGGTGCCGATACAATAGGTCAAACCAAACAGCTTGCCAGAATGAAATACAATGATGAGGCGTTGACTGAGTTTAACAAACTTAGGGAGCAGAGGTTGCAAACTCTGCCTCTAGATTTATTATCCACAACCCCAGCGTCTTCCTCAAGCGAGCCTGATCGGCAACAGATACATCCACCTCCTGTTACAACTGAAGAACAGGATAAACAACAGGAGGAAAGGCAGAAGAAGTTGCAGGCTGAGAAGCAAAGAAAAGAGCAAGCAGAGAGGCAGAAAAAGGAGCAGATAGAAAGACAGCAAAAGGCATAGAAGGATCAAGAGCAGAGGAAGAAGAAGGAAGAAGAGAAACTAAAGAAAGAACTGGCAGATAGGCAGAAAAAGGAATTGGAGGAGCAGCAGCAAAAAGCACAAGAGGAGCAGCAGCGAAAAGCACTTGAAGAACAGCAGAAGTTAGAACAAGAAAAAGAACGGAGCAAAGCCCCTACAGAGCAACATAAGCAAACCTCCATCGATCCTGAATTGATTAAACAATGGAACCAATTCGATTCCATTATCAGTGGTAAGGAAGGCTCCAAAGACACAGACACCTCTAAAACAAGCGATGCGCCCGATACCACTTCTTCTCAGGTTCTAGGAGGAACCAGCGGCCCACCCATTTCACAGGATGTCGAGATAATCAATAAGGACCCTTCCGATCAAATTGTTCTCCAGGTGGAAGAAATTCCTCCCCTGGATATTTTCTACAGCCCAAAGCATAGAGCCGTTATTAAGCGCTCTAAGAAAAGACGAAGGCTTGATCAACCTTCTATCTTTCCTGAGCAAACAGTCACGGGCAATATGGTCTGGAAGGAGGATGTGGATCCCTCCGATGATCTAACAAAACTGTCTCAATTCGCGGGAGCTTATTCTGCAGCAACTATCGACAAAGCATCGGAGGTAAGTCTTATGTTGAAGACTAAGGACCATGAAATATATGCATTACAGGCAGAGGTAATCGAAGCGAAAAACAAAGCAGCACAGGTGGAAGAGCAGTTGCTGGCTCAACAGCAGGAAAACAATTTGTTAACCCAGCAACTGCAAATTGAAAGACAAAGGGTAGACCAAAGTGAAACTCAGAAGGCAAAAGAATTGTCGAAGGCATTGTCACAGTTGAAAGCATCAAATGAGCTGATGATGAAATCGAAAGATGAGCGAATAGCTCAACTATCAGCACAGCTCGAAGGTATCAAGAGCACACAGAATGTGAAAGTTTTCAGAGCAGAGGCAACTCAAATAAATAGCGCATTACTGTCTCAGATCAGACTTCTATGTCAACAACTTGCTAAGGCTGAGCCATTATGCGAAATATCTACAACAGTGTGTGAGCAAATAGAGAAGGCCAGAAATGAGCTAGATCAGGCCGAAGAAGCCATATCCGATTATCTTGAGTGGCAAGACACTGCTGAAGGGAAAGCGGCGAATTTGTCCCGAATCCATGAAGCGTACAAGGACATACTCTTCACGGAATGGAACACTCAGGTAATGAAAGCAGAAAGGGCGGCTTCCAGGTGTAAAATAATTGCCAGCAATATGATCGACCTAGTCAATGATACACTTTATTTGGCAAACATGATCTCCAAGTGCACACCTGGAAGCATAACAACAGCAGATATGCTTGAACAAACAAGTTATCATGACTTGGAGGAACAGAGGAAGTTAATTACCGAAGTAAATACTTTAACCTCTGATGCATATTGGCTCTTTCTAATCAAGCCACATACTCAAAGGTCTGCTCTCAAGTGTCTAACAGATGCCCTCGGATGCCTGATCCCCGACATTCAGGATGCTACATATGATGCCCAGCTAACTTCGCGTCTCAACACTCCACCAGAAGTAGAGCCAATGCTGGCGATATGTCAGCTAAGGAGTAAAGGCAAAGAACCCACCGAATGAAGCATTGCCGCCAACTGCCAGATCGCCAAGAAAGATGGAAAAAACATTTATTGATGCCAATTTAATAGCTTTTCAGTTGTTTAGATATTTAGATTAGTATAGTATTTATAGACCCTTTCATTGTTTTGGAAAGGGTCGTAAAATTTTGTAATAGACTTAAAGGCTGAAGTTTGCACTATTGTGCTTCAGTCTATATTCTTTTGTGAAACTCGACCAACGGTTCTTAATTTTGATTAGAAGGCTGTTTTACACAATTGCGCACGACTGTCTGTTGTTTGGAATGCTTTCTGATTTGAAGGAAGGACTGCGACATAGTGATTAATATACTGGATTGATCGAGCAGCTTACATGGTACTATTATCTGTATCTGTGTTCTTTCTTATTATATGAATTACTGTGTTATTATCTTTGCTATTGTTGAATGCATGTATGCAATATAACAGTGAATCTTCATTTCGTTTCACTATTGAATGTTTTGGTGATTTGTTATCTCTTTCTCCCATGCATGTATCAATGATATAAATGATTAAGTGTAGTAATTCGCTATAATCGCTCTGCATAACTAATTATGCAGAGCAATCTTAAATGGTTTAAACATCTATGCTTAAGTGTTAGAGTCATCTATATGCTGCCCTAAAGTACAGATTATCAAACGCTACGCTTTGAAAGATTGATAAGTCCCGGGATTAGATTATTGGATTATATATTTTGCTGATAGTTTTAGTTATTCGCTTATCACTATCCTACCGCATAAGCTACTCATCCATCCCACTTTTATCTATTATTGGGAAACTGGTCCCATTATCCCCAGTCGGAACCACTATTCCAAACGGAAAAGGAGCTGCACTAAGGTCCGGACCGGGTGGTTTCCCCTTTGTTGTGGCAGCGATTTTCGAGGCCTCAACAAAATTGGCGCTAGAAGGAGGGCCTTGACTGTGAATGGCAAGCAAACCCAAATCGGCAAGTCATTCTAAGAGTAATTCTCCCTCCAAATCTCCTCGTTCTTCTCAATTACATGCTGGTTCGCCAGCCCATAACCAAGAAGAAGAGGAATCTACCACCACTGCTCAATCCCATCATATCCCAGAACAGCTAAGTCTTGAATCTCCTGAAGTCCAGTCTCTAATCCATAAACTTCAGAGCTTCTCGATCTCACCACAGAAATCTGAGATATCAGAAAGCAGTGCGACTTCGCAGTTCAACCTCACTCATCCTCTAACCAGACTTCAGAGCGAAAAACTTGGTATTGAACCCACTGAGTTTCCTTTACCCAAAAGGAAAAAGCCAAAGAAAAATACTGAAGGATCTGATAGTGGGGATTTTTCTTCCACATCCTCCATTTCATCTCCTCATCTGCAAAGTCAACCACCCACTCCTCCATTACAAATTGTCATTCACTAGGGAACAGAAGCCTCAATATCCCAATCTATTCACTCCTCATCTTCAACCCTTTCCAACACATCCGGAATCCCAGCAGTAGTCCCAACCACTGTCGCCATTATAATGGCAGATCCATGGACTAGGCCAGGAGCAGTCAACATGCCTGGACCATTGCATGATCTACCCAATGATCCCGAAAAATGGCTGCCTAAATTCAATCCAGATGATGGGATCCAGGCTGAAGAACACATCAACAACTTCATGTTAGCAGTTAACCTAAAAGGAGTGACAGAGCAAGATGTTGTTGTAAGACTTTTCCCTTACACTTTACAAGGATCAGCAGGATCCTGGTATTTTTCCTTACCCTCTGGTTCGATTACCAGTTGGAATACATGCCAAGAGCAGTTTCTCACCAAATATGGAGATGATAGGTCCCTAGCAACTTTAATAAATGACCTCTCCAATTTGAGAATAGAGCACAGGGAACCAATAAAGGAGTTTAATGCCAGATTTAATAAACTACTGAATAAAATCCCTACCGCTTCTAAACCAAGTGAGCAAATCCGAAGCGAATGGTACATCACTGCCCTACCTGCCAACATAGCCATTTTTGTAGACAGGGCTGGCAAACCTACCTTAGCTGAAAATATGAGAGAGGCACTTGCCGTTGAAAAGCGCATCAATGCTCTTGAAAAGAAAGCTGCTCTAGAAGATAGAAAAGCTAAAAAAGTCTCGTTCAAAGAAGATTCCAAGAAGAAAACCCCGAAGGACCCATATGACATGGAAGGTTTACAAAAGGTCCTTAAAACATTGTCTAATGAAATGGTTGAGATTAAAAAGCAGGTGGCCGAAACTTCAAGCAAAAGACCATTTAGGACTTTTAAGAGAACCGAATCAAAGCCACCTAATGTTATATCTAACGCTGATTCGGACCAAGAAGAAGAGGAAGAGGAAACACCTTCACAGACCGATGATGAAGAAGAAGTAGCTGAATGCCACGGGATGTGGGATTTTATACTCCCAAACTTTGATATGGAGAATGAAGAAGAAGCCTTTCCGGTTACTACAAGAAGTAAAAGCACTCCTGAACCCGCCCAGGCAACTTCAAAGAAGAGGAGCGCAGGCGCTACTACAGCAAAGGAAAGAGTTCCCCCAAAGAAGTCACCTGTGGTAGTTCCTCAAAACCAGCCTTCAACTTCTAGTTCTCCTTCAACATCCAAGACTCTAGTGGTATCTGATTCAATGGAATATAACATTGTTGATGACATGAAGAAAACCAAGGCAAATATAACCATGTTTGAACTTAGTAAACTGAAACATCAGCAAAAGCTACTTCTCAAAGAATTAAATGTTGTTCCCTCTACTCCCCTTCCCAGTACAAGAGCTGCCAACGATCAAGGCCAGCCTCCCGCAGGTATGGTTGAAATTACCGATTCAGTCTTAATCGGAGATAAATCAAATTCCCACACTCCACCCTTCCTGCTCACTTATGAGATTTATAATAGAAACCTACACAACTGTTTAATAGATTCAGGGGCCTCATCTAATATAATGCTAGCTTCAGTTTGCTCTAAGCTGAACATTGAACCCCAGAAGTCTGCCATTCATATTGTACAGTTGGATAGAACTAAAGTGCAGGTTGTGGGAGAAATTAATTCTGTAACCATCAGGTTGTTAGCCGACCCCAGAATTGTTCAAAGGATTGACATCTTAATTGCTGACATACCTGAATTTTATGGTTTGATTTTAAGCAGAGATTGGTCTGAAAAACTACATGGGTATATTTCCACAGATTGGTCACATATGTGGCTTCCCTACAAGGGAAAGCCAAATCAAATAAGGATCGATCGGGAGAAGCATATGACCCACACAGTTACTGAATTTGAGCAAGAAAACCAACCTGTGGCATTCAACAACAACATTTTGGGGAACTATTCGGCAGAATCATTCTTTGGCAACTTTGTTGCCCAACCATCTCCTTTTTCAGTTAATCATTTTACATCTCAAATAGAAAATTTTTCACAAACTGATAGGTCAAGATGTTTTAATGATGCTGAGGAAAATGTAAATATTTTAGTTAATACTTCTTTATTTTGGTCTCTGTATTTTGATGGCTCTAAGTCCACTGAAGGCTCAGGGGCTGGATGTATATTGGTTAGTCCGCAAGGAGAAAAGACAATGCTGTCTTGTAGGCTAGAATTTGAGTGTACTAATAACACAGCTGAATATGAAGCTCTGGTCCAGGGTTTATACAAAGCAATCGGCCTGGAGGTGCGATATCTAAAGGTATTCGGCGATTCGGAAATCATAGTCAAACAGGTTAGAAATGCAATTCATTGCCTTTCGACTCACCTTAAACATTACCAATCGCTCGTTCAAGAGCTTACCTCACACTTTTTGGCATTCAACATTTCTTCTATACCTCGATCTCAAAATTCAGCCGCAGATTTACTAGCCAATGTAGCTTCAAAGCTTCTACCTTCTGAAGACTACAGCCTTGATAGATTTTTTGTAGAATTACTTTTCAGACCTTCAATTCCTGACAATGTCACTAATTGGAGAGTATTTAACCATGATGAAGATATCTTGCAGTTTCTAACTTCGGAAAAATCCTATGACAATCAAGTCATTGAGGAAGATGATCACGATCTTCAGATGAAACTAGTGCCCCAAGAAAATTCAATTCCCAAACCTGTGGTGAAGCTTGAAGATCTTTACGATATCAAAGACAGGTTTAAACCTGTAATTAATGCAAAGCTTCAAAGTTCTACTCTTAGGTTTGAATTAATAAATTTAGGCACTGACGATGCTCCTCAAAACATCAACTTAGGAATAGGACTTTCCCAAGAAGAAAAGGAAGCATTTATTAAACTATTGAGAAAAAACAAACAGGTCTTTGCATGGAAATATGATGATTTAAAGACCTATGATACATCTATTATCCAGCATACCATTCCTATGCTTCCTGATCAGAAACCGATTCAGCAAAAGTTAAGAAAAATACATCCAAGTTTGGAGAGCCAGATAAAGTCGGAACTTAATAAGCTTTTGAAAGCCAAAATTATCTTTCCGGTCCGACATTCAAATTGGGTCTCTAATATGGTGCCAGTCAGAAAGAAAAATGGCGACATTCGAATCTGTATTGATTTCAGGAATTTGAACAAAGCGAGCTTAAAAGACAACTTCCCATTGCCTACTATGGAGCAAATTCTCCAATCGGTGGCAGGTTCTGAATTGATGTCCTTTCTCGATGGATTTTCCGGATACAACCAAGTTTTGGTTCATCCTGATGACCAACTTAAAACTACATTCAGAACAAAATGGGGAACGTATGCATATCAGAAAATGCCTTTTGGTCTTATAAATGTCGGAGCGACATTTCAGAGAGCTATGGACATGGCCTTCCGAGGGTTAATTAATCGATCAGTAGTCGTCTAACTAGACGATATTACTGTTTATTCTAAAAAGAGATATAATCATTTGCATGACTTAAATCAAATCTTTCAGCGATGCAAAAGATATGGTATTTCTCTAAACCCAAAGAAGTCTTTCTTCGCTCTTGACCAAGGAAAACTCTTAGGCTTTATAGTATCCAAAGATGGTATTTATATTGATCCTGATCGGATTAATGAAATTTCTGAAATCCCTCTCCCACATAACAAAAAATCAATGCAGTCATTTTTGGGTCAGATTAATTTTGTCAAACGATTTGTTCCAGATTTTTCGCAGATTGTATTACCACTTCAGACAATGATCAAGAAGAATTCAGTCTTCAGATGGGGAACAGAAGAAAAGTAAGCTTTTGATGTTATTAAACAGTCAATAATCAATGCCCCAGCCTTGAATACTCCAAATTTTTCTAATCATTTTACACTATATACTATTGCATCCAACACTTCATATGCTGCAGTACTCACACAACTGAATGATAACAACTTAGAAGCACCCATATCATTTTTTAGTTCAAATCTTCAAGGTGCCGAATTGAATTATTCTGATGTGGAGAAACAAGCCTTTGCTGTATTCAAAGCAGTCAAACATTATAGACCCTTCCTTTTGAAAACCCACACAAAAGTTATAGTTCCTTTCCCAGCGGTAAGACAACTATTAATTCAGAAAGAATTGGGTGAAAAAAGAGCCAATTGGGTTACAGCGCTTCAAGAGTATGACTTAGAAATAAAGCCAGCAAAGATTGTTAGGGGCCAAGGTTTTTGCAGGATATTGGCAGGAGCATCAAACATTCACGAATCAAGTGATGAGGATCAGATTGAATCCATCAATCAGATAAGTGTCACTGATTCTGAATCTCAATATGCTGATTTGATATTTTATTTGAAGAACGGTTATGCTCCTCCAAATTTATCTTACAAAAATAAAAGGGCCATTAGGTTAAAAGCTAAGAATTTCACTCTCATTGATGATGTGTTGTTTAAACAAAATTATGATTCTATCCTGTTAAGATGTCTTGAGAAACCTGAAGCTCAAAAGGTTTTGCAGGAGCTACATGATGGACCAGCTGGGGGACATTTTGGAGCTGACACAACAGCTCACAAGATTATTCATGCTGGATATTATTGGCCTACTCTATTTAGAGATTGCCATGAGTATGTAAGAAAATGCCTTAATTGCCAAACATCTGGTGGAAGACAACGGAAATCAGCTTTCCCTCTGCAACCTGTCAACATTGAACAGCCATTCGAACAATGGGGATTAGATATCATCGGGGAAATTACTCCACCATCTTCCAAACAACATAGGTATATCCTTACTGCTATTGATTATTTTACTAAATGGGTAGAGGCTATTCCTTTGAAAGCGGCAAATGCAGAGGCAATTATCGAGTTCATTGACCAATTCATCATTACCAGGTTTGGTGTTCCAAACGCTCTTGTTTTTTATAATGCTTCTTATTTCTCAGGAAACGCTATGTATGATTTTGCTATTAAAAGGGGGTTTAAACTGAAATATTCTTCCAATTATTATCCCCAGGGAAACGGTTTAGCCGAATCTACTAATAAGAATCTCATCAAAATCATTAAGCGAACTATTGAACAGAATCATAGAAACTGGCATAAATTTTTGGTCTTTGCATTATGGGCTGATAGAATAACACAAAAGGTTTCTATAGGGACCTCTCCTTTCAATCTGGTATATGGAAAAGAAGTCGTGTTGCCTACAAATCTTGTTCTTCCATCTTTAGCCCTAGTACAGTACATTGAAGAGACTCCTTCTTCTTCTATCCAACTTAGACATGACCAAATTCTCAAATTAGAAGAAGAGAGGGAAAAAGCCAGAATCACTCATGCCAGACATCAACAAATCATCAAAACATCCTTCGACTCAGCATCATCCGGTTCCAAACAACTTCAAGTTGGTGACTTAGTTCTCAAATGGGACAAGGCCCATGAAGATAAAGGTAAGCATACCAAATTTCAGAAAATGTGGCTTGGACCATTTCAGATCTGTGAAAAGATAGGCCATTCAACTTTTATATTGCAAGACTTATCAGGGTTGAGAGATTCTCTCCCCGTCAATGGCCTGATCCTGAAGAAATTCTTTAATTGAGAAGGTAACCCCTTCTCCTTTTGTAGATTTGCGTAGTTTGTAGGATTGGTAGGAAATAAAACTGTAGAGTATCTCCATTGACCTTTTGTTGTGTTTGAGGAAGCTGTCTCACAAAAATAATATAAATATTTGTTTTTAGATAATAGAACCCTCAATCAAAAGAAATAGTTTCTAGGAAACTAGATATCCTTGTGTTCTGAAACTATAATTTAAATTTTGAAGACTCCTCTCAAGAGGTAAAAGTTCTGAATCATTTTCTGTTTTCAAAACTAGTCTCCAAAGGTTATCTGTTAAAAGATAGAAGCTAACCCATTTTCAGTATCTTCAACTCTTCACCTGTCATCCATTTGCTCTTAAGGAGAAGATTGTTCACCCCATTCACTAAAGGTTATGATTACTCAGAGTGTAATTCTAAAATATAAAAGATTAAAGATAAGAGGTCTTATCATAAGCCTACTTACCATGTTCATAGGGAAATAGGTTGACTGACATTACCAATACTGCCTACCAAAACAGGGTAATGGCTTGAAATTTCAAGACAAGGGGTCTCATCACGAGCCAGCTTGATCAGTTAAATTATTACCAGTGAATGGCATTGTCATAAGCTAGCCACCAAACCAGGACAGTGGCTTTTTATCTTATTAATTACAAAGAAAAACAGATGAAAAATAAAATATGAAAACATTTTATGGATTCATTCTGTTAATCACACTCTTATGTGAATGGAAAAGTGGACAATACTATGGTTAAAAGGTATCCCTGTCGAGACTATGAATGTTTGCTGGCAACAGAGGCTCTACCTATGACAAAGGAGTTAATTATAAAAGCTGATTTGGGAAAGTTTTCTATTTTATCACCATGAACCAATAAAGACTTATTTTTGAAACTTATTATGTATTTGGTTTCTTGAAACTAAATGGGAAGAAGTTAACAAAATGAAGTTCACTTTAGTCAGAACACATGAATATCTAGTTATATTAGAAGTTCTCCTTCTGATTGAGTTTCTATTTTTGAAAAGCTTGAGTGTTTGTATTAATTTCAGAGATAACTGGTTCTACCAACGAATCGCCAATTGTTGTGCCCTACAACAACCCCCCATTTCATATCATCTGTATTCATAACCATCAACATATGAAATGGGTCCCTTTTAAAAAATTAATTGGCATTAATGATTTTGTTCGAAAAGGATATGATAATCAAATGTCTTTGTGAATTGAAGCCTTTTTCGAATAACAATGTTCCCAAAATAAAACCAATCTTTCGTTATTGCGATAAAGCGATCGCAAGATCGCATATCGCAATAACAAAAGAGACGCATTTAAATGGCACTTTGGTCTTTGCCGATGCGATATCGCTATCGGCGATCGGCGGTATTCAATGCATACACAAAAAGAGCACATGTCTTACACCCCGATGCGACGCTATATCGGCGATCGGCTATCGGCACTGCCTCTTGTGGGAAAACACTTTAAGTTATAAACCCCGACCCGATGCGATATCGCTATCGGCCATCGGCGGAATCCCATACACTCTCATAAGGCGCTCAGGTTTTTCCCGATGCGATGCAATATTGTTGATCGGTAATCGGCATTCTCAAAAAGTGATTGCTTTGAGCCTTAAAATTATATTTAAATCCGGTTGATAAAGCGCAGATTTCAAAATTCCGTTAAATGCAGGGATAAGGTAATGCATGCGTATTTAATAACTTTGCCCCTTCAATTAACGAATACTTGCATCTAAAGCATTTTCATATCTGTTGCACGCGTTAGGGGGTCATTCAGCTGAATAATAGTGTAAAGGTCATTTAATGGGTAGCAGGCCTTAAAAACACCATTAATGCATATGCGATCTCTTACCAGTGATGGGATCCGCAGCCACCTTTTGAAAATTAATATCGCCACGCTTCAAGTGATATATATCTTTCCCATTATGCTTTGTCTTCATTATTTCTCGTGTTACGATTTCTCTTGCATTTGTGTAGAGTTCGTTTGTTGAGAAAAGCTTGAACATGATGGGGAAGAAACACAAGAGTCTTCCGGTTCCACTACAACACCTGTTGCAGGTCAAGCTGCTACAATTTCGAAGAAAGGCCTTATCTCGGACACTACGTGCACTGGTCTTGCTAGGACCACATGGCAGGGCACATATAATCTGTTGGAGGCCGAGCAACCACAAGTGACAGTGAGAACGGCTAGTGTAGATGTACTAAGGAAGTCTGATGCAACGCTCAAAGACTTGGCCGACTCCTTTTTACACAGAATAGCAGCCAGAGAGCAGGTCCTACCTTACACTGACGTAGTGCGCTGGGCAATTGAAGAAATCCCCATCACTGATAGAACTTTTCATACAAGGGATGGAAGGATTTTCGGGTCATTCAAGCCTGATGACCTGAGGCGAATGTATCATCTGCCTGAACCGGAGCTAGTCTATAACAGAGCCTTCGTGGAGAAATTCGCAAAAGAAAATGAATCACCATCCGAACCCCTTCGAGATTGGAGGCAGAACCCAGCCAAACACAAGCATGAAAGTTCGGGAAAGTACTCCAACGTTTCTTTGGCTTCTCCCTATTGCTATGCGGGGATTATGATGTGTAGATTGTGGGGATTACATGACTCCGTTAATATCAATATTGACATGGTTCCCTTAATGGAAGCGGGTATCAATAGTATAATTATGGATTGGGCCACTATTCTTTCTGATAAGTTGGTCGTAGCTGTTCGTGAATTTAGAGCCAAAACTATAGTCACCGAAAGGAAAATCCCGCCATTTTATTATACTGCTTACATTATGGATACCCTGTGTTATAATTCTGAGTTTCCTGTCCTTGGTTGGAGATGGACCACCCAAGATCCAACACCCATTCATTTATACCATCAGAAATTGTGGAAGTCCTCTTACAAGGACCATTTGTACCAAATTTGTAATGGTTTCATGATGCCCATTTACTATTCTATTTATGACAAGCCCATTCCCAGAATTTCCTATGAAGCTTCTTTTGACTTACCAGCCGTAGCAAGTTGGTTCGGGGAAGAGCATTTCACCTATATCAGAGTTTTTGGGAGTAAGGCTAGGCCGCATGTCCTCCCTTTATATATCCCAGACAAACTGTTAGCCCGGGAAATCTGCTACCAGATTATGGCCGAGAGTGTCACACAAACTCTCAAAGAGGAGAAGAAGAGAGGTTGGCCCTCTTTTCCTTTAAGAATTGGGGTTTTTACTCTGCTTAATTACAAGAATGCAGAAAAAGAAGCGACAAAACTCCAAGCTTTATCCCTGGCCACTATCCCAAACAGACTCTATGATCCAAAGCAAACTGCCTACACTGCCCTAGAACAAGCAAAATTGACAAAAGTTGATCATCAAGAGGATATGTTTGATGACCTGTTCGCAGGTGCCGATACAATAGGTCAAACCAAACAGCTTGCCAGAATGAAATACAATGATGAGGCGTTGACTGAGTTTAACAAACTTAGGGAGCAGAGGTTGCAAACTCTGCCTCTAGATTTATTATCCACAACCCCAGCGTCTTCCTCAAGCGAGCCTGATCGGCAACAGATACATCCACCTCCTGTTACAACTGAAGAACAGGATAAACAACAGGAGGAAAGGCAGAAGAAGCTGCAGGCTGAGAAGCAAAGAAAAGAGCAAGCAGAGAGGCAGAAAAAGGAGCAGATAGAAAGACAGCAAAAGGCACAGAAGGATCAAGAGCAGAGGAAGAAGAAGGAAGAAGAGAAACTAAAGAAAGAACTGGCAGATAGGCAGAAAAAAGAATTGGAGGAGCAGCAGAAAAAAGCACAAGAGGAGCAGCAGCGAAAAGCACTTGAAGAACAGTAGAAGTTAGAACAAGAAAAAGAACGGAGCAAAGCCCCTACAGAGCAACATAAGCAAACCTCCATCGATCCTGAATTGATTAAACAATGGAACCAATTCGATTCCATTATCAGTGGTAAGGAAGGCTCCAAAGACACAGACACCTCTAAAACAAGCGATGCGCCCGATACCACTTCTTCTCAGGTTCTAGGAGGAACCAGCGGCCCACCCATTTCACAGGATGTCGAGATAATCAATAAGGACCCTTCCGATCAAATTGTTCTCCAGGTGGAAGAAATTCCTCCCCTGGATATTTTCTACAGCCCAAAGCATAGAGCCGTTATTAAGCGCTCTAAGAAAAGACGAAGGCTTGATCAACCTTCTATCTTTCCTGAGCAAACAGTCACGGGCAATATGGTCTGGAAGGAGGATGTGGATCCCTCCGATGATCTAACAAAACTGTCTCAATTCGCGGGAGCTTATTCTGCAGCAACTATCGACAAAGCATCGGAGGTAAGTCTTCTGTTGAAGACTAAGGACCATGAAATATATGCATTACAGGCAGAGGTAATCGAAGAGAAAAACAAAGCAGCACAGGTGGAAGAGCAGTTGCTGGCTCAACAGCAGGAAAACAATTTGTTAACCCAGCAACTGCAAATTGAAAGACAAAGGGTAGACCAAAGTGAAACTCAGAAGGCAAAAGAATTGTCGGAGGCATTGTCACAGTTGAAAGCATCAAATGAGCTGATGATGAAATCGAAAGATGAGCGAATAGCTCAACTATCAGCACAGCTCGAAGGTATCAAGAGCACACAGAATGTGAAAGTTTTCAGAGCAGAGGCAACTCAAATAAATAGCGCATTACTGTCTCAGATCAGACTTCTATGTCAACAACTTGCTAAGGCTGAGCCATTATGCGAAATATCTACAACAGTGTGTGAGCAAATAGAGAAGGCCAGAAATGAGCTAGATCAGGCCGAAGAAGCCATATCCGATTATCTTGAGTGGCAAGACACTGCTGAAGGGAAAGCGGCGAATTTGTCCCGAATCCATGAAGCGTACAAGGACATACTCTTCACGGAATGGAACACTCAGGTAATGAAAGCAGAAAGGGCGGCTTCCAGGTGTAAAATAATTGCCAGCAATATGATCGACCTAGTCAATGATACACTTTATTTGGCAAACATGATCTCCAAGTGCACACCTGGAAGCATAACAACAGCAGATATGCTTGAACAAACAAGTTATCATGACTTGGAGGAACAGAAGAAGTTAATTACCGGAGTAAATACTTTAACCTCTGATGCATATTGGCTCTTTCTAATCAAGCCACATACTCAAAGGTCTGCTCTCAAGTGTCTAACAGATGCCCTCGGATGCCTGATCCCCGACATTCAGGATGCTACATATGATGCCCAGCTAACTTCGCGTCTCAACACTCCACCAGAAGTAGAGCCAATGCTGGCGATATGTCAGCTAAGGAGTAAAGGCAAAGAACCCACCGAATGAAGCATTGCCGCCAACTGCCAGATCGCCAAGAAAGATGGAAAAAACATTTATTGATGCCAATTTAATAGCTTTTCAGTTGTTTAGATATTTAGATTAGTATAGTATTTATAGACCCTTTCATTGTTTTGGAAAGGGTCGTAAAATTTTGTAATAGACTTAAAGGCTGAAGTTTGCACTATTGTGCTTCAGTCTATATTCTTTTGTGAAACTCGACCAACGGTTCTTAATTTTGATTAGAAGGCTGTTTTACACAATTGCGCACGACTGTCTGTTGTTTGGAATGCTTTCTGATTTGAAGGAAGGACTGCGACATAGTGATTAATATACTGGATTGATCGAGCAGCATACATGGTACTATTATCTGTATCTGTGTTCTTTCTTATTATATGAATTACTGTGTTATTATCTTTGCTATTGTTGAATGCATGGATGCGATATAACAGCGAATCTTCATTTCGTTTCACTATTGAATGTTTTGGTGATTTGTTATCTCTTTCACCCATGCATGTATCAATGATATAAATGATTAAGTGTAGTAATTCGCTATAATCGCTCTGCATAACTAATTATGCAGAGCAATCTTAAATGGTTTAAACATCTATGCTTAAGTGTTAGAGTCATCTATATGCCTGCCCTAAAGTACAGATTATCAAACGCTACGCTTTGAAAGATTGATAAGTCCCGGGATTAGATTATTGGATTATATATTTTGCTGATAGTTTTAGTTATTCGCTTATCACTATCCTACCGCATAAGCTACTCATCCATCCCACTTTTATCTATTATTGGGAAATTGGTCCCATTATCCCCAGTCGGAACCACTATTCCAAACGGAAAAGGAGCTGCACTAAGGTCCGGACCGGGTGGTTTCCCCTTTGTTGTGGCAGCGATTTTCGAGGCCTCAACAGTACCTTTCGTTAACCAATTATTTAGACAACTCAGGCATAGGTTTTTCTCCACCTCGTACTCCTTTTCCACCTGGAGGTATTTATACTCCTGTAAATATGTCTGGTCAGTCGTCTGTGTTCACTCAATCTCCTGAATCTTTCTTGCACGGCGGTCCTTCTTTTCCCGCCGGGTATCAGTCACTTTCTGGTACCTTTGCGGGGGCATCTCCTCAACCCATTGATCATGGGTTATTAGCTGGAAACAATGGTAATAAACCGTTGGGTGTAGGGGACATTTACATGATGTCAGGTTCAGTTCCCAGTTCTCAACCTCAAGGTGGCCAATTACCGCCTGGGGGGCAGCCTCAATTAACGCCTGGGGGGCAACCTCAAGGTACACAAATTGCGTCTGGGGGGCAACCTCAAGGACAGTATGTACCCATAGTACAATACATGCCTCAAGGTCAACCCCAGCCTCAATATGTACCCCAGGGTCAACCTCAGTATCAATATTTACCTCAAGGGTATCAACCTCAAGGTCAAGGTCAACCTCAGTATCAGTATTTACCCCAAGGTTATCAACCTCAAGGTCAATACTCGAGTCAAGGTTATCAACCACCTCAAGGTCAGGCATATGTTCAAGGTATGGGAACTGTGCCTTTCAGTTATCAATCCTATCCTCAATCCGGTTATGGATCTCAGTATCCTCAACCTGTTACGGGTCAATACCCCGGGATGATAGTGTGGGATCCATCACAAGGTCAACAGGTGTTGCAGCTAAGTATACAGTTGTTACCTCAAACTGGACAACCTGTAGTTTCTGGTTCACCCCAGCAACCGCAACCTGTCCAGTCAAATATTCAAACTTTTGTAACTTCGGTAGTTACTCAGTCGCCAATTGCACCTAGTACTCCATCTCAAACGACTATTGCAACTACCGCAACATCTATCGCACTTACTTCTGGAGTATCGACAGCTCCGGTTTCTACTGTCTCTGCAACCACTCCTCAGACATCTTTACCGTTGTCCGGATCTACGATTCAAACCACGGTCCAGATGCCTGTAGGGCAGCCTGGTTTAAGTACTGTTGTAACAAGTCAACCTCAATTTACCTATCAGCAGTACCAGGGACAGTACCAATTCGGTCCTGCTGTCCAACAACCGGTTTACCAGTATCAACCATATCCTGGGTACACTTATCAACAACCTCAACAACCCCAGTACGGTCCGGTTAATCCTAGTTTCCCAGGAGGATATAATATCCCGAATGCGATTCCTGTTCCAAGTTATCCTGGATATCCTCCTCCTGGAACTGGTCTTGTGACCCAAAGTTTTAGGGATCCTAATCGGCAATTACCGTTTATCGCAACTTTGGATTTACCAGACTTGACGCGCCTAACGAACGATCCAATACAATATCTTCCATTCTGGCCACCAATGCCAAATAAGTTGCCCAGTGATATACCCAAGTTCGAAGGTAAGTCTGGAGAGGATCCGTCCAATCACGTGATGACTTACCACCTCTGGTGTGCTTCAAATTCCATCTCAGATGATTCGATCCGCTTACGTCTTTTCCAGCGTACGCTCATTGGTCTCGCGGCCAAGTGGTACATTGAGTTACCACGGGCCTCTTTTTACAATTTCAGTCAGTTAGCTACCTCGTTCCTAACTCATTTTAAGTTTCCGGTCAGATACGATAACGGCACGGAACTATTAACTTCATTAAAACAGTCGACCTCCACTTATATTTCCGATCATATTCATGAATGGAGACGTCGACGGCGATTGGTGAAAGTTTTTATCCCGGACCAAATCTTAGCTGAATGGTTTGTAAAATCATTATTACCGAAGATTACTGAAGATGTAGCTAAGGCCGGAGTAGTTACTGAGGAGCAAGTCATTGCTCAAGCACAGTACCTTGACTTAGTTTACACTCAGTCGAGTACGTTGCACGAGAAGATCCCAGATCTTCCTAAGTCGAATCAAATCGCTGCTGCTCCTTCGGGGTCTCATGCTGCTGATGGCATGATTGGTACGGTGAATACTAAAAGTAAGAAGAAATCCTCAAAGAATTCTTCTCCAATAATAACCATACCAGACTCCCCGACAGGAGAGTCTTCTCCTGAAATTACCGCCGACATTTACGCTGTAGAGTCATCTACGGCTAAATTAAAAAACGGTGGTAAGAAGAAAGGCAAGAAGAAGGATAAAGCAGACAAGGCTCCAAAGGAGAAAAAAGAGAAGTCGGAATCTAACGACGAAAAGCGCAAACCTTGCTATCCTTGTTTAATTTGTGAAGAAGATCATTTCACAAGAGATTGCCCTCATCAGGCGGAGGTTGTGAAAATCGTTAAAGGTTCCCCAACTCCTGCTGTTTTGAAAGATCCATTTCCAAAGCAGGAAAGTAAAATGATAGGTTCTTCCTCGAGTGCCAGTGAAGAACCCATATTGATGATGTCTCATGTACGGATTGCGACTCGATCATAAGATTATGGTAGTAAAAGTCCTGTTGATGGATCAAAAGAAGCGGAATCTTCTTGTTCAAATCCATCAACCTCAGCTCCCGGTTCCGATCCACTACAGATCGAGAAACCTAACCCGGACTTAGTAATAAAACCGCCCGCCAAGGGTGTACTTCGAAGGTCTGCTTTCAATCCACATGCGAGAGCGGCCCAGAATTACAACATTGTTGAGGATTTAGCTGTTTCACCCTCAGCAATGTCGGCTTTGGAAGTGCTGCAATCATGCCCAGCACAGAGAAAATTACTTTTGTCAGCTATAGGAGCTGTTGATGTTCAGGACCCGAACCTGATAATCTTTGATCTAGAAAATAGTACACTGCGTCTCCCTCATCAGATGGCTTTCCAGATTCCAGTGATAGTCAAAAACAGGCCAATTCATCGGACTGTAATTGATGAAGGAGCTTCTACGTGTATTATGTCAATTCAGTGTTGGAGATCGCTTGGCTCTCCTTCACTGAACCAATCCCCGACGATTCTTAAGGCCTTTGATGGCCGTGGGTTCCATCCATTTGGCATTCTACAGGATTTGCCTATAGGGGTTGAAGGAAAAACCGTTAGTCTGGATGTGGAGGTGGTTGATGCCCCTCTAGACTACAACCTTCTTTTGGGTCGCAGTTGGTCTTACGCTATGACAGCGGTCGTGTCATCGTTCTTCAGAGTTATAAAGTTTCCACACAATGGTAAGATCGTGACGATAGACCAGCTGGCTTACTTTTCATCCAACCCAGCCTCTTCAGAGAGTATCCAGCATGTCGGTAAAACGACTATCCCTTACAAGGATTTTGGTGTAGGATTAGTTAAAGATTCTGGTTTACTGGGAACTTTTCCTTTCCCTCCAATCAACGTAGACCCTTCATTCGCAACCATTCATATGATTACTTCAGACACTATTATCTATGATGATCCTTGGATTGTCCCATCTGAATCTGAGGTAGACTCATTCGGTAATGCAATGCCTTTGAGTCCATATGAAATTGCTTATGAGGCCGTGCAGTCTTTTTCCGACTCAAGTTCAACCCAAATCAACCAAATGAATGTGGTCCGTGAGGAATCACTTTTCACATCAACCTCAGAACGGATAACGTTTCCTGAAGTTGTGTCATCTGACGAACAACTTCGCGAAATCCTAAGTGTAGATGATCTACCATGGGAAGATCTTCATCATCGATCTTCATTTTTACCTGAGGGTGATGACATTGAAAATGATTTTTCATCAATTTTTACAGCTGAATACGTCAAGGACGCTCAGAATCCCATGAAACATCTTGATTCAGAGTTGAATTTGGGAAACATTTCCCAAACTATTGCCTTTGACATTTCAGTCAAAACCGGAATTATTGAAAACATTCATATAGGTGCCTCGTGTACAGATGACGAAATTCAAACATACAAGGTCCTATTTCAAGAATTCCGCGACGTGTTTGCCTGGTCCTATGAGGAAATGCCAGGAATTGATCCCTTCGTTGTTGTTCATGAAATCAAGACTTACCCGGACGCTAAACCCGTTCGGCAACGTTTGCGTCAGATACACCCTAGGAAAGCGGCTGCGATTAAAGGAGAAGTCGAAAAGCTGTTGAAAGCAGGTTTCATTTATCCGATCCCGTTAACGGATTGGGTATCGAATATTGTTCCGGTTAACAAGAAACAAGGAACAATAAGAATATGCATCGACTATAGGGATATAAATCGTGCTTGTCCAAAAGACAACTATCCCACGCCCTATATCGATCAAATAATTGATGATTGTGCCGGCAGTGAAATATTTTCCTTTATGGACGGTTTTTTTGGTTACAACCAAATCAATATTCTACCTGCCGATCAACCAAAAACGGCTTTCATTTGTCCCTGGGGGACATTTGCTTACTGCAAATTACCTTTTGGACTTAAGAATGCTGGAGCCACTTTCCAACGGGCAATGTCTTACGCGTTTCACGACATCAAACACATTGTGCAACCGTATCTCGATGATTTGCCTGCTCATTCTTTACATCGAGCTGATCACCTTGTCCACTTACGCGCTATTTTTATGAGGTGTCGGCATTATCGAATTCGGTTGAACCCACACAAATGTGTCTTCTGCATAGAAGTGGGACGATTGCTAGGATTTGTCGTTTCAAAAGCTGGTATCCGCGTCGATCCCTCGAAGGTCGAAGCTATCATCAAATTGCCTCCTCCTTCGAGTTTGCGCCAACTCCAAAGTTTGCAGGGGAAAGCAAACTTTTTACGTCGATTCATTTCTAACTACGCCGAGGTTACAAAGGGTTTCACCCGGTTGTTGAAAAAAAACACTCAATTCTCTTGGGATGAGATAGCTCAGAAATCTTTTGATGCACTTAAGCACGCGTTGACCCATGCACCGTTGCTGCATCCTCCCAACTACAACCAGGACTACTTTTTGTATCTCGCCGCCTCCCACTCCACCATTGGAATGGTCTTAGTTCAGGAAGACGAATTCGGAACGCAACATGTGATATATTATCTTAGTAGGATGTTAAATCCCACTGAGCTAAAATATTCGCATGTGGAGAAATTGGCCCTGGCAGCTGTTCAGGCTGTCCAACGTTTTCGTCATTACATTCTTCTCCGTAAAACTACAGTGATTTCGGATTGCAACCCTATGATCTATATTCTGACTAAACAATTGCTAGGGGGCAAGTACTCCAAATGGATCGTTATCCTGCAGGAGTTCGATTTGGAGTTCGAGAAGTCCAAGTCTAAGAAATCCTTAGTTTTTGCGGAATTGATGTGTGACTTCCCTCGTGCCGACACGGAAACTGTGGCAGAGGAACCCATTGCGGACGAATCTCTATTTCTCATCAGCACTTTAGATCCGTGGTATGGAGATATAATCGTCTATCTCCAAACCCAATCCTTTCGGCCCGAAGCTTCAAAGTCGGAACGTCGGAAAATTCGATTCCAGTCCCAACAGTACAAAATTATTGGAGATACTCTTTATCGTCATGGGGCGGATTTAATTTTTCGTCGTTGTTTAACTCATGAAGAGGCAGAAAGGGTTATGAATGACTGCCATTCTGGAGCATGTGGCGGTCATATGTCTGGGTATGCCACAGCTCAGAAGGTGTTGCGTGCTGGCTATTTCTGGCCGTCCATGTTTAAAGATTGTATCATTGCGGTCCGAAAATGCCACAACTGTCAAGTGTTTGATCGTAAGATGCGCGCACCACCTGCTCCTCTCCACCCTATAATTGTCGTTGGTCCTTTTGCTAAATGGGGTATCGATTTTATTACATGTAACCCTCACTCGGCCGGGGGGCATGCGTATATCATCCTTGCGGTTGATTATTTTACTAAGTGGGCCGAGGCGATGCCTACATTCGAGGCAGATGGCAAGACAGCTGCGATTTTCGTATTCAATCATATTATTGCTAGGTTTGGTGTCCCACAAGCGATAATCATTGACCATGGGCGCCATTTTCGAAACATTATGATGACAGAACTTACAAGCCAGCTTGGTTTACGCCATGATAGTTCTACTCCTTATTATCCTCAAGCAAACGGTTTGGTTGAATCCATCAACAAAGTTCTAGTTATCATGATCCGACGAATCATTGGTATTCATCGGTCGAATTGGCATAACATGTTATTTTTAGCGCTTTGGGCGTACCGAACCTCAGTGAAAACATCAACAGGGTTCACTCCTTTCCAACTAGTTTATGGTTTGGAAGCAGTGTTGCCCATCGAATGCGAAATCCCATCACTTCAAATGGCTATCGAATTACTCCCAGCTACTTCCGAAGAGGAGAAGCGTCTGTTATACTTAGCTAAATTAGATGAGACTCGACGTGACGTTGCTTTGGCAATCGAGACTCACGCGAAAAGGATGAAAGCTCAGTATGATCGCAACGTGACCCCTCGTAATTTTTCGGAAGGAGACCTAGTGCTATTATATGATCAAGCTAACGATAAATTAGGTGCTGGAAAATTCGTTCCCATGTGGCATGGGCCCTACATTGTCAAGCGAAAGCTAGTAAAAGGGGCCTATGAGCTGGTAGATTTTGATGGGGACTCTTTGGGTAAGCCCAGAAATGGACTTTACCTAAAGAGGTATTATGATTAAATTGTGGGTATGGAGATTCAGTTAGTTTAAGTTAGGTTAATTTTTCTTTCTAGCTGGTATGTTTGCTTAGTTTAGACAGTGTGCTTAGCTTAGAGAGTGTGTTTTTCGTCGTTATTCTGGCTTATCTTGGTTTTACTCTTGATATTGCAAATTTCGACGCCTCTCCAAACGTACATTGGATTTGCTGATGGTGCTTGTCGTAGTACACGGAATATCTCTTCCGCAGCTTGGGTTATCTATTCGCCCTCTGACGAGTTAGTTTCTATGCATGGGGTGAGCCTCGGTCAAACAACAAACAACATTGCAGAATACAGTGCAGTGATTGAACTATTATCTGAATCTATTTCATTTGGGATCCGGAGTTTGATAGTGAGGTTAGATTCTGAACTCGTTGTATTACAGATTAATAGAGTCTATGCCATTAGAAATCCAGTGTTATTAAGATTGTTTTTGAGGGTGCGTCTCTTGGAACGTGAATTTGATTACATTGAATATCAGCATATTCCAAGGTCTTTAAATACATTAGCAGATGCAATGGCGTCTCAAATGTTAAATAGACATTTGTAACAATCATAAATGTAAATTTATAAACATTTCATCACATATGTTTAACAAAATAAGCCAGTAATAATGATATATATATAAATAGGAGTGTGTCAAAAAATATACATCGTCTTCGATCATAGGTTGAAAAACACCTTATGATCGACAAAAATGATAAGTACAAAAAACCAAAAATGTCACATGTGTCTACAAAAGTGACTAGCCAATCACTGGTGGTGCTCTCTATATGAGACCACTGCCCACGCTACCCTACACAGGAACCTCCTGAAAGGTCCTGGGACTGCGACCACATAGCGCTGAAGTCGGATAGGAATATCGTCTATAGTCGTCTCTGGTATGCCCGTCGTGAGACGCTCTAGGTCTTGTTCCAGCTCGGCTAAGGTCTCTGCGGCCGCATCCTGTGGGGCTGGTGCTGGTGCAACTGGTACTCTTCGCTCAAAAGCCCGGAGATTGGCCGGACGCCGTGGGCCTACATCTGCATTTTGAAAAAAAAAATTGCTGTCAGTTTTGAGACGATATATAAAAAACAAAAAAGTAGATAATTTAAAAACTTGTGAAAAATGAAGTACCTCTGTCGTCCCATTGTTCTCCCTGTGGAAGAACCATGTCCGGATCATTGCGAAAATCTACTCCGGCATAAGGAAAATCCTGAATCGCAAAGACCTGGCTCTCCAACCAGTGAAAGTAACCCGCAGGAAATCGGACAGCTCCCGCTCCCTCATCAGGATGCCGGGCCATTACCGAAACCCACCGCGTCAACTTAGGCTCCCGAGGAGGCCCAACTGGAACAGTAAGATGCTGGGGGATCAGCATTGGAACTCTCTCTAGGGCAAAGCTCACAACTAAAGGCCCATATCCAAAGGTCTTCAATTGTCTGTTCTTTGCCCTAGTCAGTTGGCCTTTCATATTGGCCAGCACAGCATCGCACCAGTTGAAAATGGTGCCTCGGAAGCAATCTATAGCCATCCGCATTTGGGAACCAGTGGCTATGTGCAAAGCGGCAGCACCGCAAAGTCTGGTAACTGTAAAGGCAATTACCATAAGTTCAGGTCGGGATATGTATTTGATTTCTATCCCCTTATCCTGGTTTTGATTGTTGCACCACTCTAGCCGGAGACTAGCAAGGGATTGGCCACCCGGCCTAGTCCCGAATAGAGAGAGTTGCTCACCCCTGTTAGGCAAGCCAGTGAGAAAATATATGTCGGAGGACTCTATCTCGAGCTGGTGTTCTCCGATGTAAAAACATTGATCCTGAATGTTCCACCTTTCAACCAACCACTCTAAGAATGGCACCTGGGCCCTCATGCCAGGTATGGCCCAGTACTTGTAGAGACCGCATGCCTTTAAAGCATCAATGGAAGGTTGATGACCTATTGCGGCCAAATCGACATCTTCGTGTTCTCTTTCATGCCAATCTAGCATGGTGGGCAATCTACACACCAAAAAACATTGATTAGAATTCATTAAATCAAATTTTGATGGTTAGGTTTTGAGTTTGGGTTTTGAAAATCCGCTTCGCGCGGAGTACACACCCTGCGTTTAGAAAACAGAGCGTGGGTACGCAGCTGTTCTGAAGGTGGGCTGCGTACTCCGACCAATTTCCCATATACAAAAATGTCGGGGTACGCAGGTCACCCATGGGGCACCTGCGTCCCCCAAAAAGTGGACCCTAAAACCCCAAACCCTCCAAAAAATCAAGCTAGAACTTAAAATGGAATTCTAAACGGATGAAATTGAAGAGGAGGATGTTGTGAAATACCTGAAAGAGACGGCGCTCGATTCCGACGGTCGGATTCTCCGCAAAGTCCACGGGAAGTTTCTTGCCAAAAGCCCTTTTCTCACCCTCAACAGTAAAATGGTAAAAATGACATGGTAAAAAGTCTTTTTATAGGTTTTTTGGATAAATGAATGCTAAGTTTGTTTATTTTTCACCGTGAAAGGATATTTTTCAATGTATTTTTGCCCATCTTAAACAGGTATGAGTAATGTGTTGTTTTTGTGCAGGACAAAAAGGACTTTAGGGTAAAATCATCATTTTTCACAAACAAAGACATCAAAGTCATCTTTTAAGCTCTTTTCTGACTCCTAAAACATGAAAAGATTGCCGAGCGTTTCTTTTACACTCGTTAAAATGGAATTAAAAGACGGTCCTCTTACAGCCCTTTTCTGACCGTAAAAACACGAAAAGATTGCCGGATTTTTGTCGTTTCAAATTCGATACTGGAAATAAAACGACATGCCTCTGATCGCTTTTTACTTTTCAGGTCAAAGGCATTAATCATGAAAGTACTCCTTGGTCGCAAGGCTAAGCGGTTCTCTCAGGTATTATTTTATACTTTTTCGGGCTTGGGAGACACAAATTTACGAAAAAGTTCACCTTGGAGTCTTCTTTAGTTTTTTCAGACTCTCTAAAATTGAAAAACGCCGAGTTTCTCCTATACTGGACTCGTTAAAATTTCACAGTAAAGGACCTGTTCGATTACAAACAGGAACGGACCACTCCTTCTTAGGGTCCGAATCTAAACTAAGTTGGACTCGTCCAAAGGATGAGCTTATAATCAAGCATATGTTATCCTCCTCAAGCTTGTAAAAAATAAAGAGGTACTTGCCAGAAATGGTGGGGGAAAAGAGAGAAGAATGAACCTATTTGTTATCCTTTGTTACAGAAAAACCTTATCACCACTCTTGAACACGACACGTTTCATTCACCTGGGTTGGGAAATCCTTTGCCTTAAAGCTGATAAAACCACTCTGAAAGTCTTCAACCATTTCTGGGTATCAACTTTGGGTCAATTGTCACCAAGCCATCTGTCGTGTCGTTATGTGTTCAAGAGGTCTCTGAAAATAAACCATTCATATGCAAAATACTTGTCATCCATTTGACCATCCCTGAGTCAGTCCTTACAGCAACATTTCTTCAACTTGAACAATGATTTCGTGTTGTGGGCTTGCCTGCGACAGGTCGCTTTTTATCGACATCAGCACATTATCTAGAAAGATGACTTAGAAATCGTCAGTACCTTGAAGTCTGCATGCATCAATGGCAGGTTTCTCGCCTTTGACGACAGTTTACATCATTGACTTTCAATCAAAGGATTCCGTGACATGTTCGACATCAACCCATTCATTCACATTTCATGGATTGTACTGGGTACTTTGAGAACCATTGACATCACTGGTGGTCTCTCTCACACTTGTTAACAGTTTACATCATCGACTGGTAATCAAGTGGTTTCTACCATGTTCGACATCAACTCATTTATTCGCATGGATAGAATTGTACCAATTCAGGAAGTAGAGATGAAGACCCTGGATCTAGTTTCCACCATCCAGGCTGCGAGGAGTTTTGTATTCATTATATAGTAGACTAACCATAAACAGATGGCTGCGTCCATACTGTGTCTACAAAAGTCTACGATTGTGATGTACTACAAAATCATTCTTGTATCAGAGCAGTAGTTAGATTGTTAGTTAAAGTTTTCAATCTGAGTATGGGAATGCCTACCTCAGCGATGATATCATCTTATATATGTATTTTGTTTTGAATATTTGCAGGTTCTGACCGGGCTCTCCGCAAGATACTCCTTGAAATGATAAAGTACTTCACCCTTCCTAGATCATATAAAACCCTAATCTACTACAGGCTTCGCACTTTAGGGGGCAATCTGTTACACTAAAAAATGTCACCATGACTATTTGCAGTTAGTATGGCTCCATCCACTGTCATACTATCCTCCTTGGCAAGTCTCATGCCTCTGCTCTTCATGTCAAACTTCAAGAAAGAGAGAAAAGTCATTTAAAGTCAATTATCTCTGGTACGCAGTTTCTCTTAGCCTTACCTGCGTGTACGCAACCCAAGTTCACAATACCTGCGTACTTGTACGCTCTGTATGTAAAGGGGTGGGTGCATACCCCTGTAAAGGTCAAAAGGCGCGAGTTTCATCTTAAAAAAGTTACTTGTGGTCATTTCTAGAGTCTTCTAGAAGCTTGTTTGACATGTATGAAGCGCCTCCAGATGGTTCATGTATCCCTACCAAAGAGGAACTTATCCCATCAAGAGGGGAGCTATCCCATCCAAAGAGGGGCTTATCCCATTGATGGTGGACCTGAATAACTTCCTCTAGAGCACTATAAATACAGGCATTGGGCCAAAGGGAGGGGAGGTTGAAAGCTGAACGTTCCTAAGGGTAGATGCTGCTGGAATTAGGACTTCCTTGTAGAAGCTTGTGAGGAGAGATTACCATCTTTGCTTGTTCTATTTGGAAGTGGGTGAGCTGATCAGAGTAAAGGAGAACTCTTGTGGACCCTGGGAGGGACTTGCACAACACCAAGGCTCAGGTTGTAATGGTTCCTTTTGTTACCTTTTAATACAAATTAGTCCATTCTTCTCAACAATTTGTTATTTATGAGTTGTTTCATATACTCCTTGGTCTATATGTTAAATATGTTTTATTTTATGTGATATTCAGGTGCTATTTAATCGTTTGATTGTTAGTGAATGCAGGTTTCGAAGGGAAGGAGGAGCTCATCCGGATCAACGAAGCTGGACTACTACAACAGCGTTGGATTACAGGTAGGATCTAAACACTTGATTTCTCATATTGTAAAATCATATTTAGAGAAGGATTGCTCTTATTTGTCTTGTTTGTCACTAGAAAGTCTTAGGCTTCTAGGGAGGTTGGTCATATCCCTCCTTGAAGTCAAATGATTCTCCTGACTGAGTTTGGAATTGTTTGATAATGTGAGCCTCTTGATCCTCCTGGGTCAAGAAAACTTGTTGTTCATTATTGAGTCTCATTAAATTTATTTGAGTGTATTCTACTGGTTCATCAGAATTTGAGGCTTCAGCATAATTTTCCTGAAATGGGGGCCTAATGCTTTGGTCAAGACCCGTCTTTCCAGTGTTTTGATTTTGATTTTTTCTGAAATTTGGATTTCTCCCAGTATTGGTTGGCTGACCATCCCAAGGGGTTTTCCTTTCAATTGTTTCTACCCTATCCCCTAGCCTATCCATCCCTTAGATTATAGCATCTAATTTCTGTTCAAAAGCCAAGGGTTATTCTTTCAATGGTATTCTCCTTTCGCTTCTGGCCTTGGCTCATTTAGATATCAGGTTGGCTTCAACACTGACATCTATACTTTGCATATCTTCTAAAGTGTGAGGAGCTCTTTCTCTAAGCTGGTAGGCCATGTTAGAATCAAATCCATCAAGGAATTTGATTAAAGCTAAGTCCGGAGGAGGTCTGAGGTTTTGAGGAATAACATTATAGACATTGTTGAACCTAGTGCAGTAATCTTGTACAGTTTCTTGTGTTCCTCTCTTTAGGTATTCATATTCTTATAAGATTTGGAGAGGATCTTTCATCTTTTCCCATCTGTTTAAGAATTGCCTATAGAGATTTTCTAGGCAGTTTATACTGTTTGCAGGTAGGGCTCTAAACTAGGTTTTGACTTATCTGGTTAAACTTTGAACAAATATTCTCATTCTTACATCATCGGCATCTATTTCATATATTTCAAAGTAATCAGACATTCTTTTGGTATGTTTTTGGGTAGTGTAGGTACCAGAACCATCAAATGGAGTGATTTTACTTTGGTAGTCTTGGGGCATAGCCCCTAAATTGGTTGGTAATACCAAGGGAGTATATTTGTTTGCCATTGCAGCAGGTAGTGATGAAACAACAGTTGGGGTTGGGATAATGATAGGTGTTGGAGTGTTAGATGTAGGGGTAGAAGGGGTAGTTTGAGGTTGAGATGTATGAGGAAGTGGTGATGAACTTGCAGAGGCAGTAGTGATTACCGAGAGATTGGGTGTTCCTTCAGAGGTAAGATCAGATTGTATGGAGTTCTGCAAATGTCTATCAAGATGTGAATTAATAATTTCAAGTTGTAATTCTTTAATGAACAATGGATCTGGGAGTAGGTCAATTAATTCTAAATCAGAGGATGTCCTAAATAGAGAGATTTCAAAATCTTCATCAAAGGGTTTGTCTTCAAGATAAATCCACCTAATAGGACAGGATGTTGATTTGATGGTGGGCCTGAAACTGGCAGAACTTTCTTGGCTTTCCTGTCTTCTAGGAATTTTGGGGATCAAATTAGGGTTTTCAAACACTTGTCGTGGATTCGGATCAGGATTAGCTCTGGTGTAACGAGTCCTTTCTGAAGCTAGATTTTTAGGTGTGTTTTTGGTTTTTCTAAATTGGTATTAACAAAACAACTTCTATGGTTTTCTTTAAGAGGCTTTAGATATGGGATTTAGATTTTCTTAAAGACTTATTTGACATGAGGAACTAGTCGAATGTTTGGAAACTAGATGTTCAATCCATAAACTAGACTAGAGATAGACTGAAGCATCATTCATCTAATATGCTCTTGCAAGGCAAGAGTAGTTCAAAGGCAACCTGGCTAACTTTAGGCTATGTCTGTAGTTTATAAAGCAAACAATAATCACAAACAAACAATTCGTTCCCTAGTGGAGTCGCCACTATGTTATCACTCAGATTTTCCTAGAAGTTGTCAGAAGAGGGAAATGGGTGTAAGGTAACCACAAACCAACTTTTAGGTACAGAATCTAGCCAATCTGTACCCAGAGAGGGCTCTCTCTTTAAGATTTAGCTTGGTTTAGATAGATATTAGGCTAGTTATGAAAGCTTGGGGGGTTTTGATTGTGTTTGGTGGTGAAATTCAGTAGCAGAGGGGTAGGACTGAACATTTTAGGCCATTGGACTAATGGAGTCAAAAGAAGATGGCTCAACTGGATTTGGTTTTTCAACAAAGGATGGCTTCATAGGGCAAGACAGCTAAACAGGGAGCAAATAGAGACTTGAAAAGATGGAATGGACTTAAAAGGGAGAAGGGCAATTAAGAATCATTCAACATGTTTTAAGAGAGGGAAAATGACTGATCATCAATAAAAAGCAATTAAGGATTTTTTACTAAATGATCGAAATGAGTAAACTAGGAAAGAGGAGAAAGTAAGAATTCACAGCTTATGCTAGTTTAGAAGAAAACATTTAGAATAAAAACGATTGAAGACAGATTGCACTTACGCACTTTTTGAATTATTCTTTTTTGTTTTAATATTCAGATATGAAACACAATTGATATAATAAACAAGAAAACAATAACACATGAGTTATAAGATACTTATTTGTCCGGTGTTTGACACATGAATCCTATGAAAAGTCCTTTGTATTAATTCTTCATCTAGCCAACCATGCAAGATTTGTCCAACAACACTTTATTCCAAAGTAATCAGTTTTACAGCAATTTCTAAGAATCCACACTCAATACTTCGAATGAGGGAGTATTTATACAAAAACTTACAAAAAACATCTCATAACAAGGTGAGATATATTCTAGGATGACTAACAATAAGTTACATGAAAAGTAGAGACAAATGGTCTTGTAGATAGAAGAAAAGGTAAAATGTTGCCTTGTTGTTCCTATTCTTGTGAATGTGCTAGAGGCAGGCCCTATGATTGGGCATGCTGCTGTCTCATTTGTAATTCTATGCTAGCTGCCCTGCTTTTGATCTTCTTACTAATACTCTTTACCTACTCTGATACTCTTTGACCTGTTTGATCCTTGTTTACCTTCAGTTACCATCATTGACTATGGTAAAAAATGGAAATTTACCTTTTTACCAAAGGTAAATCACAAAATTTCTATCATCTCTACCCACCAGTTTTCCTGCGGTATTCTAGTCCTTTGAAGTTTTCTAAGGATTTCATCAGCCTCGGTATATCTGAAAAAATTAGGCTGAACTTGGAACAGGTGTTTTATCTCGTGCTCCACATAGAATAGGTTCTCAAGATTATCAAAAAGAACTCTGCCTGTAGGTATTGCTTTAGCTGCACTGGAAGATGAGCTGGCCTGGTTGTCTGCATATTTAGCCAACTTGTCAACATAGTCTAACTATGTCATTAGCTTGTCATTGATAACTAAAGGACTAGGAAGTCCTTTACTCTGTAATACACCAAATTTCTTCATAAAGTCATCAATTTCTTCCTGCATGTTTAGGCATCTCCTTTCCAAATTCTGCATTAAGGACCTTTTAGTCAAAACTTTCTTAATTTCCAAAATAGTCCCTATTCTGTCTCTAATGCCTAATTCTTCAAGTTGGTATTTATTCTTAGTATTCAAAAAATTAATTAGTCTGGTAGCCTCTTCAGGCATCCTTCCTAATTCTTCATTTGTTCTCTAGACTTCTTCAAGGGCTAGTTTTATCAACTCCATCTGCTCAAAAATTATTTGGATAGATGGCCAAACATCATTTATAGACTGAGTGATGTTGGTCCAAAGGATCTTCCTAATTTCTGCCAAGGGTCTATCAAATGTGAGGTCCTTTTCTAATGATTTCACTTTTTGTTCTAACCCTTTGTTTTCTCTCACTTTCTCTACAAAATTTATTTTTGAAAGATCATACTTTTTTTCTAAGGTAACAAATTATTCTTTTACCTTTTGCAGCTCTGTAACTTGGAGCTTCAATTCCTCCATTGATTTTATTAATTCATCTAGGCTAAGACCTGAAATACCTACTTGTGTTGTACCTATTGTTGTTGTTCCTACTATTGTTGTTCCTTCTATTGCCTCTGATGTGACCACTGGAACGTTTGGTGCCAGAACTGTTCCAAGGGTTGAAGGGACTGCAATGGAAACTACTGGAATCACATTGGGAGGCTTAGAGGTCGACTCTCCCTGCTTGTCCTTCAATGATTTCTCTAATTCTTGTTCAGTCTCCTTCAGCTGCTCATTAAGCTTTAGGACTAAATCCATCAGCTCTTCTTCAGACCTTTGTTGTATGACCTCAGTTGTCTGTGGGTGTCGTGAAGGTGGCAACTTTAGCTGCTTTCTTAAGGCAGCTATGTCTTCATCTTTCTTTTTAATTAAGGCTTCTGCAGCCTTCACATCTTTAGGATCATGACCCAACCCAATGATCAATTCTTCTAATGATTTAATCCTGTTGTCTTTAGCTTGTGAAGAGGCTTTCTCCAGCTGTAGTTGGGCAGTTGTATTGTTCAGAGAATTTTCCAGCCTTTGGGCCATCATGGCCTTGCTCGTCAGTGTAGAGTAAACCATCTTCCCTGTCTATTTGTGCAATTCAATCTGGTCCAAGGGATGGATGTCCTTTGCCATGACCTCAAAATTAGTTTTGAGGTAATCTGCAACTGATTGAGGCTGTTGCACATTGGGCTTGAAAAGACTCATTATTATTTTACCTTCTTTGATGTCATAGGCTAACATCAACCTCTTCTGATTAGTGGGAGCCATTTTTAGATACTAATTGTAAACTTGGATCCTTAATGGCTCACTTCTGGCTTTTATTTCTTTGAAATTTCTCTTGATGTTTGGATTTTCTTTTCCTGGAGGCCTGAAAGATGAGACTTCTGCACTCTGTTGTCTCTCCAATTCATGTCTTTGTGAGCTGGAAGGTGTCCCTCCTATCGGGAAAGTTTGATGACTATCAACAACTTCTCTTCTTTGGCTATCAGTATTTTCTTTATAAAATTATTCTTCTGAAAGAGGATTCAGCCTGTGCCTCTTAGCACTGGGCTGTTCAGAGGGTCCACTGGCAGGGGTAGCGACTTCTCTGTCTCTCTTTTTAGTCCTTTCCTCATTCAGAGGAGTCTGCAAGATGGGTGGTTCTACCATATTGACTTGAATTTGAGGAGTTTGTATGTTGACCTACTCTTTGGAAGTTTCAGGCTATTTAGACATTATGGACAATTCTGCAGCCTATGTGCTTGTCTCTGTTTCTTTACCCTTGGAAGTCCCTGTGGTTGGTGTATTGGTCTATTGTGAGTGCCTTTCCGAGGTCCTAACTGCTGAGGCACTTATTCCTGATGCTCACTTCTGAGAGATATTATAATGTACCTGTCCAAAAGAATCTAAGTCAAGAGTCTTTTCAAGATCTCTCATTACATTTTCTATGTTGACCTATTCACTATCAGTAGCTACTAATGTCCCTTCTCTCCATTCGTCCATGTTGGCAAACTGTTCAATTTCTGGGATTCTATGATGCTTATACAGAGACAACCTATTCTTCATTCTTCTATCACAGATAAATCCATGGGGATCATATGGGGCACAACCAAAAAAAAAATTAATCTAAGGTAATTTTCTAGAATTCTCTCTGTTGCATCCCCTGCTTCTCTAGTGTTGCAGATGAAAGGACCTAATTGATGTTTGATCCTGAGTTATGCTTTCTTCTTTGCTTTAGTGAAATGGATCAAATCTAAATTACACATCTGCCTATAATATTCCAATGCAAACAGTCGCATTGGAACATATTTTGGTAACTTGAAGGGCGCAAGTTCACACCCATAGATCATGATTTCTGTAAAGTTCTGGTATAGATACCAGTCACCCACTTTGTACTGCTTCGAAAGTTGAAGGATCTTTTTAATGTCACCACTGATCCTGGGAGTGGAAACCCCTGTCAATGATCTTTTTAATGTCACCACTGATCCTAGGAGTGGAAACCCCTGTCAATAAGGTGGTTGCTGGATGAACAAATTGATCAATGAACTCATTATAGGAGTAAGGGGTTTTAAAGGAATCATGGAAGACTGAAGATCAGAAGATTATAGACCTTGGATTGCCTTTGGTATCAAGTTTCATGACAGGGAATGGGAAATTGTCTGACTGATAATAAAGCATGAGATGATATATAAAGGTGGTATACTTGAAAACTCTTTCATTTTCCAGTCTCATGAACTGGTCATGAATCTTATCAGCAATGTAGGAGGCATAGTCATATTTGACAGTAGGGGGCTTTCCAGGAGTAAAAATTGACAACAGTACTAGGGTTAACTCATCAACGAACTCACTAGTAGTGAAACCCATTACTAAAGATATCATATTAACTATGAGTTTTCCCATATTTGTGAAGAAAGTGTGCAGATAAGGAGGTGGGCCATTAGGTTGATGTTTTTGCAGTATGAAAGTCTGACAGAGGCAATTCAGTTTGTCTTGGGACAATTTAGTTGATTTCTCAAGTAAATTTCCCATGGAGAGGGGAGTGAGAGTTTGACTGGATTGAAATTGTAACATTTCGTTGATTGACTCGATAGTTATTGGAAAAAGGATTGTTTGGCTTGGATACATGACTGCTCAGCGGTTAGGGTCATAATTGGAATGGCATTAATGAATTATATCTGGGAAAACATGGATTGAGGGTAGAAATTACATGGGAAGATTGGATTCCCACAATCCTAGGATATCAGAGCCATTCAAGTAGTCATCTCTACTTTGGAAAAAGACTTTAAGGTGATTTTTGTCAGTGGTAAGGTATTTTATTTAGAAGTCCCTATCAACCAAAGGCAAATAGTTTAAATCTCGGTGAGGGGCATTCAAGGGTGCAACGTTTAAATACAAAGGGTTTCCATGTCTGGTTCTTGTAGATTCAGAAGGAAACTATGGTTTTATTTGTGAAATGGGCAACACAAAGGATATAGGAGACTTAAATGACGAAAATATTGACTGAATTGCAATGAGTTCTGAATTTGTTCGTCAATTAACAGTGGAAAAGAAGTATTTGTAGGTTTTTTGTTGGGATTTTGATAAATACCTCTTTGGGGAATGAGCAATGAAATGCAGGTGTTGGACACGGCTGGAGGGTTCTAATCGGCGTCGGCTGCAAGGTTTGGAGCAGGTTGGCGACTGGAGGCTTAAACTGGTTGACCTCAACGTTCTTTTGCATGGGCACATAGGTTTACAGTATGGAATAGTGAAAGTGACTTATTTATTTTATTTACAAAGTCAAAAGTTGGTGGGGTTTTGGATTTTAAGCGAGCAACGTCAGTGACAAATGATGTGACATTTTCCTCATATGCAGAAAGGTAGTACGCGGTTTCATATCGCATCGCTTTTGGGGAAAGGCGGTAATAGACCTCGAGCCAGCGATTCCATGGAGCTTTCGACGCGTGGAGAAGGTGTTGTGAGAAAACACTTTGTGATCGCGCGCTAACGTGCGGTCACAAAGGGTCGTGCAATATTGATATTAGCCATCAGACCTTGAGGACCTGATCGGATGGTTAACGGAGGATGCGATATGTGGAGTTTTAATGAAAGTGGGCCCGATGTAATTAAGAATTAATTTAATCATATCAGGAGTGGCGGGATTGGCTGGTAAGGTTATTAATTAACCATGAGGGTTAATCAATCCCGTTTTATGCGGCGGGAGATTAAGGTTCTTAATGAATTACGAATTAACTCATTAATCCTATTTTAAACATTGATTATGGTTATATTCAACCGGGGTGGGATATATAACATTTTGGGGATATTTAATATATTTATATAATACAGGAAAAGGTAAACATTATAAGGGAATTATACAATATAAGTTAAAAGTTAATATGACAATGAAATGAAAAAAGCGCCAAGTATAAAAACATTTGATATGTGTAGTTAAACTTAGGCTTAAAGTGATAAAGGGTTTATATGAGAAATATTTGTAATTTTCCTAAGTAAAATAGGATTTTACTTAGGAAAAGAATTATGAAGGTGAATGAGTGATCTATGAATTATTTTAAGTACTTTAGGCTTTATAAACTATTGGGCCGAGGGTCCGGTCCCTCCAGAAGTCAGAGAAAATCTCTAAGCCCCTCTAATTTAGCAAATGCCTTAGTACTTAGGGGAAATTAGTGAAAAAATAGGGAAAATGAGAAGGGGAGTTAATTATTTGACTTTGCTTTGCTTGAGATGCTTTCAATGTAATGTCTGCCTTGGACTTGTGATGAAAGTAAAATATTAACACATTTAGAGTCATCATTCATCACATGTAATTCTGCAACATCATCTACCTACCCTACCTACTTTAACCTAACATTTTTTCTTCTTTATTTGGGTGCACCTAGACTAGCAAAACCTTATCAAAATTTTCTTTTCTTTTACATGCAGATATCTATCTAATTCTAGCCTTATTACATCGAAGGGCTCAAATTAAACTGTTGAGCTCCATTTTATTCACTCTACCTATCTACTTATCTGCCAAGATTATACAGTTTGATCAGAACTTTTTCTCTATTTCTAAAACATAAAATTCAAATATGAACTAACCAAGCTTAAGTTGTTTGACTATTCATCCATTGTGGCATAAGTTTAACAAGCTGCACACAATTGTTTATTGCACAAGAGTAAAAATCAGTGGCATTTAAGTTTGCACACTTTCCTTGGTCTTTATTTTGTTGGGGTTCATTTTCTTTCACTTTTTTGACCATCTTATTCTTTTCACCCTTTGATTTTTCTTTTAGAGTATACCCTCTTTACATTTTTTAAATTTTTTGATTTTTTTGAAAATATGGAAAACCTTTGCAACAAGAAAAGGTATGAACATATTACATAGATCATCAAGTCAATCATGATATATGACAGCTATTGGTATAGGAGCATAACACGTGCAACAATGAAAATAATCAAAAGTGAATAATGAATGGAAAACCCTTCTATTTATATCAAAATATTAAGATATCCTCGAATAATGAGAAATAATAAAATATTATTAACCCCATTCTTGGAATAACCACTTGTAATATTTTATTATATTTGGTTAGGAGGGAAAAAGTATTTAAACTTTTATTTAGAAATAATAAATGAATAAATGATTTATTTATCATCTCAAGAAATTGGTTAAGGAATAATAAACAAATAATGATTTATTTAACTATTCCTAAGGGATTTAGTCAAATTTGATAAAGAATAATAATTAATTAGTGATTAATTAATTATTCTTAGAGAAAAATAAGATAATTAATAATTTATCTGTTTATTTTTCGTAACTGAGTCAAATATGACAAGGAATATTAATTAATTAATGGTTTAATTAATTATTCTTAGAAGAAAATCAAATAAAGAGTGATTTATTTAATTATTCTTCATGGGTTTAATTATAAATTACTTAACAAAGGTGGTTTATTAAGTAATTTCTCACAGTGAAAGCAATTTTACTATGGTAAAGTTGGCGTTACATGGTGTACTTCGATCCATCTAGTAAATTAGGCTAGATGATCAATTTTTTGGTGATAACAGATTGCTCCCCAGTGTACGAGTGTTAGGAGAAAAATGTATTATCCAAGTATGTTGTAAAGACACAATCACTAGACAAGAAAGTGGAGTTAAAGAGAGAGAGAGAGAGAAACCAATAGTGTTGAAGCGACGGAGGATAGGGATAGAGGGGTTGAGACCAATGCAAGTCCCCTTTTATGTTGTGGTACCAGACCTCAATGAGGCAGGGGAGGCATACCTATACCCTCCAAGATTACTTAGTACCAAAATAATGGTGCACTCAGAAACATAAAATTGAGCAATGAAGTACATGATGAATGGTACATGACATGCTGGCATAATTCTGCCAGAAAATAATGTAATGTGTCCCATATACATAATGCACCTGGGAAAAACATGAGCCGGGACTGAATACAATACCAACTGAGTACATGAGATATAAAGTCCCTTCCCACAAAAAATGGGTGGGAGGGAGGGTAGAACAACCGAAGAAGCCCTGCTGAACAAGGAAGGGCTCTGCAAAATTGAATGGATCATCTAAAGGAGACGTGCATTCTATGAACACTTCGATTAGTAGGAACTGAACCCATCAAATTTGCAGAACTACATTTGAGGCTATAGAATTATAGGAATGCATCCGGGCATGTGGTGGGCTACTTGAAGGGCCACCCCCTCATGAGGTATGAAACATCTCACACACACCCGGGAATCACTGGTACAATCTGTTGCATCACTGGACCATCAAGTGTATGGATCACGATCATGAAAGAACCAATTCAAAGGGAAATGATGAGTCCCTCTGCTCGATCCGAGGTACTGAACAAGAATGGAAGTTGGAACCAAGATACATCACCCTCTGGCTCATTCTTTTGGAATAAATGAGTTGATGTCGACAGAATAGGGCCCGCGATAGATGAGGCAATGACGATCCTCAACTAAGACATGAGGGAAATAGTAATGTAACTGATGTACTGACACTAGGGATAATGGAAAATGATGAGACTGAGGGAAAAACAGACGGCTTCCCTTGTCATAGTATAAAGTGCATGGTTGACCTTGCAGCAACTGACTCAACTTCGAAGGGGATGGGGACAGTATGACTGGAGGCCAAAATGGGCAACACTGGATGAATGGTATGAAAATATGGATGGAATACTGTAACATGATATAATGGGACGTGAAACAAACTCCATGGATGCAAAGGTGACTCATCGCGGATGCTCTGAACAAGGGTGTCTCGATGACGCTGCCACATAGAATAGGCCTAGTGGGGACCATGAAAACATGAGTAAAAGATGGTTACCTATGACAAAAATCAAAATGTGGTATGAAAAGTATTAAGGGAATGTGGTCCCTAAAGTAAAAGTGTCGTGTCTGAAGAAATTTTATTTTGAGAGGTGATGAAGTGACCCTCCTTGGAAAAATGACTTCCTGGTGAAGTGTTAAATCATTCAAAACTAAGGAAGACCCATTATAGTACCCAATGAGAGCTTTCCAACATTGTTGACAGTTCATCAAATGGAGCTACAGTCTAGTCGTAATGTGCGACATAAACACTATGGGTTTTCCTATAAAAGGGTGTTTTCCCTCCAATTTGAGAGGAGGAGAAGGCCCTAAATCTTATGGAGATCGTAGCAGACAAACCGACTGTCAAAATTGGGATCTGCGACTTTCATGCAAATGGCCTTACCTGTATAAAGATGGCCTTAATTCTTCTTGGAATGATGGTTCTTGGTGAAGAATTAAGGGAAGAGGAAAACGAGAATGAACTACTAGAGGAGGTTTAGAAAAATTCTCACCTGCTAAGTCAAACATGGGGACTATGTGGACATAGAGTAGAATATTTTAAGATATGGTATTAAACATCTATGATATGTGATGTGAATATGGCTCGCCAAAGAGGCTGGTAGGACAAACTATCCAAGGAATGGGAGGATAATCGACCATACCTAGGCCGAGACTTATGTTTAATCAATTGAGAAGATCATGCCCCCAAGAATGGGATACTTCCCACAAACATATGTGATAGAGGGGACTAATCTGGTATGCAAAGGTGGGAGTGATGCCCCTTAGCAGGATGAGTTTGTGGAGCACCAATTTGTTTTGAGTGCTCAAAAAAGGGATTCAAGCATCTCAACCCAACTCGGCACAAGATCCTCCAAAGTATGATAACGAGATGTAGAGGCCTATGTGCCCGCCAGTATGTTATGGGCACACTGGATGTACTTAGAGTGGTGGACTCCAAACACTTGTATGTTTTATGTGATACATAATGTGATTATGCATCTTTTATATGACGATGATGGTTCGCCATGTGTTATGTTTATGTTTGTCTTATGTGGTATACATGTGATAAATGGCAATCTAGAATGTTATTTGCAATGGTATCTACATAGTTATTTTGGGCTCTAGGAACATGACTGAAAGTAATGGTTTCAAATTCATGTACCAACAACTTAACTCATAGGTATTTTATAAATAGGACTTGGTTATGCACATGATACACACCATTTAATAGCATGACAAGTAGCAATGAATCTAAACGAACATGAAGATGAAGGATGTGATGAGCGAGGGCATCGACTAACAAACCTATCACTACATCATATTAAGCCTAGTTATTGGTGGCAGATCCAATGCACACATTGTTCGAAAGTTTAACGTATGCAAGGGGGTAAAAATGGCCTATGTTGTCAAGGCTAGATTCAGAGAGAAGCGACTCGCACCGTCGGCATGACCGATGTATGATCTAGGTGAAGGATCCATCTAAAAGGTGTAAAAGAAAACAGATGAGATGATGCAACCTACCTAACTTCATGGCAGAAATAAAGACACGCAAATCAAAGGGATATGTTGCGAGTGAAATTTCTTAAGGTAGAGTGCATTGGGAGAATTAGGAAGGAGATGGCCTTCAAAATCCTCCAAAATCTATGCCCCCTTACCTATGTGTAAGGGTAATCAGGAGTATACATGGCTTACATGATGTCCTCATCAGAATGGAAGATTAGTGGATGGGAGGAAGACTGACTGCATGATGCGGCGACGGTACCTGGTGCATCAACCTGAGAAAGAAGGTTCACATATGCATGATTTGGAATGGTAGACAAAGAGCTAGTAGAGGGAGGATCTACGGATGTTGAGACTTGGGATTTTATCAAAAGGGGTTCGATAGAAGCGCATGTAGAAACCTCTGAAAGGTTTGCCTGCAAGGAACTCAAGGATGATGACAGGTAAAGGATATGGCCCATGGTATCCGTCATCTCGACATCTGGGGGAGGGATCACAATGGTGGAACCAGAGTCCCCCTGTTCTGGCTTACTAGTGGTACCAAAATCTACTGGTAGAGGAGTAGGTGTTCCACTATGAGTGGTCTCGTATTCATGAACCGCCTCTAGGCAATTACGAAATTCATCGAGACAATGGAAAAAATGGGAGTAGTGACCATGATGATTGCACAAGGCACATGGGTGATTTGTGTGTAACGTTCTAAGTTTCTTGGGTGGACCCAGTAAGTTACATGGACTTCAGGGATATTTGACTCAGGGAATGTTTCATGAACCAAAGGTTTGAGATGAGGAAGCTCAGGACAATTATTGATGTCATGCCAACAACTTTACACAAAGCACATGGAGGTGATAGCTTTGGGGCCTTGGGGACTGGAGGAGCTTGGGGAGCCTTGTCCTTAGGTTCTTTCCTCTTAGCTTTTCCCCCCTGTCTGGATGCTTTCACAATAGGAGTGGGTTCTTGTTGAGGTTGTGATGGAACTAAAGTGGTTGTAGGGGCCGTAGGGACTTGTTGAAATGGGATCAAAGAATGATAAGGTCTTAGCTGACCACGCGGAATGCTTGCAGGGGGATTAATGTACCATACTAGGATCCCCAAAGTCATGTTAGGAAGGACCAGCGAAGCCATGACAGGGACAAAAAATATTCCCAGAGGGGGAAATAAGAAAGGTATCTGGCCTGCAAGGTAATGTCCTGGCGGAACATCTCTTGGATGGTTGAGACCTAGAGGAATAGTTCCTGGTGGGAACATAGGAGAGGCACCCACAAAATGAGGAGATCTTGGGGGAGTGGATCCGGATGGCTCGGCTAGGATGGTAATCGCAAGGTGCTTAGGATCTGGTTGCATATCAGATGAACCAGACTGCTTAAGGGTAGCCTATGACGCCTGTAACATGCAAACACAAAGAGTTATGCTCTGAGATGAGAGGGGCAGGACTAGGGAAAGAACCCAACAATGAGGAATCTTTATAGATTCCGAGTGAAACACCGGTGAGAGGATTTGAGGACTACTTATCTGAAATTGACGAGATAATGGACTCAGGGGAGGTCACGGATGTCGGCTTGTAGTAATTCAACTGATCGATGTTAATGATCTTCCCTTCATGGGGGAAGCACATCTTGTGGAACACCACAAATGCAACAACTGACATTTCATATGTATAACTACGAGCCAAGAGAATGTTGTAATCTAAAGGGGTATCAATAATCTCGATGTCTACGTAGAAATTCTTGCCCACAAGTCACTGGACAGTTGTGGTACATGCTAAGAGGCTGGGAGGGGTGTCCGCCACAAGCACACAAAGTGATGGTGGAGGGGGAAAACTCAAGTGACTTAAGTTGTTTCCAAACAGAATCAGACATCACATAGGTGGATGCACCTTCATCAATAATTCATCGGGAGATGATGGCATTATGAACTCAGACTAGTATCTGGAAAGCAACGGATGAAGGCAATGGGGGATGTTCTGATGTATCAACTAGGAAGAAAATCAAACAATTGTCAGAAGGATCTACTACGCCTAAAGTTGTTAGTAGAGCTTTCTTTTGATATGGTCATGACTGGAGTACCTCCAGCATCGACATGGCGGCAAGTGATTGCACCAAGTTGTATACTATACTGTATGTATGGGCATCTCGGTTAGAAGTCGTGTTACAGTGTAATGGTCCCTTGGGGATCTTAGGATCAGCAAATGATTTGATTTTGGACTCAGTGGCACACAAAGTGGATGGCTTGTCATATTGACATGACTGAATTTGCAGGTTGATATCAGAGAGGTTAACCTCATCAAAATTCGTCATAAGGATCTGTTAGTCACCAGGACTAGAAGGTTTGTGGGAATGGGATACTTGACCTAGATGAGGTTGAGTAGCAATAAATCCTTGGTGAGGGAAAGGATTTGTAAGCACTATTGGTTGAGATGGCGCAATATTTTGAGGTGATTGTTGACATCTAGAGGCTGCTTGAGCTTCCCACATTTGGTGTATCTAGGGTAAGAGAGGACCCTCATGTGTATAATGGCCATGTACACCACAACATGCACAAGGCTTTTTCATACAAATAACCTTTTTTTTGCTTGGGCTGGCTGCCCTGTTGCTGGTTGTTAGTGCTAGGTTGGTTCCCCTAGGGTTCACTAGGTTTATTACCTTGATTACTCTGGTTACTCTTGTTACCCTTCCCCTTATTCTTGTTCTTCAAATTTTGGAGATTGGTCGCACTTTGCTACGTAAACACTTGACCCTGACGATATGGTGGTTGTTGGGGTTGAGGATGCATCGGAGGCTATGGCACTAATGCTTGAGGGGCTAGAGCACTCATTTGTGCATAGGGAGGAGAAACAGTTTGGTAGACAGGCTGGGGCCCTGAAAACATGTTGCTAGCAAGAGGGGCATAAGTGTTGGAGGAAATGGTGCCCCCATGCATATAGCCATAACTTTGTTGAGTATATGGTAAGGGTGTGAAAGAGTTACAACGATACCATCGACGGCGTGAGATACCTCCGGTGCATTGGCACCTCCATGATGGGGGAGGTCTAGAATGACCGTATAGACATAACTAGATTGCGCATAAGTCAGGTCATATCTCAGAGCGGTTTCGAGAGCTTCTTCCTCTGTCTGAGGAAAATGGGATGTGACATCTTTTCCAATGGGTGATAAAAGACTCCTAGGAAACCAATATAGGTAGACAGGGTCTTCGAAGGGTCGAGCACGGCAAGTGCTCCTCCTTCTATGCCATTCCTGAACATGATCAGAAAGGTGAGTGGCAGGGGACTGAAGGAATGAGGTCAATAACTCTGTACCAATGTCATACCGAAAAGGTAACTAGAAATATGATAGGAATACTTTAGCAAGCGTCGTGAAAATGGAATGAGATGCATGGGCTAGTCTACACACCATTTTGTAACATCTCCAGTGAGCGTGCGTTGGAACAGCTGAAGACAAATGGAGTCATTGGTAATGGAGTTGGATGAACACCACATGTGGAAGGAGAAAAAGTGATTGATAGGGTCCTCTCTAGCATTACCCTCAAACTTTGGGATGTTTGAGGGAAGCTTAATCAACATAGCAAGCCAACCAGCATCGTGGTGTATTGGGTCATTTATCAACTGGCTAAAATCTGGGAGACTTAACCCAGCCATAAAAGGGAGCATGGGGGTTGTCAAAATGGTTCCTGAGACTATTCTTCTAGATGTGACCACTGGGATAGAACCAGTGCCAACACCAAGTTGGGTTCCTACACCAGTAGTGGGTCCAAACATGGTGACAATATGCAGTGAAGAGGCTCGGAATCAGATGAGGAATTGGATGAAACAGGAGAAGAGTCAGTACGGGGACTCGGAGGGCTATGAACTCGAACCTGGCAGGGAGGAGTAATATGCCCCAGCGGAAACTGAGGATGAAGACCTAAGAGTCTCTGTGACAAATGCCTTGACGGCACAATGGTGGTAAAGCACACATGACACGGAAATGGTGAATGGAGATCAAAAATATGCCTTTGTCTCTGTGAGGGGAGATAAATTTATTATGTTAATTCTTGGCTTGGCGGTGTAAACCAAATTCCCTTCACTTAAGGTGTGCTTGTGTGTGCAAGTGTGTTTATTGATTAAGCCTAGATTGTGTTTGAAAAAAGAAAAAAACTTGTTGAAAATAAAATGAAAATAACAACAAAAAATGAACAGAAAAAATAATTAACTAAACCCCACCAAAACTGGGTTTGAAAATACTGTGTTGGTTGGTGGCGAAATCAACCGAAAAACACACTAAAAATGTCAAGAGATCTAATTTTCGGTGTGAATGGGATCAAATGACACTAGGCTGCTAGAAAGTGGTGCAGCTATAGCAAAAAACCAGAGAAGAATATCGCTGCAAAAATATAGGGAGATGGATGAAAAACCTAAGGCAACAGATGGGACCCTAAGGCCAATGACCAAAAAAGGTTTAATATGAAACTATGGATGAACACAACATATCTTTGAAGATTTGAAACAGAAGGGTACAGATCTAGAAAATATGGTTCAAAGTGTTGCAGAAAATCAGACTTCTTATTCAGCTAAACTCCTCCTATAAAGGTGGAAGAGTACTAGAAGCCCTAAGGGGATAAATTCCACTTCGATGAGTAAATCAAAGTAGATCAAGGCCTAAGCGAGAAGAGACAGAGGTCAAACAATCCAGCAGACAACTCTCAGAAAAACTTAGAAACAGATCTAATAAAAACCGAGAAACCCTAAAAATCACAGGTACTAACCTGTTTTCAGGGGGGATCACACTTTTTGGGCTGAAAGGTGCGCTCTGGACTCCAAATCGCACTTTTTGGGTAGAAAAGTGTGATTTCTACTCCTTGATTCCTGGTTGGAAAGTCTCAAAAAAAATTGTCGTCTCTGTCGCAGTTGGTTCTTATGACCTGCAGAAAAGACTAGAAAACTTGCGGAAGTCAGAAATTTGATAGATCTAGGGTTAAAAAGCTAGTAAACAACATTAAGAGACTGAAAAAAGAAGAAACCCTAAGCTGAAAACTGAAGGTCACCTAGGTTTCTGGATTTGAAGTAAAAAACCAATGGAGTCGCCAATTTTGTTGTAGTGTTTTCTTCTCAAATATGTACGAAAAGAAAACACTTAAGACTGTGGATGACAAACAGTCTCAAGCAACTGATAGAAACAAAACCTGCCAAAGCCCTGATCTATGCCACAATCATAGTTAAACAACAAAAAGAAATAGTAATAACTCCAATCATCCAATGGAAACCAAATATACAAAGAATAGATTTTATTATAACACCTGTGAAGGGAACAAATAAATGTTACCAGTCCCCCTCTATGGGATGGGTTCTTGGCTATCCTCAAACGTCTTCAGCTTGTGTAGAGTCTCTCTCCTCTATAATGTGTAAACCCAGCAAATAAAATGTTTGAGCTCAATGGGAACTCAAATGGAAGAAAAGTGGTGTGCGACAATGAAAATAATCAGAGTTACAACAGTGAGTGCAACAATGAAAATAATCAAAAGTGAATAATGAATGGAAAACCCTTCTATTTATAACAAAATATTGAGTTATCCTCGAATAATGAGCAATAATAAAATATTATTAACCCCATTCTTGGAATAACCACTTGTAATATTTTATTATATTTGGTTAGGAGGGAAAAAGTATTTAAACTTTTATTTAGAAATAATAAATAAATAAATGATTTATTTATTTATCATCTCAAGAAATTGGTTGAGGAATAATAAACAAATAATGATTTATTTAACTATTCCTATGGGATTTAGTCAAATTTGAGAAAGAATAATAATTAATTAGTGATTAATTAATTATTCTTAGAGAAAAATAAAATAATTAATTATTTATCTGTCTATTTTTCGTAACTGGGTCAAATATGACAAGGAATATTAATTAATTAATGGTTTAATTAATTATTCCTAGAAGAAAATCAAATAAATAGTGATTTATTTAATTATTCTTCATGGGTTTAATTATAAATTACTTAATGTTGTAGCGACTACAACCACCCTCCAAAATTTTTCCTTAACTTCGTTTTGGAGCCTCCCTACCAACCATCCTAATAACATGTCTTGCATTGTCAAGTACATAGGCTTCATTGGCTTTTCAGCAGCTTGCTAGCTTGTGCATGATAGTTTGCTTCACTCCTCTCACAGGCTGCAACTCTGGACTTGGGCTAGTTGTTGGCTGAGCAGCTCCCTCGGAAAATTGCACAATTATGGAGGGGAACCATCCTTCCCTCAAGAAATTGTGTAAATTTTTTGGCTAGCCTGCTAGGCTCAGAAATTGCATAATGCAGTCAGACAGTCTTCCTTGGGAAAATTGCATAATCTGGCCCATCACTGCAGCTTAGCCCAAAAATTGTGAAAATCAGTTGGGCAGACTGCTGAGCTCCAAAATTATGCAAAGAAGTTAGATAGGCTTCCTTGCAAAAACTGCACAAGCTGGCCCAGCAATCTAGCCCAAAAACTATGTAATCTGCTCCTACCAAAAATTGTGCAATCCCTCTGGGACAACCAGCCCAATTCCTCTCAAAAATTGCGCAAATCCCTCTCTCAGTCAAGCAGGATGTTGCATGTGCCTTCAGGTTGACCAATTCCCTCAGGGACCGAGCAAAATGGATTGCATGCATGGCCTCCTCTTCCCAAAATAACAAAAAGAAACATGTAAAAGACATCCCTAGATCTAGGGATCTATTCTTAGCAGCTGGAGGTTACATGCAAAGCTCATTTTAGAAACCTCTTGCTAAGTATCGTTTTTTCCTATATTTGTGGCATGCACATCATAACCTCGATCTTATCAAAACTTATGAACTGGAGGCTATAGAGCTCATTCCTCACATCGATCTTATAGCTCTAGCATCCCACATCACATCCAGGAGTCTTCGGCACTTTCAGCTCAGTTGTTTCAAGGTAAGTCTGCTTCTCATGTCTTGTGTTGTGTTTTTGTCACGTTTTATGTTTCGCTTTTTGTAAGTGTTGTCTGCTTTATTTCAATGCGTGGTTCTTTTCATTTTTATGTATGTTAGCTTGTAGAAGCATTGTTTTAGTTTTCGTTCACATCTCACTGTTGTCGCATGCATGACACTGTTTTTGCACCAACAGTCGCCGTTGCGACAAATCACTTCACACACATGCATGTTTTCCCATTTTCTTAATCATGCACTTACTGTTTGCATGCATGATCATTCACTCTTGTTTACACTCAGTATCACCATGCATTCAGACTTCTCATGTTTTTAGTCGCCCGTCGGCAGGTCTGGGCTGCCTTAGCCCGGACCTTACCATGCTCGGCTAGCATTGTGCATTTCTAGAAGTGAAGGATCTACCTTCCCTCCAGAAATTGTGCAAGTCTATCCCAACACTGACCTCCAGGATTACATTTCACAATTTTGGGAGGTAGTGACTTTCTGGCCCCAGAAACTATGCAATGCAGTTTGCTGGTTTCCATGTCACTGCTAATTGAAATTGTGCATTGTGTAGTTTCAGTCCTTAGCAGGCCAGGCTAGAATATGGATTGCATATTTCCAGCAATCAGTCAGCCTCCTGAAAGTCAAGACTATGCCTTGCACATTTTTGGCAATCAATCTCCCAACCTCCCCATGAAAATTGTGGAATATTCACAAACAGCCACATAGGTATGTTGCATGTCAGTCCTCTAGCTGGTTTTGTTTTTTGACTGACAGATTTCTTGTCATGAGTGTTTATATGTCTCCAGGTGTCACAGGTGTCTGTCTTCCTCTCAGCATCACAGGTACAATGGCTTCCAGGAGAGTAGAGTCGAAGACACCGTTCAGAGCACAACTGGGGATGCAGTCGATAAAGTATCTATGAACTTACCTATCTATGAAGACATCAAGTTGTTCATAGACAGGATATCAAGGTGAAATGGCAGCGGTGTCACAGTGAGCAGCACCATCAGCAACAGCAAAAGGTAGCACACTTGCATGTGACAAATGCAAAAGGAAGGTTGTTGACAGCGAAGATGCGGAACAAAGTTGCAAACTCAAGCAGATCCAATTGTGATGAAAGTAGCTTTGGAGATTGAGGCTATGAGGCGATGGTGCGACGAGAGGATTGCAGAAGGTAGAGAAAGAAATGAAGGAGTTGTAGGTGATGAAGTAGCAACTCAAAGAGGAACAAGAGTTGCATAGACAAGAGAAGGAGTTGCAGCGGGAACAGGCACAACAGGAGGCACAACATGCACATACTGATGAAACTGTGCCCATACAGGTTATGGACCCATCCAACAACTGGTATGGAGCAGATAGGGTGAGCGGTGTTGTCGAGTGCATGAAAGGGTATTCAGGAGCATGGATTTCATTGTGCGAACACATGCGATCCCACCCATTTAGCACACTCACTAGCGCGAAGACAAGAGGCAAGTCTGATTGGAGTTGAACATGTATTTCAACAAGTTGATGTGCATGGTCACCAGCACACACTTGGAGATCAGCAAAAACACTATGCATTAGTATGTTTCTGGTCCAACTATGCTCAAGATGATGAGCACATGTTATTAGATGAGTTGGATAGAGGAGCCATATCAGTGTACCAGGATGAAATGGAGGCAAGAGTTTGCTTTCAACAGGATGTCACCTTTGAGCACGCAGACACCATCACAGATGACCAAGCTTGGCATCAATTCACCACCATCATTCATTGCAAGGATTTTGAAGAATTGGTCTTACCACAACCGTCTAAGTGTTAGTGATATCTTGCATGGATTGCTCAAGCATATTTTGTCTCACATGGGTACATGTGCAGATTGTATGTAACATCTTGTAAAGTGGAAGTCAAAGTGTCAATAGTTGAATGTAATAGTCATAGAGTAGTTGAAGAGTCATGAGGGTAGGTGAACAGTCACAAAGGGGAATTTCAAGGGTCACCCCACCTTTTGCTATATATAGTACCTCATAACTCATTGTAGAGGCTTTTGGTTAGCCAAGCTTCTGATAGGAGTATCTTAGAGAAATCTTGGAGAGTATTGTAACAAGCCTTTGCTTCTCCACAGTGCAAAGCTATAATATCTCTTTGGAGGAGTAGGCAGAAATCACTGTAACATTCCGCTATCGGGACTAGTGGTTGGTCATGGTTGTACTATATGATTGTAACTTTCACTTCTTAATATAATAGAGCCAACACGTTTCATGCATATGTTGTTATTGTATTTTAGTTATCTTGGTTACTCTAATGATATATGTATCTATTTGCTTACACATGCATGTATGGACTCTTTCTGTATAAGTATGTATGAATATTACTAAGATGTTATGCTGGTTTAACCATCACTTTTGATTGTTAACTTACTTGCTTTCCAATTTGTGATGCATCTTTGCTCGTGTGTTCCCTTCCAAGTTGCGTGCTTCCACAGGTTTCCAAGGGGCACACTCACCTCACTTTCTGTGTGTTAGAACCGTTCATACACCTTCCTTGGCTTGCTACACATGTCACACCCTTGCTACCAACATGGACATCTTACTTGCCTCTGCACACAATCGTGGTCAAGGCGATACCGTACACCCCACTGTCAGGACTCCTACACCAAATGGTCTGAGGTCTAGCTGGGACTTCTTACCGGGGAAATCCCCGGACATGTTGGTAGGTCCATGTTGTGGGGGAAAGTATCCAACTCGGAATGACCCTAACCCACTCTAAGGGTGACAGTTCCTTAGCAACAGCTGAAAGCAAAGCTATCTAAAGTTTCTTCTTTATGACATGCAAGAGATAGAAGGAAGAGATCCACTTACCGATGTCTTGCGCAAATGGTCAGTCCAATCTCCTCTATTCGCCGCTTGCTCCCAGCTCCAAGTCTTTTCACGGGCCCAGCTACACGAGATCCTGCAAACAAGACAAAGAAAGGAAACTACAAGAGGCATGCATTCATAACTGATTCAAGGATTAGCATAAATCAAATACGCAAGTAAGACAATACATCATTGAAACACATGCGAATAGAAGAACCTCAAATGCTTTATTAATATATGGAAGTAAGGTTCAGGCGGTGATACAACCATGAGAGGTCCAATCCAGCATCACCTTCCCGACAGAGAGAAATCTCTTCTTCACCTCCCTCAAGCAATCACCCAATGCTCACCACTGTAAACCAACAGCAATTCTTTGCACAAAATTCCGGCCTTCAGATCCCATGGGATGAGATCCTTATATAGAGTTTTGGAGTGAAGATAAGTCAGCTTGATGTGTGACTTGTTGTCCTCTTCATCTCCAGTTGTTCTTCAGTCCTTCACTCAGAGTTTCTGCCTTCCACTTGGAGTTTTAGAAGCTCTTAACTCATCATTAGGCGAATCTTATGATCAAGTGTCTTTTTGGAAGCTTCCTGGACACTGGCACTTTGAGAAAAAGATTCCTCCACATGTCCAAGTACGCCCAACGCAGGTAGCCTTTGTTCTACCTGCTATGCAACGCAGGTAGCCTTTGTTGTACCTGCTATGCAGCGCAGATGCCTAGTGGAGCAGCTGCAATGATCCAAAACTGACCTGTTTTTGAGTGTTTTTCAGTGGAGAACTGATTTGCAGTGCTGTGGTTTGCTGACCTTGTTCCTCTAAGGGTAAGAACAACATGTTTAGGGACTTTGGATCCCTTAGTTTATTGACATTTCATGCTCTATGCTGTAAGGCACAAAAATGTCTATAACAGTTGCCCCCTAAAGTATGAGGTCTTTTATCGGGTGAAATGCTTTATTAGGAGGATCCGAAGTTCATTCAATCGCCGGGAGGTGACCTGTAACAAAATACAATACGATACATTATCTTTTCATACTTTCTTTTCATGATCTAGCTGAGGCGGGCATTTCCCATGCTCAGCTTTATAAATACATTTGCTGTACATAAACAGACGATCGTCTGATAATAGACTAATAATTCTCTGCTTTTAATTATCATCCTTTTAGTAGGATGATCATCTGCTGCACATGTCTATGTTTTTATCTCCTGAATATATATCGCAGCCCGGATGGATGAAACTAGATCCGGGGTCTTCAAACTTGTCCGATCTTCACTCTAGTACAAGTCGATCCATGTGAGAATTTTTTGAAGTCGAACATGGAAAGACATCGCTTGATTACCAGTCCATAATGTAAACTGTTAACAAGCGCGAGAGGAATCACCGATAATGATGATGACCCTCAAGGTACTGCAGCACAATTCACGTGGTGTGAATATAGGATCTGACGTCGAACACCACGCAAAGTCTCCTGGTCGAAGGTCATTAATGTATACCTATCGCCGGGAGTGAGAAACTTGCCATTGAGGCATGCAAGCTTCAAAGTACTGAGGGGGTGTCCCTAGATCAACTTCTTGGATAATGAGCTGATGTCGACAAGAAGTGATCCGTCAAAGGAGGGCCTTAATGAATCCCACATCAGTGACACGGAACGGAGCTAGTGATGATTGGTGAAAACGATCTGTGAAATATGATTCAGGGTGGCGGTCATGGAAGGATGAAAGATGATGTATGGTAGTGGATGGGACCCGGTTGACACTTTCTGAACGACATCTCTTGAACATATAACGACACTGAAGTGATGGATCGGTAGCATTACCCCATGTATGGATGGTATGGCAAGACCATGGTGAAGGGACCGGTGAATGATAATAACCCAACCCGATATTTACGGAGGCCAAAGTGTCATGTTCAAGAGCGACTTGCTACCATTAAGCTTTGAGGTTCTCCCAATTTTTCCCCAGTCATTTCTGACCAGTACCTCTTTATTTTTGTCAAGCTTGAGGAGGATAACATATGCTTGTTCTATAACCTGCCCTTCGGGCAAGCCCATCGCTATGTTTTAACGAGCCTAGCGATAGGGAAACTCGTTCTCGTCTAAAGACAAGTTTGTCGCTATCTAATTTTTTAACGAGCCCAGCGACAAAGACAACTCGGTCCTTTTCATTTTTAGAGAGTCTGAAAAGTGTACATAAAGTAGACTCCAGGGGTCCTTTTTCGTCATCTAATCCCTTAAGTCCAAAAAAGTATAAAACAATACAGAAGGGATGAATGTTCGATATCTTTATCGAGCCGAACTAGACAAGCGCTCGATCTTTTTGTGCAATAATCCCTCAGGTCCAAAAAGATTAAAATCTAGAGGAGGGATAGCTCTTCCGGTCCTTTTAACGAGCTGGAAGGCCAAAACTCGGCAAACTTTTCATTTTTTACGAGTCAGTGAAAAGAGCTCAAAGAAGACTCGTATTTTGAGGAACGAGTGATAAACAGGGATAGCAGCAGATTCCAGGTACAGGTTGGAATTTTCCAATCACGGCAGTATTACAAGGATGGCTAGGTGGGATCACTCTTCGCAGCTGTTCCTCAAAATAGGTAAACAATCAAGTGGATGTGAATGATCGGCCAAATGAAAAGTGGAGGTGACGGTGCACAAACACGACCAAGGCTTTTATGGCTGATGAATTTACGGTCTCAAATGGTTATTTACCGGTTCATTTTTCTGAATGAGCTTGAACACTGGGGGAAAGCCTGCTCACAAGCTTATTTTATTTTTTAACGAGCATGAATTTCCGCGTTAAAACTGCTCGGATCTTGCGTTTATTTTTTAACGAGCATGAACTTTGCCAAAACTTCTCGTTTGATAAGGTCAAATTCATATTTCACCATGACTAGTTTTTTTTCTTTTCAGAGATAGTACTGTTTTCATCAATTGCTGCAACAAACTTTGTTAGAAACGGATAATATGAAGTGAAAATACTAATATTTTACTTTGAACTACGTAAAAAGCAATTAAAAGATGTTTTTACCTCTCATTTTACCATTTCATGTGCATTTGGTTTGTTGGAGCTTTGGAGGTGCCTCTTCCTCTTGATTTTTCACCAGCTGATTCCGGGAGATTCTGTGGACGATTTTCAGCGCCGTTTTCACCAGGTAGGAGCTAAACCCTAGCTCTATCTTTTCATGGTCTTATTTCTCAGTTTCATGTTTGTTTTCCTGCCCCCATGAGCCCCTGGGGTTTCTCTAGGGCGCTCTGCCATCAGCGCAGGTGCCCTATATCGAAACCTGCGTTGGGGGTCCTCTTTTTCAAAGGCAGTTTGTTCCCCAACGCAGGTAGACCCTTCTCTACCTGCGTTGGGCGCAGAAAACTTCTTGGTTGCACTCTTTTTCATGAGATTTTTGCCATTTTCTTTACTGAGTCAGGGATCTTACTCCTCCTCTTGTTTGTTTTGCAGAGTTTATTGGAGCAGAATGACTCTTACGTGGCGAGAACGAGAGCATGAAGAGGAGGACATGATTGCCCTCCATGATCCTGTTACCGTGAGCGCGTTGCGGAACTGTGGCTTGCTAAAATTCTTCCGCATATCTAGCATGAGGGCACAGATACGTTTACTGCAGTACCTGCTTGACGCTTGGGATCCTGTTAACCAAGTGTTCCAGATTAGGGGCAAGTCCATCCCTTTGACCATAGTGGAAATTTACTTCTTGACTGGGTTGTCAAGGCGGGGTGCCCCCATTTCCTTGTCCGGTTCGGCCTGAGGGAGTGATTCCGTGAAAGATTATATCCGTCAGTATTGCAGGGAGGGATCTCAGCCGAGCAAGGACGGCAAGATTTCTATCTGTGATGTCACTGACAGGTCTCTCAGGTCTATTCTATACACGATTTGTAGGATGGCCGGTAGTGCATCCCCTCATGTTGCCAACAGGTCATATGTGCAGCACGCCCTGGAATGTCTTGAGCCGAAAGTTTTTAACTGGTGTGATGCAGTACTGGTTCAGATGAAAAACCAGTTGACCAAAGTAAAGGACAGGAGACTGAAGAATTTTGGCTTCGGTTCAGTTTTGACTGCCTTCGCTTTGGAGAAGATACCCCTGATGCAACCTCAGTACATTGTCCTCGACTTGCCATCTCCTACTGAGCCACGCATGCAGAGGTGGGTTGACCACATGGCTAGACATGCAGGTCAATCCAAGATTACTTTCACTGATGCCTTCTTTAGGTGGTTCGAGCAGCAGGATATGGCTTCTTCCGAGTATCCATATATTGGCATGGATTTCCGAGGTGATCCGGATTTGGTACTACCGGATGGCGAGCAGTGGGGTGATCTCGGTAAATATTTTGACCTTATCATTGTTTACTGTTTTTTCTTTATAATGTCCTCGTGCTTTATTCTATCAAGACTCTAATCAAACTCATGTGTGCATGCAGATGTGGGCCCCGTCCGTCCAGCAGTTCGTCCGGGAGTTCCGGCCGCTGCCCCAGCCGGGGAGGCTCCAGGGAGAGCTATTCTCCGTGACCTTGACTTGGCCGAGACTCTTGCAGCTGTGCAGGAACAGGTCGAGGGTCTTACCTTCGGGATTCCGGATGTACGGATTGACGAGTTGCCTCTGCGACTGCAGCGACATACTGTTGGTGTTCCTAGACGATGGTCTCGTCTTCTGCGCATGATTGTACAGGCCGTGGCATGTTTTCATGAGCATCACTAGGCTAGGGTGCCCCCCAGCCATTTTTGAGTTTTGGGGTCATATGACCGATTTTGTCTTGGTTACAGAACATTATATGTAAACCGTAAACAGTTATATATATTTTTTATTTTCGGGGTTTGTCCCAGTTTTTATGTGACCCATGTATGAAACATCGATGATGCTTCTCTTTTTATCAAACTGTTTAAGTTTCTGGAAATGTGTTGATATTGGATAAAATCAAACTGTCTTTCCAAGATTTTAACTCTTAGGAACTTGCGATAAATAGCTGGATTTCGGACAGAGTAGGTACCATTGAGCTGTAGTACCACGAGCTGTGAGTCTAGCCTGACGACTAGCCGGCGTATGCCATGGGTGATGGCATCAGAGAGGAGCTCTATCAACGCGCTATACTCAGCGATATTATTTGTTGATTGACCAATACAGACCCCCCTGAAACTCATTAACTCGCCGCTTGGGTTAAAAATGGCCCATGCTGCCGAGGATAGGTTCCTCGTACTACGACTCGCTCCGTCAGCATATCCAACCCACGGTTCCAATGGATTTGACATCTGCAATAAATGTAAAAAGTGGATTACTTAAACCAGAACAAACGCTTTAGCGAAAACAAAAATGTAACAAAAGCATATAGGTTACTATTAGGCATAGTAACGCTTAAGGTACAACCCGTTGCGGGGTTGCGCCAGTGGAATTCCGTCATAATCTACCAACTCGTAGGCACCTTTTGCTAACACACTTTTAACAATATAAGGGCCCATCCACAAGGACTTGAATTTCCCAGCTCCCAATTTAGCGGATTCTTGGTCATAAAGTAAGACCAAATCACCTTCCGAGAAGACACGGGGTTTGACATTTTTGTCGAACTGCGCTTTGACTCGTTTCTTATGGGCTTCGTTGGCCAAGGCGGCATCACGACGGGTTTCATCCAACTGGATTAATTCCAAGAAACGAGCTTCTTCTTCTGAGGTTCCGGGGAGGAGATCAATTGCGAGTTTAAGGGACGAGATTTCACACTGGATTGGTAGGATCGCTTCCAGGCCATACACCAGTTGAAATGGTGTGAACCCAGTGGCGTTCCTTACCGATGTTCGGTAGGCCCACAAAGCCGAGTACAGGATCAAATGCCATCTTCTTTTGTGAACCCCCACCATCCTTTGCAGCATGCGCTTCAGGACTTTGTTGATCGCTTCAACTTGTCCGTTAGCTTGCGGATAGTACGGAGTAGAGCTGTCGTGAGACAATCCTAGTTTGGCAGTTAATTCAACCATCATGTGATTGCAGAAATGCGATCCATGATCTGTTACTATGGCCTGTGGCACGCCGAATCTGGCTACTACATGATTAAAAAAGAATAGGGCTGCTGTTTCACCAGTGTTATCCAATGTAGGCATCGCCTCAGCCCATTTGGTAAAATAGTCAACTGCGACTATAATATACCCATGCCCCCCGGTCGAGGTGGGGTTACATTGCATGAAATCGATGCCCCACTTGGCGAAAGGCCCCACAGCTATTATTGGCTGTAAAGGAGCGGGGGGTCTTCTGGTTTTGCTATCAAAAATCTGACATGCATGGCAACTTCTAACTGCGGTTATGCAATCTTTGAACATGGTTGGCCAGAAGTATCCTGCTCGTAAGATTCTTTGTGCTGTAGCATATCCAGATTGATGCCCCCCACAGGTGCCTGAATGACACTCATTCAGGGCTTTTTCGGCTTCCTCATGGGTCAGACACCTTCTCAGGACCGTATCGACACCACGACGGTAAAGTGTATTACCGACGATCATGTAGTCTTTCGCTTGGTATCGAATGCGTTTTCGTTCTGAGTGAGAGGTGTCTGGCCGAAAATTTTGGGTTTGGAGATAAACTATTATATCTCCATACCACTCATCACTTGCTGATATCATAAACAAACTTTCGTCCACGATCGATTCTTTGGACGTTTCATCGTTGTATGATGACGGGAGATCGCATAATAATTCTGTGAAAACTAAAGCTTTCTTTGATTTGGATTTCACAAATTCCAGATCAAACTCTTGAAGGATAGCTATCCACTTTGAATATTTGCCCCCAAGCAACTGTCGCGACAGTATATAAGTCATGGGGTTGCAATCTGACAATACAGTTGTCTTCCTAAAGAGGACATAATGCCGAAATCTTTGAATCGCTTGAACAGCTGCTAATGCCAGCTTTTCAACATGAGAATATCTACTTTCCGTATCATTTAAGTTTTTGCTTAAATAATATATAGGGTGTTCAATTCCATCGACTTCTTGAACCAAAACCATTCCAATGGTCGTATCTGCTGCAGCCAGATACAGGTTAAAATCCCTTAGATAGTCTGGGGCGTACATTAATGATGCATTGATTAGCGCTTCTTTCAAAGCATCGAAGGAAGCTTGTGCAACCTGGTCCCAGACGAAAGGTACATCCTTTTTCAGGAGACGGGTATAACCTTTAGCAAGTTCTGCGTAATTTGGAATGAACCTCCTCAGAAAGTTTGCTTTCCCTTGGAGTTTCTGAATCTGAAGCAAGTTCGAAGGTGGAGGCAAATTAATGATTGCCTGCACCTTGCAAGGGTCGAGACGAATCCCATCCTTGGAGACTATAAAGCCAAGTAAACGACCAGAACCGACGCAAAACACACATTTGTGTGGATTGAGTCTTATCTTGTAGTGTTGGCAACGTAGAAATATTGCTCTTAAATGATGCGGATGATCAGTCCGCTTTTGCGAATGAGCCGGAAGATCATCGAGATAAGGTTGAACGATGTTCTTGATGTCATGGAAAGCATAATTCATTGCTCTCTGAAACGTCGCCCCTACGTTCTTTAAACCAAAGGGTAATTTTCGATAAGCGAAGGTGCCCCACGGACAAATAAATGCAGTCTTTGACTGGTCCTGTGGGCGGATATTAATTTGATTATACCCGGAAAATCCGTCCATAAACGAAAAGATTTCGCATCCGGCGCATTCATCAATTATCTGGTCGATGAAGGGTGTAGGGTAGTTGTCCTTTGGACAAGCTTGATTTACATCCCTATAATCGACGCACACTCGTATTGTTCCTTGTTTCTTCATAACAGGGACAATATTCGATACCCAATCGGTTAGAGGAACCGGGTAGATGAAACCAGCATGGAGGAGCTTTTCAACTTCCGCCTTGATGGCAGCGGCTTTCTTGGGGTGCACCTGCCGAAGCCGTTGTCTTACTGGTTTGACATCAGGATACATCTTAATTTCATGTTCAACTATACTCGAGTCGATGCCTGGCATTTCATCATAGGACCAAGCAAAGACATCTCTAAATTCGCAGAAAAGAGCTTTATATATTTCTTGTTCTGAAGGGGAACAACCTTTGCCAACATAAATATTCTCTACAATGTCTGTTTTGGTCGAGATATTTATGGCTATAGTCTCTTCTATATTGGATAGGTTTCTCTCGGAATCCACCGTATTTACAGTATTTGTTAGGAATTCAAATACTGAAGGGTGATACAGGTCGCCTTGAGTATCTTCCTTTGGAAGGGAACGATGGTGGTTATCATCCCATGGTGCCCCCTCAATCATCATTGATTGCAGGATTCCTTCGTCACTTGCATGCACTCGCGACCAAGGATCCAAAGGGGTTCCACATTCTCCTGACCTATCTACCCACATGCTTGACGAGCGTTGTTTTGGGCTCGCCTCCCATGCCTGAAACATTGATTGCTACAATATTTCGATTGGGCTCGGGTGTAACACCATTGCCCGATCCATGACGACTTTGTCTTTTGCGACCTTCGTGGAAGATATCATGTTGCAGGTAGCCACCAATGGTACATTTCCTATGTACATATGATTTGGTAGCGAGAAAGTCCCCATCATCGTGGGGTCTTTCAATAGGCCTACTCCTATATCTTGAATTGAATGGTCGTTTTCATGGATCATGGGAATGCTTCCCGTAACTTGCGAACTATTAAGGAGGAAGTTCTGTTGGTCGACGATCGTAATCCCTCCTTCAAACGGGAAAGCGATCTTCCTAAAATAAGTCGACATGACAGCTGCCATGGCATAAATCCATGGTCTTCCCAGTAGGATGTTGTAATCTAGATTTCCATCTATGACTTCAACATCAATCTCTACTGTTTTTCCACCTAGTTCAACTTTCAAGTTACTTAGGATACCGTAAGGGGTATATGTCCTACCGTCGAAAGCCTTTAGTGTTGTCGAAGATCTCGACAAGGTTGGTGACCCTAGCGTTTTCCAGCAGCTCATCGACATAATACATGTCGATGCACCCTCGTCAATAATTGTTCTGTGAACAGTTTTGTTGAGGGCTTTTACCTGAATAAGGAAAGCTAGTTGGGCTGGTAACTGAGGGTCATACCCTTTGTGATCAAAGGACACAAGATTGGAATCCTTAGGATCAACCCCCCCTATTGCCGATAACAATGCCTGCCTTTGGGATGGACAATTTTGTAGTACTTCTAGAGTCGACATAGCGGATGGCGATTGAGCCAAATCTTCTACTATGTTATAATGTTGTGCCGCTCTGGCACGAGGATTAAACGTCGACTTGTGTACTACACCCTTAGGTGGTTTTATCGTTAATTCTGGCATTATGGGCGGGACAACTTCTGTCGAAGTTGTTGTCGAACTACTAGGTTGATCTTTACCTTTTTCGTTTGACAGTTGCGGATTCCCATAATCTTTGCTCCTTGTCGAAATCAAAGCATCATTTTGCTGCTTAGAGATTGACAACATCAGCACTTGCGACGGGGAAGCATTTCCACTATCAACCATATTTTGACCTGGATTGGGAAATGGATCCGTCAACACAGCTGGGTTCTTTGGACTTTTAAAGAATCTCTTGAGCTCAGCTTTGTATGGACAATCTGTTGTCTTGTGATCTTCGTCACATATCATACAGGGCCATTTCTTTTTCCCTTTCTCAGGAGAGTTAGAAGAAGTTTTTTCAGGTGACGAACCATCCTGTTGCTTCTTCTTCCCTTTGTTTTGTTTCTTCTTGCTTCCTGGTTGATTGGTTTCTTTGCCTTTATCTGTTGATATGGCATTTACTTCCGAAGCAAGAATCTCTTCATGGGCATTTCGATCTGAAGTCTTACGGGCTTTCTGAGGTGAAGCCTTTCTTGACTTCGCGCTTGCAGTGCCAATCACGCCATCTCCGGCATGAGAGTCAACATTCGATTTAGGAGGGGGAGGAATTGAAAATTCAGGTCTGGGGGCATCAGGTATCTTGTCGTAGAGCGTGCCAGACTGAGTATATACTAAGTCTAAATATTGAGCACGCGCAATGACTTGCTCCTCTGTTACGACTCCCCCCTTGGCCACATCTTCCGTTATAGCCGGAAGTAATGACTTTATAAACCATTCGGCTAATAGCTGATCAGGAACGTATGTTTTCACCATCCTACGACGGCGACGCCACTCATGTATATGATCAGATATGTGAGTAGCTGTCGTCTGTTTGAAGTTGGTCAGTATCTCGGTTCCTGTTTCATACCTAATAGGTAATTGAAAATGGGTTAAGAAAGTCGTGGCTAAGGAGCTGAAATTGTCGAAAGAGGCTCTTGGCAATTCTATATACGATTTAGCCGCCGGACCTGTCAATGTCCTCTGGAAGAGGCGAAGTCTTATCGAATCATCGTTCAGAGTGTTCGATGAACACCACAGATGAAAAGTCATGACGTGATTCGACGGGTCTTCACCTGGATTTCCATTGAATTTAGGAATGTCCGAGGGAAGTTTGTGAGGAATCCCTGGCCACCAAGGGGCGTAGGCAATCGGATCGTTTGTCAACCGATGTAGATCGGGTAACTCCAGAGTTGCCACGAATGGCAGCTGCTGACTCAAGTTAGGTGAAGCGTACCCAGGGTACGACGGAATTGCCTGAGCAGTTGGCCTTTGCATACCAGCATAATGTAATTGATGCTGATATGATTGATACGGTTGATGGACTACTCCACTATATAGTGGTTGGTTTTGACCGTACTGTAAGTATGGTTGTCCATTGTTCGCAAAAATCTGCTGCTCGGTACCTTGGTACACTTGCTGGAACTGCGGTTGTTGATACTGCACCAACCATGGTTGTGACGCCATTGGTTGTTGTGCTATGCTTACCACTGGGCCAAGATTAGGGGTAAGGGTACCCGCTTGTGCTTGCGTTGCCCCGCCAGTTGGCGATTGCGGTTGAGTTGCAGGGTCAAAGGGTTGTTGCATTACAACCTGAGAAAACTGAGGTTGACATGCAACAGGTATTGTTTGAACTTGCGACACAGTCACAATAGCTGGTGTCGTCGGGATGTTCGTCACAGGCATCTGTTGTTGCATAGAATACACAACTCTTGGTTGCTGGGGTAGCATAGGTATCCAACCACTGGTAGTTATTCCAGTATAACTTGGGTATGGTTGTGAACTCCCGGAGGAGGTAATGAGAAAGCATATTGCCCCCCATACGGTGGTGGTCCGGAACCGAGAGGATTTATTACACCTCGAGGACCGGATTGCCCCAACTGATTTCCAAAAGGATCAATCTGTTGAGTTCCAACATAGGAGTTACCGGGCATTATCCCGGGAGAACAAACAGGAATAGACCATACTGTCGTCATGGCCCCCGAAGGGACCCCCTCCAGCTGTTGAGAGTTAGGGACAGATGGTATGCCGGCGAACATTGTCGGAATGACTGCAGGGAGTTCTGCTGTCGCTGTGTCATTTGGCACAGTCCTAGATGTCGACGGTTGTTCAGACATTTTGAGTCTATCCAGTAGATTGCCTAGTGATTCTTCAGGAACTTCTCTGGGTGATAGGCTAGCTTCTGATGCAGTAGGAAGTAGAGTGATCCCTGCTCCAAAATGTGTTGGAGTAGTTGCTTGCGGATCTTCTACAATCTCTTCTATTGCGATTAGACCGGGTGGAAGAGGAAGACCGTCAGGTCCGTAGAATATTTCTGGTGCCGAAGAAGGGGTTGTTTCGACAGCGACAGTTGTTTGAGGAGCAAGACTCTCTAAACCGATCACTGATGGTCCTGATTCAGTAACACAAGTATTTGCTTTCAGACTAGGATCAGTGTTACTGTCCTTCTGGGGCTGTTGAACTTCTTCAATAGGGGCAGGGTCTCCAGAAATGTTTGGAGTAACTGGAACCTCAGATGTCGTTGGAACACTTGTTCTAACTTTGACAGGAGATTTGGAACCAGTTGAACGAGGTCGCTTTGCCCGGGTTGTTTTCGATTCCGGGGACAAAGACGTTTGTCTCGTGTTCCTCCGCGAACGACGGTTCATCGATTGACTTTCTTCCACGATTGCGGATTACTTGATCAACCAACAATGCACAGGGTAAAATGTGTTTTCGAATTGAATTAATTTTAGACGCTTTTAAGACACAACTTGCTTTTTCATGTTTTAAGAGTCGAGAAAAAGCTAAAGATGACTCTAGTCTCCTTCGATGTATTAACGAGCCCGAAGTGACAAATGCTCGGATGGACTTTTTCAGTTATAGAGTTTGAAAAAGGCCAAAAGAAACTACTCTAGAGTTCTAGGCAAGGGTGTGCCAAACCTTTCGCGAAACCACAGAATACGTTTTACGGTACGAGTGGTCGATCTTCGTGAATGCTGTGTTCACTGCATCGCGATCAGTAGGGCGGCCGACACGGCTTCCTATGGATAAAGGCTTTGTTCCTATAGGGGTCCCCCAATATACGCGACGGTACGCGGGGGCACAAGTCCGTATTAGTGCTATCGTCCCTCAGGAGGAATCACCCACCTTCGTAGAGATCAACAGTCACTATGTTTAACGACGCCGGTTCACGTCTCTACCTAGACCTCTACTGTGTTTCGTTATGTTTCAAAGCGTTGTTAGATAAATTCAGTTCTTTTTAGGTTGATCTTGCTTAGCATTTTGCCTTTATGGATCACCACGTGATGTATGATACAACTCCTAAATGCAGTCTAAGAATGATAAGCAAGCTTTTTCAATTCTTTCAACTTATGAAAACCTTAACTACTGAAGGAAAAGAAAGACATCATCTTTTCAAACAGATCATAGAGCACTCACTGATGCACTTTTCCTAAATCGACATGCAAACTGTCAAAATGCACATGCACAATGCAAGTATTTCTTTTCTTCTTCCTTAATGTTGATGTATTACAAAAAGAAAGTTGTTGTATAATTTCGAATTCAATTTCAAGCGAAAGCAAACAAGTGTTGTCCAATAATCAAAAGAACACCTTAAGATTCACTCGTTTCAACACAAGAAATACTGAAATTCGAACCATATAACGAAAGCAAATGCTCAAGCAGCTATGAACAGCAATAAACTAGCTCCTAGAATCACAACGACACTTTCTCATAGGTCTAGATCCAAGCGGTCATAGCAAGACTAGTTCACTTTCGCTATGGGAAACTGTGAATGACAGCAAGAAATACAATAAGAACAATCACGGTTTCTTTATACAACTGAGGCGGAATGAAGGCAAAGAGAAGTGGTTTCAGCTGGGTATACAGGTTGACAACAGGCTGCAAAAACAATACTGAAAACTGGGCAACAGACAGTGGGGAATCTCAGCTGCACAAGGCAAAACTGGATCAGCGCAGGTGCTGCACTGTCAATCTGAGATGCAGCGCAGGTAGCCCCTTCGGGACCTGCGTTGCAGTGCAGGTAGCCTTTGTTGCAGCTGCACTGATGAGACAACTCTCGTCTCTCTCAGATTCCGGCTCACAGTTTGCTCAAAAATGAACGGTTTTTTGGCCAAATCAGTTGCTATCAGTCAAGTATACTCTAGAGGATGATTAAAGGAAGATGAACACTATCACAAAGAGCTAAAAAGAGTCCTTGTGGATCAGCTCTTCAAATCATAAACACGCCCAGCACTGGGCTAGAGTAGCTGCCCTCTACTTTGCATTCGAAGGACTCGAATGTAGTTCGATTCGGTACTCCCTTTGTTTAAGAAATGAATAGCAATAAACACAAGCTACCAACAAGACACGATCCCCAGTGGAGTCGCCAGTCTGTTGTGGGGGAAAGTATCCAACTCGGAATGACCCTAACCCACTCTAAGGGTGACAGTTCCTTAGCAACAGCTGAAAGCAAAGCTATCTAAAGTTTCTTCTTTATGACATGCAAGAGATAGAAGGAAGAGATCCACTTACCGATGTCTTGCGCAAATGGTCGGTCCAATCTCCTCTATTCGCCGCTTGCTCCCAGCTCCAAGTCTTTTCACGGGCCCAGCTACACGAGATCCTGCAAACAAGACAAAGAAAGGAAACTACAAGAGGCATGCATTCATAACTGATTCAAGGATTAGCATAAATCAAATACGCAAGTAAGACAATACATCATTGAAACACATGCGAATAGAAGAACCTCAAATGCTTTATTAATATATGGAAGTAAGGTTCAGGCGGTGATACAACCATGAGAGGTCCAATCCAGCATCACCTTCCCGACGGAGAGAAATCTCTTCTTCACCTCCCTCAAGCAATCACCCAATGCTCACCACTGTAAACCAACAGCAATTCTTTGCACAAAATTCCGGCCTTCAGATCCCATGGGATGAGATCCTTATATAGAGTTTTGGAGTGAAGATAAGTCAGCTTGATGTGTGACTTGTTGTCCTCTTCATCTCCAGTTGTTCTTCAGTCCTTCACTCAGAGTTTCTGCCTTCCACTTGGAGTTTTAGAAGCTCTTAACTCATCATTAGGCGAATCTTATGATCAAGTGTCTTTTTGGAAGCTTCCTGGACACTGGCACTTTGAGAAAAAGATTCCTCCACATGTCCAAGTACGCCCAACGCAGGTAGCCTTTGTTCTACCTGCTATGCAACGCAGGTAGCCTTTGTTGTACCTGCTATGCAGCGCAGATGCCTAGTGGAGCAGCTGCAATGATCCAAAACTGACCTGTTTTTGAGTGTTTTTCAGTGGAGAACTGATTTGCAGTGTTGTGGTTTGTTGACCTTGTTCCTCTAAGGGTAAGAACAACATGTTTAGGGACTTTGGATCCCTTAGTTTATTGACATTTCATGCTCTATGCTGTAAGGCACAAAAATGTCTATAACAGTCCAACACCGTCAACACTTAACAAAGGTGGTTTATTAAGTAATTTCTCACAGTGAAAGCAATTTTACTATGGTAAAATTGGCTTTACATGGTGTACTTCAATCCATCTAGTAAATTAGGCTAGATGATCAATTTTTTGGTGATAACACTTATAGTTCCATGGAATCAGTTCTTAACACATTAACATTAGAAGCTAACACTCTCTACCCTTTGTTTTTATTGACTTTTGAAATTTTCAATTACAACGTTCGCAATTGTTTGGTTGATTTTGGTGCATCCATAAACGTAATGCCATTATCTGTTGTCAAGAAAATCAATGCCAAATGGGATAAGACCGATTCATAGATCATTTAGCTGGAAAGGTCTCTTGTCCAAGCTATTGGTGAACTCAGAAATGTTCTTATCCTCTTATCATTTGATCATTGAGTTCACCAATGCTTAAACATAGTAATTGTGGACATTCTAGAAGCCTACAGTGTATTGCTAAGTAGAGACTAGTCTAGCAAACTAGAGAATGGGTATTTTTCTACTGATTGGTCGCATTTATGGCTTCCGTATAAGGGAACGAAGAATCGAATTTGGGTGGAATGATAGCCTTACATGAAACACATTGTTACACCCTTCGAAGGAAAAAATTATCTTGTTGCTTTCGCAAATTTAATTTTTGGAAATTGCTTTTTGGAGACTGACCTTGGGTATTAACTTGCTTAGCTTTCCTCAATCTGACCAGACAAATAGTTGGAACTCCTTCATAGTCTAACTGGCAAAAATGACCTATGTACAGTAGATAATAGTAGTACTAGTGTAAGGAATAGCTTTTGTATTTCTTATGTTTGTATTTTGTATTTTGATAGTTCCAAGGAACGGGACGGCTTCGGAGCTAGTTGTGTTTTAGTAGACCCACAATAGGGGAAACACCTGATATCTTGCTACTTGGAGTTTGAATGCACTAATAACAATACAGATTATGAAGCACTCATATTGGGCTTACAAAAATCCATTGACCTTAAAGTTGGGAGTCTTAAATAAATAAGTGACTTTGAGATTATCGTACGGCAGGTACGAAATATTATACATTGTGTGTCACCTAATCTGAAAAGTTATCATCAAAAGGTATGGTATTTGATTTCTAAATTCCAAGCTTTCAATATTGTATTTGTTCCTAGAATACTTAACGTAGTTGCAGATGCATTAGAAAATGTTATTGCTAGGTTTTCATCGCTTAGGGAAAATTTTCTATTGAAATTCTTTATAAGCGATCTATCCCTAACAATATTTCTAATTTGCATGTTTTCAATAATGACCAGTAGATACTTCATTTCATGGAAAAATATAATGTGCTCAAAGATGCATCCATTGACAAAGACAAGCATGACAAAGCGTTACAAGATTCAGCTCGAGCAAGAAAAGAGAACCCATATCTAAGGGTGGGGTATCATTAGATAAGTTGTATGACTTGCATAATCACTTTAGAGGACTAGTCAACGTCAAAACTCACAATTCAACACGGTCGCGTGAGGAAATCAATCTTGGAACAAAGAAAGATCCAAAGTTTGTTAATCTCGGTACTTGTTTCACAACTCAAGAGCGACAAGGTTTTATCCACCTTTTCAAGCAGTACCGAGATGTCTTCACATGGATGTACAATGAGCTCAAAACTTATGACACATGAATAATCGAGCATGTTATCCCAATAAAGGAAGGGATCAATCCTTTTCAGCAGAAGTGGTGAAAGGTACATATGACACTTGAGCCCCTAATTCAAAAGGAGTTGAGCAAGTTGTTGGATGCTTGAATCATCTTTAAAGTGTGACATTCAATGTGGATTTCTAATCTAGTCCTAGTAAGGAAAAACTCTGGGGAAATACGCTTATGAATAGATTTATGAAATCTCAATCGTGCCTCAGACAAACACAATTATCTAGTGTCATTAATGGAGTAGATATTACAGACAATATCGGGGTCATAAATTTTTCTATACTTGATGGATTTTTTGGTTACAACCAGGTTCTAGTCTCAGAGCCTAACAGACTGAAAACAACATTTCGAACAAAGTGGGGCACGTTCGCTTTTAGAAGAATGCTTTTTGGGTTGGTTAATGTTGGTGAAACCTTCCAACGTGCAATGGACATTACATTCCTTGATTTGATGGGTTAGAAGATGGTAGTGTATCTTGATGATGTCACTGTGTTTTCCAACAAGAGATCTAACCTCTTGCACCACCTCAAGAAAATATTTGATCGATGTCAAAAATATGGGATATCTCTTAATCCCAAGAAGATAATTTTTTTAGTGTCCAAGGGAAATATCCTCGGCCACATCATAGCAAAAAGTGGGATTAAAGTGGACATTGGAAGGGTCAATGCTATCACGCAAATTCCCTTCACAGTGAACAAGAAATCCATGCTGTCCTTACTAGAGAAGATAAAATCCAAGGGATACCATGGTGTAAAACCAAAGCAAGTCTCAAAAGGAGATATTTGTGTAGAAGAATGTTTAGCACGGTTGTAAGCATGTTGCACATAACATAAAAGTTCATCCCAAATCTTGGGATGCTTGCTGCAATAACCCCTGAGCAACTGGATCATTGTCCTATTGACCACCTCTATTTGGCCATCTGTTTGTGGATGAAAGGTTGTGCTCTTCTTCAGTCTAGTCTCCATTAACTCCCATAGACTTGACCAAAACTTCCCAACAAATCGGGAATCTTGATCAGAGACAATAGAAGTGGGTAACCCAAAATGAACCCATACATGCTGAAAGAACAACTTCACTATTTGTTCAGCTGTAATCTGCTTTCTACAAGGTATTAAAATACACAATTTGCTGAACCTGTACACAATAACATATAAATAGTCATGATCTTTTCTAGATTTTGGCAGTCCCCCAACAAAGTCCATGGAAACACTTTCCCAAGGATGAGAAGGAACTGGAAGTGGAGTGTATAAGCCTAGTTTTCTATTGTTGGGCTTGCTTTTAGCACACATGGTACACCCTTTAATATATCTAGAAACTGTTTCATGCATTATTGGCCAATAGCAAAATCTTTGCATTTGTGAAACTATTTTACTCACCCCAAAATGACCTGATATTAGAGAAGTGTGTGCTTCTCGGATTATGTTAACTCTTTCAGTTTGAGGAATGCATAACTTTCCCAAATGATACAAGAGTTGGTCCTTAACATGATAATCCAATTCTTCTACTTGTTTGCCATGACTTAAAGTTTCATATACATCTTGAGCATATTGTTCAATGTAGCTTTCATGCAATACTAAATTATGCTTAAGTATAATAGATGCATGTATAATTGGTCTGGACAACATATCTTCAACTTTATTGTGTATGCCTTTCTTATATCTAATGACAAGATGAAACTGTTGTAGAAATCCCATCCACCTATAGTGTCTTGATTGCTGCAATTTAGTTTGTGAGTGCAAATATTGAAGTGGTTGTTGATCAGTATGCATAACTGTTTCATTGCCCAATAGGTAATGTTTCCACTTTTTCACACTCTATACTAATGCATACAATTCTTTATCATAATTTGGATAATTAACTACTGCAGAATTAAATGTCTCATAATGGTAACATATGGGTTTACCATGTTGCATCAACACTGCTCCCATGGCATAGTCACTGGCATCTGTTTCAATCTCAAATGGTCTTTGAAGATCTGGCAATGCTAGTACTGGTGTTGTACTAATTTTTTCTTTCAAGGTGTCGAAGCCTTTCTGTTGTTTCCCTCCCCACTGAAACACCTTGTTCAATCCTATCAAAGCATGTAAGGGAGCTACAGTCAAGGAAAAGTTAGCAATAAACTTACCCAATATTGTGCTGCTCCTAGGAAGCTTCTAACTTTTGTAGTATATTTCGGTTTAGGCTAGTTCACAATGACTTCAACCTTAGAGGGATCTATCTTCAATTCACCACCCCCTACAATATGACCCAAATAATTCAAAGATGTTTTGCCAAATTCACATTTTGATAACTTCACATAGAGATTTTATTTTTTTCAAAACATCTAGAGTCTGCTTTACATGCTTCAAATGTTCTTCCCATGTTTTACTGAAAACAAGAATGTCATCTAAGTATACAATTACTAAATCATCAATAAAAGGCCTGAGTACATCATTCATTACTCTCATGAAAGTGGCAGGAGCATTAGTTAAGCCAAAAGGCATAACTAGCCATTCATATAGCCCTTTCTTTGTTTTGAAAGCAGTTTTCCATGCATCTTGTTATGCTACTCTGACCTGATGGTAGCCACTATGCAAGTCTAACTTGGAGAAGTAAACAGCTTCTTTCAACTAATCTAATATATCATCAATGCAAGGAAGGGGATAACGATTCTTGATCGTTATTTTATTCAGTGCTCTGTAATCAATGCACATCCTCCACGAACCATCTTTCTTTCTCACCAACACGATTAGAGATCTACATGGTGATGTGCTTCGTCTTATGAACCCTTTCTCAAGCAGCTCTTGTACCTGCTTCTTGATTTCTGCATTCTCTAAAGTAGATAATATTTTATACCTGTAACTGTGACTATTGTTTCATCACCTGAGTCTGACCCCAAATCTTTCTGAATAGCTATAGCAGTCTTCTTCTTCTTGCCATCGAACTTCTTGGGTTTTAGCTTCGGATGCAAAGACCAGCAATGTTCATCATCGTGTCCACCCTTCTTGCAGTGAGTGCATGAAGGTTTGTCTTTCTGTACAGCATTTTCCTTTCTCTCTTTCCATTTCTTCTTCCTCTTTTCCTTATTCTTGCTTGCAGTGGGTTTTGATGATCCCCCAATCTCTGGGTTCACATTCTTGCCTCTAGCCTCTAGATGTGTAGCCTGAACAGATACCTCATCTATGCTAGTAGGGTTAAACATGAGAATGGTGTGCCTCAAATAGCTGTGTAGACCACCTATATACTTCAACAGAGTTTTAGGTGAGTCTAAATAAATTCCTAGAATCAAAGCTCTTCTTCTAAATTCCTGGTTATAGATTTGTACACCTTTCCCCTTTAATTGGCGAAGAGTTTGCCAACTCATCATGGCTTACTGCATATAACCTAGTGGATAGAACTGTTTTTTAATGGCAAAAACAAATTCACTCCAGGTGGAATGAATTTTACCATGTTTCTACAAATCAACTTGGGTCCTGCCTTCCCACCATAATAGGGCAGTTCCTCCAAGGCAAAGGCTGGTCAGCTTAATCTTTCTCCTTTCTGAATCGATGTTCTGCACTCTGCAATACACATCAATCTGTCTAATCCAGTTGTCTAGATTTTCTGCATTTAATTCTCCATCATATATTGGCAAATCAAATTTTACATCTAATTTAATCAAAGGGCTAGAAGGAGGTGTTGATGGAGAAGGCTCTTTTCCTTTCCCTTTGCCTTCTAAATGGCCATCTAGAAGAGGTTCCTCCATTCCTTTGTCTTGTTTGGAGGTTGAAGAATCTTCACTTCAACCTTTCTTAAATTCTCGATACATCTCCTCTACCATGTCTCTCATGGTCATGAAATTGTCCATGAACTGAGAGTCTGATTCCAAGGGACTTTCTTCTGTGATTTTCCTCCTAGGATAGACTCTTCCTATTTCTGGGTTAGCTTCAACCAATTCTCCTTCTCCTAATTTGAGCTTTGACCTAGTTATCATTCATAAATCCAGCACAAGCTTGTCTAACCTTAGCAACCTAAAGCTCTGATACCAGTTGATCTGATAATGAGATCTAAGACAATTAATAAGGTATTACAGACTCATGTGCATGGATTTGTCTATGTTATTTTGTGCAATGGATCGATAAGATTGCGAAATACACAGACAATGAAGCAGTAAAGAAACATAATAGACAACACACATAAACACAACAAAATTTAATAAGGAGTTCACCCAACTCTCTTGGGCTACATCTCCTAGTCCAGCCTTCAATGATGACCTCTCTGTTATGTCTTCAAAGTAGAGTTTTACAACAGTGAGCTCAATTTGAGCCTCACACAACAGATCCAAAACAATAAGGCTTTACTTGGATTCCCAAGTCTCTTCTAAGTACACAGACTCTCCTCACTAACTCTCTGTCTCTGTTGCTCTGTCTCAGCACTACTGCTTGCCTTTGTTTCTATCTTCTGTGGCTTTAAAGCCAATCTACTATGCCTGTTCATTTCCTCTTCTCGGCTTTCTATCTCCTGGCCTCTGTCTGCTCGAATCCCTCTTCTAAGCGTTTGCAATCATGGCATAATGCCTTTAGGGGAGGTGGCGACTTGTTCTTCAACAGATGAGTGCATTGGGCCTTTGAAATCCCTGAAACGGCCACTTTTTGTTAACACAGAGAAATGCATTCAAAACTGTGAAAATCTGCCAAAACACTGTTCATCCAAACTTCAAATATTCATAATCGCGTCCTATTCTCCTATCGGGTCCACCTTTAGGCCGCTTATCACATCTCCATCGTTGATCTTGGAGATCCAGATCCAACGGCTGTGGTTCATTTCGAGCTACCCTTACGTACGGAGGTTAACCGCTCGATGAGGGTGGTTTCCTCTCTCCTTAGCTTGGACACGTGGTAGCCAGTGTGTGGGATCAGGCAGAGCCCGGCCCAAACCACTTATTGCCTTTGGGTCCTCCCAAAATCCTGCCTGTTTTGTTATTTCCCTTTTATATTAAAAATGTGTTAAAACATTAAAATCCCATAAAAATGGCTTTGGGCAGATTTGAAATATTATGAATTCTCATTCACAAACCCTTTCGGGTCCACTTTTCATCGCATCAATGCTTCCCTTTATATTTTGTTTAGTAAACAAAAGACACGAAAATACATTAAAAATGCCATTAGGTAGATCTCAAATCTTATGCAATAGTGTTTATATTCCCATCGGGTCTGGCTAATCACATTGCATATATATGTGTGTATAACCGCTCCTCTGTGTAACTCTGATTGCGATATCACAATGCGATTGATCGCAATCAGATATCGCGATAACCTTGGGCCGTTTAGTGAGCGCTCTATTGTTGTTTATCGATGTGATGTTGTGATGCAATGTGGGTCGTCGATTTGCGCGCTTGATCGACGGTCCTCATTGACCCTGTTGATCGCTATCGCAATACATATATGATATGCGTTGATATCCTCTGATAGCCTTTGTTGATTGCGATTTGCCGATCAGATCTGGACCGTTGATGAGCCAGATCTGATGGCTATTGTGCATTCACTGTTGACTCCCCCGATAGCCCTGTTTTCACCGTTTTCCTATGTTTTGCGCCTCCCGATAGTGTTTTTCCGGCTTTTTAAAAGGTTTCCTCATGTGATTGTTTTGGTTTAAACAAACTTAAGAAGATTTAGAAGACTTAAAGAGTATTCTAGGATCCATTTGGATCACGCCTTCCTAATGAAAAGGCTTTTGGACCACCAATAGTTGTTTTCAAGCATCGATCAAGTGAGGATACAGCTTCCTCACTTCTCCAATCTCTATCCACTTTGCACTGTTGGGTTTTGAACCTTTGAGTCCAATTCTGAGGTACTCAATATCCCCTCTGTGCATAGTTCTCACCTTCCTGTCCAAAATTGTATCTTCCTGCAACTCATTGAGATATTTAGACAACAGATCATCAATAGAAAGAAACTAACTTTGCTCTTCAGGATCTTCAATCAATGAAGGTTCAAACAGTCTTAAATTTTCTGCATTTACCACTGAATAGATGTGCATGTAAGCTGGCAAATCAAGGCGGAAAGCATTCTCACCAATTTTCTAAAGAATATTGAAAGGCCCATACCTTATTGGCTTCAACTTCTTTCCTTCATCGTGCATTCTGTCTTTGCTGATGTACAGCCAAATTTGATCACCAACTTGGAAGCTATGCTCAATTCGATGCTTATCATGCCTTACCTTGTACTTGGCTTAGATCTTTTCCAGTTGTTCCTACACTGCCTGGTGAATTTCTTGGATCTGTTCAATGAACTTAGTTGCTTTGCCTACATCACTGTGTCCATAAATTGTTATGTCTTTACTAAAGACAAATCCAAGGGAGACCTTGGTGTAAAACCAAAGCAAGTCTCAAAAGGAGATCTTTGTGTAGAAGAATGTTTAGCACGATTGTAAGCATGTTGCACATAACATAAATGTTCATCCCAAAGCTTGGGATGCTTGCTGCAATAACCCCTGAGCAACTTGATCATTGTCCTGTTGACCACCTCTGTTTGGCCATCTGTTTGTGGATGAAATGTTGTGCTCTTCTTCAATCTGGTGTCCATTAACGCGCATAGACTTGAACAAAACTTCCCAACAAATCGGGAATCTCGATCAGAGACAATAGAAGTGGGTAACCCAAAATGAACCCATACATGTTGAAAGAACAACTTCGTTGTTTGTTCAGCTGTAATCTGCCTGTTACAAGGTATTAAAATACACATTTTGTTGAACCTATCCACAATAACATATAAATAGTCATGGCCTTTTCTAGATTTTGGCAGTCCCCCAACAAAGTTCATGGAAACACTTTCCCAAGGATGAGAAGGAACTGGAATTGGAGTCTACAAGCCTAGTTTTCTATTGTTGGGCTTGCTTTTAGCACACATGGTACACCCTTTAATATATCTAGAAATTGTTTCATGCATTTTTGGCCAATAACAAAATCTTTGCAGTTGTGCAACTGTTTTACTCACCCCAAAATGACCTGATATTAGAGAAGTGTGTGCTTCTCGGATTATGTTAACTCTTTCAGTTTGAGGAATGCATAACTTTCCCAAATGATACAAGAGTTGGTCCTTAACATGATAATCTAATTCTTCTACTTGTTTTCCATAACTTAAAGTTGCATATACATCTTTAAAATCTACATCTTGAGCATATTGTTTAATGTAGCTTTCATGCAATACTGAATTATGCTTAAGTATAATATATGCATGTATAATTGGTCTGGACAACATATCTGCAACTTTATTGTGTATACCTTTCTTATATCTGATGACAAGATGAAACTATTGTAGAAATCCCATCCACCTATAGTGTCTATATTACTGCAATTTAGTTTGTGAGTGCAAATATTGAAGTGGTGGATGATCAGTATGTATAATTGTTTCTTTGCCCAATAGGTAATGTTTCCACTTTTTCACACTTTGTATTAATGCATACAATTCTTTATCATATTTTTGATAATTAACTACTGCAGAATTAAATGTCTCAGAATGGTAACATATGGGTTTACTACGTTGCATCAACACTGATCCCATGGCATAGTCACTGGCATCTGTTTCAATCTCAAATGCTCTTTGAAGATCTGGCAATGCTAGTACTGGTGCTATACTAATTTTTTTCTTTCAAGGTGTCGAAGGCTTTCTGCTATTTGCCTCCCCACTGAAACACCTTGTTCAATCCTATCAAAGCATGTAAGGGAGCTGCAATCAAGGAAAAGTTAGCAATAAACTTTCTCCAATATTGTGCTGCTCCTAGGAAGCTTCTAACTTCTGTAGCAGATTTGGGTTTAGGCCAGTTCACAATGACTTCAACCTTAGAGGGATCTATCTTCAATTCACCACCCCCTACAATATGACCCAAATAATTCAAAGATGTTTTGCCAAATTCACATTTTGATAACTTCACATAGAGATTTTCTTTTTTCAAAACATCTAGAGTTTGCTTTATATGCTTCAAATATTCTTCCCATGTTTTACTGAAAACAAGAATGTCATCTAAGTATACAATTACTAAATCATCAATAAAAGGCCTGAGTACATCATTCATTACTCTCATGAAAGTGGCAGGAGCATTAGTTAAGCCAAAAGGCATAAGTAGCCATTCATATAGCCCTTTCTTTGTTTTGAAAGCAGTCTTCCATGCATCTTGTTCTGCTACTCTAACCTGATGGTAGCCGCTATGCAAGTCTAACTTGGAAAAGTAAACAGCTTCTTTCAACTGATCTAATAGATCATCAATGCGAGGAAGGGGATAACGATTCTTGATCGTTATTTTATTCAGCGCTCTATAATCAATGCACATCCTCCATGAACCATCTTTCTTTCTCACCAACACGATCGAAGATCCGCATGGTGATGTGCTTGGTCTTATGAACCCTTTCTCGAGTAGCTCCTGTACCTGCTTCTTGATTTCTGCATTCTCTAAAGTGGATAACCTTTTATACCTGTAGTTGTGACTGTTGTTTCATCACCTGAGTCTGACCCCAAATATTTCTGAATAGCTGCAGCAGTCTTCTTCTTCTTGCCATCGAACTTCTTGGGTTTTAGCTTTGGATGCAAAGACCAGTAGTGTTCATCATCGTGTCCACCCTTCTTGTAGTGAGTGCATGAAGGTTTGTCTTTCTTACAGCATTTTCCTTCCTCTCTTTCTACTTTTGCTTCCTCTTTTCCTTATTCTTGCTTGCAGTGGGTTTTGATGATCCCCCAATCTCTAGGTTCACATTCTTGCCTCTAGCCTCTAGATGTGTAGCCTGAACAGATACCTCATCTATGCTAGTAGGGTTAAACATGAGAAAGGTGTGCCTCAAATAGTTTTGTAGACCACCTATATACTTCAACAGAGTTTCAAGTGAGTCTAAAGAAATGTCTAGAATTAAAGCTCTTTTTCTAAATTCCTGGTTATAGCTTTGTACACTTTTCCCCTTTAATTGGCGAAGAGTTTGCTAACTCATCATGGCTTGCTGCATATAAGCTAGTGGATAGAACTTTTTTAAAATGGCAGAAACAAATTCACTCCCGGTAAAAATAATTTTACCATGTTTCTTCAATCAGCTTGGGTCCTGCCTTCCCACCATAATAGGGCAGTTCCTCCAAGGCGAAGGCGAGCCAGCTGAATCTTTCTCCTTTCTGAATCGATGTTCTGCATTCTGCAATACACATCAATCTGTCTAATCCAGTTATCTAGCTTTTATGCATTTAATTCTCCATCATATATTGGCAAATCGAATTTTACATCTAATTTAATCAAAGGGCTAGAAGGAGGTGTTGATAGAGAAGGCTCTTTTCCTTTCCCTTTGCCTTCTGAATGGCCATCTAGAAGAGGTTCCTCCATTCCTTTGTCTTGTTTGGAGGTTGAAGAATCTTCACTTTGACCTTTCTTAAATTCTCGATACATCTCCTCTACCATGGCTCTCATGGTCATGAAACTATCCATGAACTGAGAGGCTGATTCCAAGGGACTTTCTTTTGCCATTTTCCTCCTAGGATAGACTCTTCCTATTTCTGGGTTAGCTTCAACCAATTCTCCTTCTCCTAATTTTAGCTTTGACCTAGTTTTCATTCATCAATCCAGCACAAGCTTGTCTACCCTTAGCAACCTAAAGCTCTGATACCACTTGAACTGATAATGAGATCTAAGACAATCAATAAGGTATTACAGACACATGTGCATGGATTTGTCTATGTTATTTTGTGCAATGGATCAATAAGATTGTGAAATACACAAACAATGAAGCAATAAAGAAGCATAATAGACAACACACATAAACACAGCAAAATTTAATAAGGATTTCACCCAACTCTCCTAGGCTACATCTCCTGGTCTAGCCTTCAGTGGTGACCTCTCTATTATGTCTTCAAAGCAGAGTTTTACAACAGTGAGCTCAATTTGAGCCTCACACAACAGATCCAAAACAATAAGGCTTTACTTGGATTCCCCAAGTCTTTTTTGAGTACACAGACTCTCCTCACCGACTCTCTATCTCTGTTGCTCTGTCTCAGCACTACTGCACTACTGCTTGCCTTTGTTTCTGTCTTTTGTGGCTTTAAAGCCAATCTGCTCTGCTTGTTCATTTACTCTTCTCGGCTTTCTGTCTCCCGGCCTCTGTCCGCTCGAATCCCTCTTCTAAGCATTTGCAATCATGGCATAACGCCTTTAGGGGAGGTGGTCACCTATTCTACAACGGATGAGTGCATCGGGCCTTTGAAATCCCTGAAATGGTTGCTTTCTGTTAACACAAAGAAATGCATTCAACACTCTGAAAATCCGCCAAAACACTGTTCATCCGGACTTCAAATATTCATAATCACATCCTATTCTCCTATCGGGTCCGACTTTAGGTCACTTATCACATCTCCACCATTGATTTGGGAGATCCAGATCCAACGGTTGTGCTTCATTTCAGGCTACTCTTTCATACGTAAGTTAATCACCCGATGAGGGTGGTTTCCTCTCTCCTTAGCCTAGACACGTGGCAGTCGGTGTGTGGGATTGGGCGAAGCCCAGCCCAAACCACTTACTACCTTTGGGTCCTCCCAAAATCTTGTCTTTTTTTTTATTTCCCTTTTATACTAAAAATGCGTTAAAACATTAAAATCCCGTAAAAATGGCTTTGGGCAGATTTGAAATATTATGCATTCTCATTCACAAACCCTTTCGAGTCTAGTTTTCATCGCATCGGTGCTTCCCTTTGTATTTCATTTAATAAACGAAATACACAAAAATACATTAAAAATGCCATTTGGCAGATCTCAAATCTTATGCAATAGTGTTTATATTCCCATTGGGTCTAGCTAATCGCATCGCATATATATGTGTGTATAACTGCTCCTCTGTGTAACTCTGATTGTGATATTGGGATGTGATTGATTGTAATTGGTTATCGCGATAACCCCAGGCTGTTTGGTGAGCGCTCTATTGTTGTTTTCTGATGCGATGTTGTGATGCAATGTGGGCCATCGATCTGCGTGCTTGATCAACGGTCCTCATTGACCCCGCTGATTGCTATCGCAATACATATATGATATGCGCCAATATCCTCCGATAGCCTTTGTTGATTGTGATTTGCCGATCAGATATGGACCGTTGATCGGTCAGATCTGACAGCTACTATGCATTCACTGTTGACTCCAACGATAGCTCTGTTTTCACCGTTTTCCTATGTTTTTCGCCTCTCGATAATGTTTTTCCAACTATTTAAAAGGTTTCCTCATGCGATTATTTTGGTCTCTTAAATGAATTTAAGAAGATTTCGAAGACTTAGAGAGTATTCTAGGATCCATTTGGATCACGCCTTCCCACTGAAAAGGCTTTTGGACCACCAAAAGTTGTTTTCAAGCATCGATCAAGTGAGGATACAACTTCCTCACTTGTCCAATCTCTATCCACTTTGCACTGCTGGGTTTTGAACCTTTGAGTCCAATTCTGAGTTACTCAATATCCCCTCTACGCGTAGCTCTCACCTTCCTGTCTAGAGTTGTATCTTCTTGCAACTCATTGAGATATTCAGGCAACAGATCATCAATAGAAGGAAACTGACTTTTCTCTTCGAGATCTTCAATCAATGAAGGTTCAAACAGTCTTAAATTTTCTGCATTTACCACTTAATAGATATGCATGTAAGCTAGCAAATCAAGCCAGAAAGTTTTTTCACCAATTTTCTAAAGAATCTTGAAAGGCCCATACCTTATTGGCTTCAACTTCATTCCTTCACCTTGCATTTTGTCTTAGCTGATGTATAGCCAAACTTGATCACCAACTTGGAAGTTATGCTCAATTTGATGCTTATCATGCCTTGCCTTGTACTTGGCTTGGCTCTTTTCCAGTTGTTCTTGCACTGCCTAGTGAATTTCTTGGATCTGTTCAATGAACTTAGTTGCTTTGTCCACATCATTGTGTCCATCAACTGTTATGTCTTTACTAAAGACAAAATCCAAGGGAGACCTTGGTGTAAAACCAAAGCAAGTCTCAAAAGGAGATCTTTGTGTAGAAGAATGTTTAGCACGGTTGTAATCATGTTGCACATAACATTAATGTTCATCCCAAAGCTTGGAATTATATTGAAACATTTTGCTAATGACTATCCATAGGGAAATGGTCTTGCTAATTCCACTAATAAGAAACTTATCTGCATCATTAAGAATGCCATTTTCTCTAAATAGAGGAACTGGAATTCTTCTTTGGTGAATGCCCTATGGACTAACTTAATCATGTCTAAGCCTTTTCCGAACATGTCTCCTTACTTCCTAGCTTATGGAAAATAAGCCACCCTACTCATGAATATCTATTTGCATGCCCTTCAACTTTCACAAGAGTCCCAAGGTAAGCCATGTCTATTGGCTCAGAGTAAGAAAGACACCCTTCTCAAGTTACAGGAAGAAAGATAGAAATCTAAAGAAAAATTCTCCCCCTATCAGAGTCGTATCAAGAGATGGTTTGACAAGAAATTTGTAGGGAAAAATTAATTTAGTGTGGGTGACCTGATCTCAAAGTGGGATAAATCCCATGAATACAAGGGTAAACATACTAAGTTCCTATCCCTATGGATCAGACCGTATACCCTGCATGAGAAGCTTGGCCAACACACATATCATCTCCAATATTTAGACAGGAAAATTGAATCTCTTCCTATTAATGGCCAAGATTTAAAACAATATTTTTAATGATGGTCTGGGGTTGTGCCATACCCTATTTACATAGTTTGTTCTTTTGGTTGTTTTTTTTTTCTCTTGTGTTTTTGTTTTCCGTTTATGTAAATAAGCATCATGTGTAAACATGTTTTTTGGCTTCATTATGTGTGGCTGACTTGAAAAGAGTCTTATGACACTACAACATTTGGCTAACCTTCGGTCCTTCTTATTTGTTTTGGTTACATCTTTTGGTCAACGATGTTCTAATGAAAAAATAATCCTTTCGTAAGGAGAATTTTTGTTGAGCTATGATACCCGTGTCTATTCTAGCAATCTTACGCATGTACTTGGTTCTCTATATTTCGGTATTTTGTTGGGCGCAACCCAACTTGGCCTAGTTTTTGGTGAAGACTGCATTTTTTGGAGCGAAGTGCGAAGTAAAGAATGAAGTGGAGTGCGAAGTGGACCGTGCAGTGGAGCAGTGGAGCACCAATTGGACCACGCAGTAGATATACCATGTGATATATGGGCTTCGAGGTGGCCGAAGCCCCTCCATTTTGTAAAAGAATGTAATGTTGTAAAAGATCAATGGTTTTCGGACCATAGTAGCTTGTATTAGGGGATTCCATGGTATGTGGACCATGGTATTTTGATGATATATCCCTCGATGTAATAGTATATATATGGATCAATAATAAGAATAAGAAGCATTTTTATGGCCCAGATCTATGTTTATGATTGAATTATTGTGATCTGTAGTTTGTGGTGAAGGAAAGGCTCTGCATCTAAGTGCACAGACAACCTGAAGCTAAGTGCGCAAGTCAATAATTGTTTGTTGTACAATATTCATTATTATAAGCAACAATTATTGTGGATGTAGTCCCACATTGGGATGAACCATGGTAAAACTTGTGTCTTCATGTGTATTTTCTTATTATCTATTGTAGCGTAGCAGTTTTATTACAGTTGCATTTTATTATAGTGCAGTAATGATTATGGGTTTATATGATATTTTTATGTGATTAAATGAATGTGGTGAAGTAATATATGTATGTTAAAGATAAAAGAACATAAAAATACCACATTGCATCATCCCTCAAGGTTGCAGAAACCTGGTTCTGCATCCTCCCATAGTCACTTCAGGTGAGACTACAATCTGCTTGCAGGTCGTTTCCGAAAAGGCCAATGATTAAGGGTTTTGTTGGTGCGTAGTATAGATTGAACCTGGGTCAGCCCAATCATAACCAACATGTTTCCATGCTTATCCAATTAAATAGGGAAGGAAAGAGGAAAAAATATAAACGAGAAAACCTAAATCATAGGTCTTTATATGCTTCTCTAAAGGAACAACCTCTTCTACTCTTAATAAGCCAGGATCCCTCTTCAGCCCATTAAATGAAAAAGTTCCTATGCACAGTCCAGTATATAAAATATATAAATAAAGGGTGAAATAAGAGAAAGGATTCCTGCACAGGGAGGTGAAGCAAGAAACTTCTTCAGGATAGTATCTAGGCTCACTGGCACTAGAGTATTTTTGGTGTTCCTATAGTGACTATGTTGGGGTACTTTTCAGGCCTACTAGCAGCGGAGCAACACTGGAGATGAAAAACTATACTATGAAAATATAAAGCTCGTGAACTATACTACCCTTTCTTGATTCAAAACATTGTGATATTGTTGGTCTTATGTTTGTGTTCAACTGAGAAAGGACATAAGGGACTATGTTTATTAACAGTGCAAGTGGGGAAACCAAAGTGACCTACACAGTGAATCAATACTCCTTGAAGAACTAAACCCTCCACAAAGAATTAACCAAGGAAGAGAAGCTAGAATTCAACCAGTATGTCGCCAAGCGTTGTCGTTGCTACAACACCCTCCAAAATTTTGGCCTACATCCAAAATTTGAAGCCTACTTTGACTCTTCATGTTTTCGTCGCAAGCATAAGAGTTATTCCATGTGTTTTCTATAAGTTTCCTTGTCCCATTTACAAGAGAATTAAAGTGTCGCCTTTTAGCATGTGAAGTGTCATAGAATGCACAAAAGCCAATTTTGGTGGTTTCAAGGGGTAACCTTTGAGGAAATGAGTTTATCTTACCATTTAAACATGTATCGTACTCATTTACAAAGTTTCAAGCATTGTCGCACAAGTGTCATCACGGTCGTCGCAAAGTGTATCTTTGGTGTCGAACTTGGTGTAAGTCGTCACAAAATTGTTGCATAGAGGAAACGATGTTGTTCATGTGTTATGAGTGTTCCATTTTGTGTCATGAAGTGATCTAAGTGTGTGATCATGTTCAAAGTCATACTTTTTCCCATATTCCTTCCATTGACCTAACATTTAGTAAAATTGGGAAAACTGCCCTACTGGGCCACTCAGCCACTTTTAGCAAGCCTGAACTGCACAATGTGAAGTCTCAGCTTTCAAGAAGTAGCCTTGTCTCTTGGCACTACACAATGTGAATTTTTCACCTCCCATAACTGCACACTGTGTAATCTCAGTGCTCAAGCCCAACCCTTGAGCTCTGAAATTGCGCAATCTGCCCCTTTGTCAGCCCTGAACTCCACATTGCGAAGTCTCAATCCTCAAGCCTCAGCCTTGAGCTCCTGAATTGCATAAGTACACAATATATTTTCCTCCTTATCCTTCCAACACTATGCAGTGGGTAAACTCAGTGCTCAATCCCTCAACTCAACCCCTTGAATCCCTCAACTATGCAATCCTCAAGCCCAATCTAGCCTAAACTGTGCATTGCGTAGTTTCAAGGCTCAGACCTGACCCTTGACTATCTAAGCTATGTAATTACACAGTCCATGAGCCTCTCCTTTAGCCTGCCACTCAGCTCAGCCAGTGGACCATCATGCAACATCTTAGACTAGGGTTTTATCGGATTGATGTCATCTTGTCATGAGTGAATTGCAGATGCAATTACTCTATCATTCTATAACAATATGATGAAGAAGGAGATGGAGGAGGAGACCATGCTATAAGACACCTTTGTAGATGAAAATACAAGTTTATCATTTAAGAGGAAGCAAAGGGACATCATCTACGACAACAACTCAAGATCTAATAACACTAAAGACTCCTCATCTTTAGCCATATGGAGGTGTAAAAGGAGACCGTGTTCTATATTTAAGGAGACACAAAGCAAGTAGCAACAAAGAATGGCTTGACATTTCCATGAAACCATGAAATCCATGTCATCATTGTCATGGAATGTTATGTCATGAGTCATCATGTGCCACATAATCTTGTGTATTATGTGAATTCTTCTCCGAAATGTATTGTAAAGCGGAAGTCCAAAGAGCATGTATAGAATGTAAAGAGTCATGTAGAAGTTGAAAAGTCATATGGAAGGAAAACAGTCATGAGGGTAGTCCAAGAGTCACAAGGGAGGTGAAGGATCACCCCATTTGTTATATATACACCCTCATTGTACAAGAAAGAGACTTCTCACCTTGGCTTCTCCCATAAGGCATCAGAGAGATAGAGTTATTACTTTTGGAGAGCAAGTAGTGACTCCAATGCTCCAATATTTGAGCAAGTGATGTTCGTTGTATACATGCATCTTGGGGCTTTTACTTAATATTTGAAGCATGATGCCCAACACATTTTCATACATGGATTGTGAATAAATATTCTGTAAAAGTTTATGATTCATGTTTGCTTTTCACCTATATTAAATTAGTTGAACTATTTTGATTATTTTAGTTCTTATCATATTTTGAATGTGATGTAATTCTTGTAATGCTCGTCGCACCTTTGTGGACTATTTTGTTGGATGTTAGACGAATATTTCATGTTTGTGTGTGTTTTTGCTAGAGTGGTACTATTACCTCTCTCTCAGGTACTCACTTTATCCTCCCTCCACAGTAGAAGGACCTTGATTTACTTGCAAATGAGCAGTCGCCAATAAAACTTGCTTGCTTTTTGAAGGAACATATGTGATTATCTCTCTTTCTGATAGCTAAAGCCAAGGAAAATCTTTAAGTAGACGAAAACCTGGCTATATTATGGATGGGGATCATACACCAAACGGTGTGAGATCTAATTGGGACCTTATATTAGGGATCCCTTTGAATGTTGGCAGGAATAGAAATGTCAACACAATTACTAATGTGGAAGTTGATACCAATTATGTATATTTGGATGATTTCCATTTCATCATTCTTCTCCTACAATTCACTTTCAAAAGTCTACATTGTCTTGACATGTGTTATAGAGTTGCCATATCCCACACTTATAATACTAATGATATGGGAGAGATATCACTCCTATCCTTTGTCTTAGACATTCAAGTGGTTCTTTTGAAAGAGGGTTGGTGAATATGTCTGTAATTTTTTCTTTAGTAGCAATATATTATAGCCTAGCAATGTGATCATCTACCTATTCTCTAAGAAAATGATGTTTGATAAGAATATGCTTTGTCTTGGAATGCATAACAAGATACTTAGAATTATCAATTTCACTTGTATTATCACACATAATTGAAATAAGGTGATCATACTCTACGATGATTTCTTTCAGAGTTTGTTTCCAAAGGAATTAGTGTGGCATGTTGCTATTGCAATATACTCTGCTTCAAAGAGATCGAGGTTTGTTTCTTACTCAGCCATGATACTAAATAGTTTCCAAAGAATAATGTTGCTCCACTTGTGCTTTTCTTATCATCAACATTTCTTATTGAATATGCATCTATGTACGTTGTTAGAGTGAAGTATTTTCTCCTTAAGTACCATAAGACAAAATCAATACTTACCTTCAAGTATCTGAAGATTCATTTTATTGCATTCACATGGATCTCCTTGGGGATAGATTGAAATCTAGAAGCCAATCCTACAAATTGCATAATATCATGTCTTTAGGTCATTAAATATAGTAATATTCGAATCATTAACCTATACATAGTTTGATTTTCATCAAGGGATTCATCATCTTTGCTCAACTTTCATCCTATGGCCATAGGAGCGTTAACCAGTGCACAATATTCTGTTTTAAATTTGTTTAACATTTCCTTTAGATATTTAGTTTGAGAGATGAATATACCTTTATCTTATCGTTGAAACTGCAACCCAAGGAAGAATAATAGTTCCCCAAGCATGGACATTTCAAATTCTTTTTTCATATCAACTACAAAAAAAAATCCCATTTGATTAACATCACTTCCAAAAATGATATCATCCACATATAAAACAATAATCAGCAAATTCTCATTATTAATTTTATTGTAAGTATTACTATCTTTTGTTCCCCTTTTGAATCCTTATTGTTGTAGATATCCATCAAGTCCTGAATATTAGGCTTTGGGAGCATGCTTTAACCCATAGAATGTTTTCTTTAGTCTTCATACCTTATATGTATCTTCTTACTACTGAAATCCCTTTGGTTGTGTAATGTAAGCCTATTCTTTAGGTCACCATTTAGAAATGTTGACTTGACATTTATTTGATATACTTTGAATTTTATAAAACATGCAAATGCTAAAAACATTATGATTGCTTCAAGCCTATCTACAAGGGCAAAGGTTTCTTCAAAATCAATACCTTCTACTTGTGCATACCCTTTGCAAACTAGTCTAGCTTTATTCCTCACTACTTTTCCATCCTCATTTAATTTGTTTCTGAAGACCCACTTGGTGCCAATTACATTTTTTTCATTTTGGTTTAGGCACAAGTTCCCATGTTTCATTTTTCTCTATTTGGTCTAACTTGTCTTCCATAACATTGACCCAATGCTTAAATTTCACTAGCTTGAGTAGACATGTGGGTTATATTTTGGACAATAGTGCTACGTTTGCATGGCTTGATGTTCCTATAATTTTTCTTCTAGTTTGAACTCCTAACTATTTATTTCCAAGTATTTGACTACCTGGATGGTGTTTTTGAACATACATGGATGGAGTTTTTGGATGCAATGATTTTTCCTCTTATTCTTAATAATTATTTTCTTCTTCCTCTAATGAGTCTCATTTGGTTGTAGTTGAGTTTGAGGTAGTTCTTCATCTACCGTACATCCATGAATTACACTATCTTATGCAGTATTTTGTTGTATAAATTGTAGCATTTTCTCCTAGATGATTAACCTAAGAAGATTCGTTCCTAAAATCTGCAGTCAAACTTTCCCAAGTTGTCTTGATTTCTTTTGATACAACACTTACGTCAAAATATTTTTATATGCTTGGCTGAGGTAGGTCTACCTTTCCATAGTTCATAAGGAATATTATCCCTATTTATTCTAATTTGAGATCTATTTAGTATTTAAATTTCTATTTGAACTACTTCTCCCCAAAAAGTGTTTGGAGCCTTCGCTTCATCTAGCATAGATCTTGCCATTTCTTTCACTATTTTATTCCTTCATTCAAAAACCCCATTCTGTTATGGGATCCTTGTTATTGAGAATTGTCTTCTAATTCCATGTTTCTCACATAATTCATTAAATTCATCTAAGGTGAACTCTCTTCCTTTATTAGATCTCAAGCACTTGACCTTTAGATCCATTTCATTTTCAACTTGAGCTTTGAATATTTTGAATTGCTAAAAGCTTTTGACTTTTATTTCAACAATATCACCCATGTTTCCCTTGTACAATCATCAATAAAAAGCATAAAATATATTTCACCTCTTAAATTTTGGGTTTTTGTAGGGCCACAGTCATTTGTATGAACTAGCTCCAATGGCTTGGTTAATGAATATTATTTTGTCCTAAAACGGACCCTTGTATACTTCCCAAACTGACATGGCTTACAAATAGAATAACATGGATATGATATTTTAGGCATGCCTCTTACTATTTTTTTGTTGAATTTTAGTAAACTGTGAAAGCTAATATGCCCTAATATTATATGCCATAACCAGATGTCACCACTTTTCCTATGCAACATTTTTCTCTAGCTCCATCAAGAACATAGACATTACTAGGGATTCAAATTTTTGCAATTACGTTCCCAGATTTAACTTTCCTTATTTCACATCCCTTAGAAATGAAGTGAGGTCATATCCTTGGTCACACATTTGACTAACACTCAATAGGTTATGTTTTAGACCATTAACAAATAAGACATTTGGAACCTTATATTTTCCATTGTTAAGGCTATAAATCCCTTTACCCATTATTTTAGTCGTTGCATTATTGCAATAGGTGACACTTCCTCCTTTTTATTCATTTAAAGATATAAATCTACTCTTTTCCCCTATAATGTGCTTTGAGCACCCATTGTCAATGTACCATTATCCTTCTTAGTTTTGAGCATATAATGAAAATCCACATTCTTCAAATTTGTATTGCTTCTTTTTCCACCTCTTAGTGTTATCTTCTTGTTTAATTTACTTAGGAAAAAGTTTCATGGGGTGATTTATCAACTCGCTTCTACAATCACTTGTTGTGTGTCCCAAATGATTGCATTTGCAGCATTCAATTTCATCCAAGAGAGGGGAAAATGCATTGTTATTACCAGCATTATTAACATAGGAATTTCGAGATCTAAGCATTGAGAACTAACTAGATCTAACATTTACATTATTTTTATATATAAAGTCTTACCATTATAGTCTTATGACCAAAGTTATGACATGAAAAATAGTATCCATAAAAGAGATTTGGGTACCTTGGTGTGAATAATCTTCTTGATGGGATTTATCTTTAAGACTTGCTTTATTTGATGGCATGAGGAGGTTCATCCTTCTGTCGGTCACTTACTCCATTGTTGTTTATGATGCTAATATAATTTTCCTTTTGCTAATCTATGACATTATTCCTTGTTGTTCTTGATTAGGTACTAGGTCCTTTTAGCACATTAGCATAGTTCCTGAATTCCTTTGTTCTTGATGTATTATACCTCGATTCTCCTTTGAATTTTTCATGATCTTCTTTTTAGCCCAGACTTGTCTTGATTGTTGGTGATCGATGATTGTTGAGAATATTAAGGGTTTCGGATCCCTTTACAATAATAGGTTCAAATCCATTTGAGCTTTGAATTTCTCTATATATTTTCTTAGAGAAACTACCTTTGCTTTGAGGCTTTCACAATTTCTCTCCCATTTTGTTAGTTGGTTTGTAAAGATTTTTTCTTTTCTTTTTGCCTCTTCAATTTGGGTATTTAGGAGGATGATTTCTTCTTCAATTTGAATTAGGATCTATATTTTAATATTTCTTAAATACTTCCTTTCTAAAGGATGTGTTCTCATATTCTAGTCTTTCTCAACTTCTTTTCCTATCCTTTGGTTGATTTATCAGAGTTTCTTCAATTCTTTTTGCTTATACTAATTGAGCCTTTAGAATATTTATTGATTCTTCATCAAAACAAATATTTTTCCTTTTCTACATTTGAAAATTGTTCCTTCAACCTTCCCTTATTTCTTCTAAGCTTCTTTAATTCATATAGAGCACTAATTAGTTCACCTTCAAGGTCTAGTTGAACTTCAACAACTTCTTCCTTAGGTTCTGAAATATCTTTATCATTATCCTTAGTCTCTATGGCCATAAGCAAACATTCATCTTGCTCTTCATAGTATTATGTCATTACTTTCTTTTTATGAGAAATTGTCCTCTTTGAGAGGCTTTCCCTTCTTATATTTGTGAGTCTACTTGTATCCTTATATTCAGTTTATTTTTCATAATCGTCTACCTTAGTATATGTAAATTTAGAAGAAAAATGGCTAATTCTATGACAATCAAACAATTTAATGGGTAACCTACCTTTATACTTGGCATATCCACTTTTTAGATTCCTTACGAATTGAGCTACCTCTGGATCTTATTCATGGTTGGGGCAATCTTGGACTTGATTTTCATTTGTTTTCTTTGATACTTTGAAGGTAGATTCCTTTGATCCTAACCTCTCCTTTACGATCATCATTTCATATGTTTTGAGGATTCTATGTAGCTCATCCATATTTAAAGTGTCTAGATCTTTTAACTCCTCAATGGTTGAAATATTAGCATTGAATCTCATGGGAAGAGATCTCATTACTTTCATTATAATTACTACTTCATCAACCTTTTCATGTTCTTTAATGGTGTTTATAACTTCATTTACCCGAAGAAATAATCTCGCAATATCTTAATCTTCTTTCATTTTTAGACTTTCAAGTTGCATTCTATTAAACATAAGATATATGTGGAAACCCATCTAGGATAAAACCACAAAAATTATTTTAATTAATTGATTTATGTAGGTAGAAACCTACTATTAAAATATTTGTAGGCGCCCACCTACAGGAGACACCAATCCCCTTTGATTTGCAAGCACCAATATGTTGCACACACCTATCCCCTCTAATTAGCAAGCACCAACTTGGAGGAGACACCAATCCCCTCTCATTTGCAAGAACCAACTTGCAGGAGGCACCAATCCCCTCTCATTTGCAAGAACCAACTTGCAAGAGACACCAATCCCTTCAAATTTTTCTTACCAATTTATTTTTCAACCTAGATCCTTTTTTCATCACATTTCTAGACTAGATCTATAGGCATTTTTCTTAATTCTACATATTCAAGCTTCTTGATCTCTAATATTTTACTTTACTTTAGTAGTTATTTGTTCATCCTTGGTTAAATATTATTCCTCCCACATATTACACAAAACTACACCTCTCTTTGCACTTCATTTCCCTATTCTTCTCTTTGTTGGCCCAAATCTCACCCTGCTTATGCATTATTCATGCACATTACTTAGAAATTCATTCTTTCACCCTCAATATTCTTTAATAGCACATTCATATTTATATATGGTGCCACCTTTCATTTTCATTTTCTCTTTGCATGTTGCTTTTACAAGCTAGGTTATTTATTTTACATGCATAGCTCCCTTCCATCTAGCCCCATGTAACATAGCGTTTGAACCCTTTTAAACTCTACAGGACCATGATTTGCGACCATGTCCTTTGATAGAACCATGATAACTAGAATGTTTATATTTCATACCATATAAAAGACATGTGATATTCTCCAATGTCAAGCATTAGCCCTTAATGCGCAGGAGTTGAACAAACAGAGCATATGATTATGTGTTGATACCATGGTCTTGACTTGCTTAAACTCAATAGATGGGTTGTTAACTGATGACTTTACAAATTGTTGTATTTGGTAAAACTTTTCTTGATACACCAGATATATGCATATTAGAGGCTATAACTTTTTTTCCGTTCTAGTACTCCACTACTCACACTTACGAAATTCGACTGGAATTTTCATTCCAGTACTCCACTACTCACACTTACAGAATTTGACTGGAATTTTCACACACAACTTCCTAAATTTGTTGTTATTGGAAATTTATTCTTCACATCATGACATTCTATATCGAACCATTTCTTTTCGTTTTTTTTGGTACCCCCGTATAGGGCCCATAAGATTTAAGCCCCTAGCTTTTTGTGACTAAGTCCTACAATCTTAACTTTTTATCTTTTCTGCCAAAACTAAATACATGAGAGAACATTGTTGAACCAGGTCCTGGGACAAGTCCTGAGACCTCTCAGTCTACCACATCAAACCAAAGTAGACTAATCCTTGTTTGCCATGTGGTCCATTTTCCCTATCATATCTCTACCACATAACACTGAATACCAGTATTTCCTTTATACTATATGCTCGATGCTTGGTACCTTGGTGCCCTGGTATGGGGGGCCACTAGTACCATCATCTGCCACATGTTGTCCACATGGTTTCATGTCATATACCACATCACCCTCTGACACAACCATGTGCCACTCACCAAATCCCTATTGGCTAGCCAAAAACTCCATTCCTTCCTACCACGTATCACTTGCTCTTGATACCACATCATCAGATTTGCCACAACATCTTCCACATGGTGTCATGTCATATGCAACATCACCCTCTAACACTACCATGTATCACTCACCAAATCCTATTGGCTAGTCATAAACTCCATTCCTTCCTACCACTTATCACTTGCTCTCACTACCACATCATCATATTTGACACATCATACCACTACCATGTCATACCAGATATCGACCTCAATGTTTGACAACAAGATGCAAGAGCTTGGTATCCTAATAAGGTCCCATCCAGTACCCATATGTTTAATGCACTAAGTAAGTTTGGTACTTTATAATCAAGGATTAATCACATTTAAGCATGGATTAGTGGGCAAGATTATGGACGTGATTATTTGACTAAAAAGGGCATTTTATTGTAGTTATACTTTTTTTCACCCTTAGTTTATTTATTGCACCACGTGGGCATGTTTATACCAGCAGTGTACCTCTGTGTTCATATCGAACCCTACCTTTGATGTTAGTGGAAACACCAAATTTCATCTTGTGCAAGCCCACGCATCTATTGAGGACTCCCCTTAACATTGATAGTCATGTATCCACTAAGGACTCCCCCTGACCTTGACATCAATGAAAACACAATATTCAACAATTAAATCTAAATTAAAACATCAAAACAATCTTTTTATTTTTATTAAAAATAAATAAATAAATAAATATCATAATGAAATTAACATTAATGTGTCATTTTTATATTAAGAATAAATGTATGATAGTCCCAATACAAATTTATTTTAAATATATTAAAATTAAATTTTATTCAAAATGACTTGATTGATGCCACTAGCATTCTTTGTAGGGATGAGATAAGAGTTGAGGCAAGAAAAATCCACAATTGGTGAGTCTACATGCATCCATGTGGGATTTGCTTGGATTTCATTGTGGTTAAAGCCATCAATCCATGGCCATTTTTGTTGTGTGGCTATGGTCGATCATTTTTGTTGTGTCACTATGCAATCAATCAAGGTAATGTTCATCATTGGATTATGTGCCACTTGATTGTCATTATTTGGAAGGATCCCACAACATTTCCATGTCTCTTAATGAAAAATTTCCTCGGATTGCAGTCCCATGAGTTGATAATTTAGTAGAATGGCCATCATTTCCTCATCTCAATCATTTAGGATTAACTGCTACTCAATTCGATCTAGTTCAAAGTGTGAGTAAATACCTAGAAACATAGATGATGGAAGGGAACTCTATCTCTTAGAATGGTGCTTCTACCTAGATTTCAAATTTTTCAGGTCTATATGTAGAGGTTCAAATTATTGGTGCAAATCCATACTATATTATAATTTATATCAAGTTATTCATTGAACTTGTTAAGGTGTGTCCTCTTATTTAGCATGTTTCTTCGATCTTGGCCTCTAAAAGGGGTGAATACCACTCAAACCAATGTTGATCACAATGAAGGAGATCTCAATTTCTTTAGCTAATAAATAGGAGGATGCAAAGAGATGCCAAAATCTATAGCATTATGGGATGATATTGTATTTCCTCTCCACATGTTGGATGAGGTGGATTTCAACAAAAGGAATTTGTTGAATTGAGATGTGAAAGTATTTTCTTTGAATTCATACTAGGGTTTGTGTTATAGGTATGTTTGTATCTTATTCCATGCTCAATTTTCTCGACATGTTATATTGTATGAGAGATGGGATATTGTGATTTCTCTAGCTTATGTGCAATGTTAGAGAACTTATTTAACTCAACTAATCATGGTCAAGCCAACAACCCATGTTTCCCATGCTTCCTACCAATTTGAAATCTCTTATAGATATGTTTTAACTCGTTTACCAATGTTTTGATCCCATATTACAAACATAAGTCTTTTCAACCTAAATTGAGAGTTCGTGTGGAGGTTTATTTGAAGAAGAAGCTATATTCATTTATTTCCATGATCCTTATGGATGGATTTCAATAGTAGAAGGTTAATTATTTGAATTTTCCAATATTATTTTTCTTACAAGTGTAGGAATATCTCATCCAATATTATCTCCATTGGAAGCCCCCTGCAAATGCTTCTCCATATTTAGGTGATGTAGGTAATTTAGATTCAATGTCCCCCACTAGTAAGGTAGTTTATTTTGTTGGTTTAGCCTAGGTCTCTAATGAAACGCCTCTAAGGCTCATAGGGGAAGGTTTGTCCCTATATCAACGTTGATATGTGGAAACATGATGAGAGATAGTGGTTCAAGGGACTTCTAAAGGCACTAGAGTTTTGATATAATAATATGCTCCTAACAACTCTGGAGTTCCTCTGGTTCCTTTAGTTAATTTGTTGATCCAAACCATGCAAGCAACTTCAACTAGTGGTAATGTTGCTTCTATCAATAATATGGAGGTGGATGAGGAATGGTAGGTTAAATATAACAAGTGTAAGGGGGATTAATCTAATACAATTTTAGACAATCATGATAATATTGTGACCCCATCCCCATGGGTAAAGTATTTTAAGGAAGTTTTGACACTCCAAGCTCAAATGGGACACCTTCCTTAGCAATGTCTAACTATTTCAATGCTTTGGGAAATCCCTTTATTCTTAAATGAAGCCCTCTTTTTTTCATGGAATGTTTAGGGGGTGATGATCTCAAGTAGGAAGTAGATTTTTCAAAGAGTTGTTTAAAAACTCAAGACAAAAATATTGCAGGATGTCAAATCATCTAGATTTTAGCTTCACATTCACATGATTCATATTTGCAATGGCCCCTTCTAAGCCATAGATCATGATCAAGGAAGACATGGGGTAGTGTTGTCCCTTTCATCATATCCATACGGTTTTGTTACTATTTTAGGGAGATACTCAAGCAATATTACATGTGGATTATTATGTCATTTCAAGAGATATTTTTTGAATTTTATTTTGTGTATGCAAAAAACCTTATCACTACATATATTTGTCTCTAAGCATGGATGGAAGATTCTCTTCCATATGATAAGTGGATAATTGGTAGATATTTTAAAATGGTTGAATGGGATGGTGATAGGGGGGGAGGGTTTGAATGATCAGTGGTTCAAGAAGCATACTTGGTCTAGGTGTAAAACCTCTCTTCCTCTATTCAACCCCAACTGGGGGAAGAAATGAGATGAATATGGTGGATGGTTTACTTGGACCAACTTTAGATAGGGATCTACTAGGTTTGAAGTTGGGCTATAATAGATATATAGCTCAAGGTTTTATATCTCCTTTTCTAGGAATATGCATCTAGTTGATATGTTGATTGCAACTAAAGGTTTAGATAACATGTATATCACTAACCCATTATGAAGTCTATTTAAGTGGGACATGTGGTGACTCCAACCATCATCTCTCTTAGAGCTTAATGTTACCCATTTGGAGATTACAAATTTATAGGCTCTAGTGGTTAGAATCTCCTTCCATAGGATGGGTGGGACAATGGTGTTTTTTATGGTGGGAGGTGCCCATTCACCATACTTTGGATTTTATCAAGGGATGGTGTCTCATGATTGCCTGGAAGTACAGGAGAGATATTTGAAAGGGCTAATGAGGGTATGTGTATTATTTAAGAGGAGGATCTACATAACATCAAACTTTATAAGGATGTAGCTCAATTTTCCATGGTTGTTCATAATGATGAGTATATTGCTAGAGGATAGAGTTAGAGATCAAATATAGTGGTTTCTAGATGATGATACAAGATAAAGATTCTTCTTCATTTTCTTAAAGAGGAAATAGGTGTCTAACAGGGTTCTTGCTCTATGTATAGAGGATGGAACTCTTGGGGAGAACCCAACAAATATATGAGGTATCTTTAATGCTCACATTCAAAATATTTTCATTGATTACCACTTTCCAAACTTAGTTTTGGCTACTATGGATCCTTTTATAGAGAGGTTCCTCACAAAGTCTCAATTGAATATTAGGACAAAAGGGAAAGATATTATATGAAAGATGAATTATTTTCTTCCCTCTCTTCAATGCAAAATGAGAAATCCTTTGGCATTGATTATCTACCTTGTGAGTTTTATAAGAAGATGTGGAATAAAATGAGGCGCAATAATCCCAAACTTGCACATGAGGTATTTCCCATAGGGAATATTTCCAAAGAACTTAATTAGGGATTGATAAAGCTTATTTAAAAAATGTAGTAAGAGATTCTATTTGTGGGTTGAAAATAATATATTTATTGAGTGTTTCTTATAAAATTATGGCTAAGGATTTAACTAGGAGGTTCCAGGATGTGGCCTAAAAAATAGTTCATTGAGAACATGGAATTTTTGTGAAAAAATGGTTTATTTGGATAGAGTTTTGTTTGATTTGGAGGCCATGTAGTGGGCCAAGGAGTATGGTTAACAAGCACTCAACTTGATAATCAATTTTGGCAAAGCATGTGATCGTATTGATTGGAAATTTATCACTAATGTGTTAACTTCCCATAGGTTTGTCTAACATTTTTTTGGTATGATCAACACCTCGTTTACATGTCTCTCTTGTTTTCCTTTGGTGAATAATGTGTTTCCTACTTGCATACATCTCCATAGTCTATCAAACAAGATTGTCCATTGGCCCCTTATCTCTATGCTTTTATAGCTAATTCTCTTAGATATTTACTAGGGGTATATCATGTTTTGGGTTTGCTAAACATTATTTCTCTCCCTTTGAGAGAGGATATTATTAGAAATTAATTTGTATATGACTCTCTTTTTTCAATCATTATTGATCATAGTCAATCACTACTGGTAGAGATTATCTTGAAATGTATTGTGAAGCTTCAAAGGAAATTGTTAGTGATAACAATATGGAATACTAGCTACTTGATATTGAGGATAATAACACATGGTTGTCATCTACTAGAAGATTTATCTAACTAGAGGTTATAGTATGGTATGTTGGTATACAATTTGGGGTAAACCTATCACTGGTTGTTATAGGATTGGTGCCGGAAAGATTGCAATGTAATTTTCCATTTTGGAAATGCAATGATATTTCCTTACTGTTGAGTTGATAGTGGTGAGTGAGATTATTTATGTATCCCACATATGCTATGTGTGTTGATGACTTCCACGCATTACACAATTTCACTGATTGGAACATATTTTGTGCTTATACTTTTGGGTCAAGTATGGTGGGTCTATTGATATTACCATGGTCCTTTGGAAATTTGTACCATATCCAAGGATGGGAGGGAGGCTTGTTCTAATTGATGTGGTGACCCAAGGAAACATTTTGGATACTAAATGGGTTGTTAGGTGTTTGGAGTGATCATCCTCTTGGTATCTTTTGATGGATACAAATTGATTTCATCCTACCATGTCAGTAAAGGAACATTTAAACATATGTGATATTGTTTCTTCCCCTCATAATATACATATTTCAAGGTCATTCATCTTTAGGAGCACCTAAATCATGGAGAATGGTGGAAAATTTGTTTTTTTGGTAAGGGCCAATTAGCCGTTCAAGTTTGGATCTATCCAAGAATCCAATATAGAGTTGGAAGTAGTGTTGTGGGGAAAAGTATCCAACACGGAATGACCCTATCCCACTCTAAGGGTGATAGTTCCTTAGCAACAGTCAAAGCAAAGCTATCTAAGATTACTTCTTTATGACATGCAAAAGAGGAAAGGAAGAGATCCACTTACCGATGTCTTGTGCAAATGGTCGATCCAATCTTCTCTCTTTGCTGCTTGCTCCCAACTCCTTGTCTTCTCACGGGCCCAGCTACATAAGATCCTGCAAACAAGACGAGAAAAGGAAACTACAAGAAGCATGCATTCATAATTGATTCAAGGATTAGCATAAATCAAATACGCAAGTAAGACAATACACCATTGAAACACATGCGAATAGAAGAACCTCAAATGCTTTATCAATGGAAGAAAGTAAGGTTCAGGCGGTGATACAACCATAAGAGGTCCAATCCAGCATCACCTTCCTGACGGAAAGAAATCTCCTCTTCACCTTCCTCAAGCAATCACCCAATACTCTCAACTGTAAACCAACAGCAATTCTTTGCACAAAATTCCGACCTCCAGATCCCATGGGATGAGATCCTTATATAGAGTTTTTGAGTGAAGATAAGTCAGCTTGATGTGTGACTGTTGTCCTCTTCAACCCCAGTTGTTCTTTAGTTCTTGAGTCCACTCGGAGATTCTACCTTCCACTTGGAGTTTTAGAACCTCTTTACTAATCATTAGGCGAATCTTCTGATCCAAGTGTCAATTTGGAAGCTTCGTGAGCACTGGCACATTGAGGAAAGATTCCTCCACATGTCCAAACTCGCTCAGCGCAGGTAGCCTTTGATGAAGTTGACATTCAGCGCAAGTACACCATGGAGCAGTTGACATTCAGCGCAGATGCCCAGTGGAGCAGCTGCTTTGATCCAAAATTGACCTGTTTTTGAGTGTTTTTCAGTGGAGAACTGATCTGAAGTGCTGTGGTTTGCTGACCTTGTTCCTGTAGGGGTAGGAACAACATGTTTAGGGACTTTGGATCCCTCAGATTATTGACATTTCATGCTCTATGCTGTAAGGCACAAAAATGTCTATAACAGTTGCCCCCTAAAGTATGAGGTCGTTTATCGGGTGAAATGCTTTATTAGGAGGATCCGAAGTTCATTCAATCGTCGGGAGGTGACCTGTAACAAAATACAATACAATACATTATTTTTCATACTGCTTTCATGATCTAGCTGATGCGGGCATTTCCCATGCTCAGCTTTATAAATACATTTTTTGTACATAAACAGACGATCGTCTGATAGTAGACTGATAATTCTCTGCTTAAATTATCATCCTTTTAGTAGGATGATCATCTGCTGCACATGTCTATGTCTTTATCTCCTGAATATATATCGCAGCCCGGATGGATGAAACTAGATCCGGGGTCTTCAAACTTGTCCGATCTTCACTCTAAGTACAGGTCGATCCATGTGAGAATTTCTTGGAGTCGAACATGGAAAGACATCGCTTGATTACCAGTCAATGATGTAAACTGTTAACAAGCGCGAGAGGAATCACCGATAATGATGATGACCCCCAAGGTACTGCAGCACAATTCACGTGGCATGAATATAGGATTTGGCGTCGAACACCACGCAAAGTCCCCCGGTCGAAGGTCATTAATGTATACTTGTCGCCGGAAGTGAGAAACTTGCCATTGAGGCATGCAAGCTTCAAAGTACTGAGGGGGTGTTCCTAGATCAACTTCTTGGATAATGAGCTGATGTCGACAAGAAGCGATCTGTCAAAGGAGGGCCTTAATGAATCCCACATCAGTGACACGGAACGGAGCTAGTAATTGTGATGATGGTGAAAACGATCTGTGAAATATGATTCAGGGTGGCAGTCATGAAAGGATGAAAGATGATGTATGGCAGTGGATGGGACCCGGTTGACACTCTCTGAATGACATCTCTTGAACATATAACGACACTGATGTGATGGATTGGTAGCATTACCCCAAATGTGGATGGTATGGCGGGACCATGGTGAAGGGACCGGTGAATGAAAACAACCCAACCCGATGTTTTTACGGAGGAAAAAGTGTCATGTTCAAGAGCGACTTGCTACCATTAAGCTTTGAGGTTCTCCCAATTTTTCCCCAGTCATTTCTGATCATTACCTCTTTATTTTTGTCAAGCTTGAGGAGGATAACATATGCTTGTTCTATAACCTGCCCTTCGGGCAAGCCCATCGCTATATTTTAACGAGCCTAGCGATAGGGAAACTCGTTCTCGTCTAAAGACAAGTTTGTCGCTATTCAGTATTTTTAACGAGCCTAGCGACAAAGACAACTCGGTCCTTTTCATTTTTAGAGAGTCTAAAAAGGGTACATAAAGTTAACTCCAAAGGTCCTTTTTCGTCATCTAATCCCTTAAGTCCGAAAAAGTATAAAACAATACAGAAGGGATGAATGTTTGATAGCTTTATCGAGCTGAACTAGACAAGCGCTCGATCTTTTTGTGCAATAATCCCTCAGGTCCAAAAAGATTAAAATCTAGAGGAGGGATAGCTCTTCCGGTCCCTTTAACGAGCTGGAAGGCCAAAACTCGGCAAACTTTTCATTTTTTACGAGTCAGTGAAAAGAGCTCAAAGAAGACTCGTATTTTGAGGAACGAGTGATAAACAGGGATAGCAGCAAATTCCAGGTACAGGTTGGAATTTTCCAATCACGGTAGTGTCACAAGGATGGCTAGGTGAAATCACTCTTCGCCGCTGTTCCTCAAAATAGGTAAACAATCAAGTGGATGTGAATGATCGGCCAAATGAAAAGTGGAGGTGATGGTGCAAACACGACCAAGGCTTTTTATGGCTGATGAATTTACGGTCTCAAATGGTTATTTACCGGTTCATTTTTTCTGGATGAGCTTGAACTCTGGAGGAAGCTTGCTCACATGCTTATGTTTATTTTTTAACGAGCATGAATTCCGCGTTAAAACTGCTCGGTTTTGCGTTTATTTTTTAACGAGCATGAACTTTGCCAAAACTGCTCGTTTATTTTGCATGCCCCCAGCATCATAATAACGCATGTCAAAGGAGGGTGCCCCCCAAGCTTCATTGCATTCAACTTGGTGGTTGGAATGAAGGTTTACCTTTGAATTTTGAAAAGGGGATTTGTTTCATTTTTTAATGAGGTTGACATAGTAAAAGAACTATCCTCATGACTCCTTGTTTCATTTTTTAACGAGGTTGACACGAGATAAGAACCGTCCTCGGGGCCCACTGTATTTACAGTATTTCCATTAGGGCGATGATCCATGCTGACAAAATGTTTAGGAATCTTCCGAATCCGTTAGATATAGAAGATTTCATATTGTAGGTTTCCACTGTGGCCACTTCCGCCAGATTACTTGGAGGCGGTAGGGCAAAAGTACCCATTAAGGCAGGGTCTTTTAGGAGACCTACTCCAATATTTTGAAGCGAATGATTGTGTCCATGGATCATTGGAGTGCCTCCCGTAACTTGTGAACTGTCGGGCAAGAAAGTTTGTTGGTCGATGACTGTAATTCCTCCTTGAAAGGGAAATGCAATCTTCCTGAAGTAGGTCGACACAACTGCGGCCATGGCGTATATCCAGGGCCTTCCCAGTAGGATGTTGTAATCAAGGTTTATGTCGATTACTTCAACATCAACTTCTACTGTTTTGCCCCCCAGTTCAACTTTCAAGTTACTTAAAATCCCGTATGGAGTGTATGATCGTCCATCAAATGCTTTTAACGTCGTTGACGATTTCGACAAGGGTGGTGAGCCTAAATTTTTCCAGCAACTCATCGACATAAGACATGTAGATGCCCCCTCATCAATAATTGTTCGGTGAACAGTTTTGTTGAGGGCTTTCACTTGAATAAGGAAAGCTAGTTGAGCTGGTATCTTAGGGTCATATCCTTTATGATCGAAGGCCACAAGATTGGAATCCATTGGGCCGATCCCACCTATGGCTGATAATAAAGCTTGCTCTTGGGAGGTGCAATTTTGCGCTACCTCAAGTGTCGACATAGCGGACGACGATTGAGCCAGGTCCTCTATTATATTATAATCCTGTGTTATTTTTTCACGAGGATTAAATGTCGATTTGTGTACTACTCCCTTTGGCGACTTTATCATTGGTTTAGGAACGATGGGTGGCTCAACTTTGGTCAAAGTTGTTGTTGAACTACTAGGTTGTTTATTTGCCTTGTTGTTCAACTGCTTTGGATTCCTGTAATCTTTATTCCTTGTCAAAGCATTATTCTGCTGCTTTGAGGTAGACAACATAAGCACTTGGGATCGGGAAGCATTTTGATTAGCAACCAGATTTTGTCTTGGATTAGGAAACGGATCAGTCAATACTGCTGGGGTTTTTGAACTCTTGAAGAGTTTCTTAACTTCAGCTATATGTGGACAATCTTTCGTCCAATGATCCTCATCGCATATATGACACCCTGTCGGGGGTTTCCCTTTCCTTTTCTTTTTCTTCTTGCCCCCTGGTTGCTTCAGTTGTTTGCTCTTGTCGGTCGACATGGCATTTACTTCTGAGGCAAGAAGTTCCTCATTTGCATTTTGACTAGAGATTTTGCATTTGCCAGTCACGCCATTACTGGCGTGAGAGTTAGTATTCGATTTAGGAGGGGGAGGAATTGAAAATTCAGGTCTAGGGGCGTCAGGTATTTTGTCGTAGAGCGTGCCCAACTGAGTATATACTAAGTCTAAGTATTGAGCACGAGCAATGACTTGCTCCTCTGTTACGACTCCTCCCTTGGCCACATCTTCCGTTATAGCCGGAAGTAACGACTTTATAAACCATTCAGCTAACAGCTGATCGGGAACGTAAGTTTTCACCATCCTACGACGACGTCGCCACTCATGTATATGATCAGATATGTGAGTGGCCGTTGTCTGTTTGAAGTTGGTAAGGAGTTCTGTTCCCATTTCATACCTTATCGGTAATTGAAAATGGGTTAAGAAAGTCGTGGCTAAGGAGCTGAAATTGTCGAAAGAGGCTCTTGGCAATTCAATGTACCATTTAGCCGCTGGACCTGTCAATGTCCTCTGGAAGAGGCGAAGTCTTATCGAATCATCGTTTAGAGTGTTCGATGAACACCACAGATGAAAAGTCATGACGTGATTCGACGGGTCTTCACCTGGATTTCCGTTGAATTTAGGAATGTCCGATGGAAGTTTATGCGGAATTGCTGGCCACCAAGGGGCATAAGCAATTGGATCATTCGTCAGCCGGTTTAGATCTGGTAATTCTAGAGTTGCTACAAAGGGCAACTGTTGGTTCAGGTTAGGCGAAGCATATCCAGGATAAGATGGTATCGCCTGAGCAATGGGTCTTTGCAGACCAGCATAATGCTGACAACTTTGACAAAGTTGATGGGCATAACCATTATAGCATGGTTGCCCATTACTTACAAAGACTTGTTGCTCAGGTCCTTGATATGATTGCTGGAATGGCGGTTGTTGAGATTGAACCAGCTCTGGTTGTTGGACCATTTGCTGTTGACCAATACTGGATGATTGACCAAGATGAGGAGTCACAGTACTTGTTTGAGCCTGAGTCGCTCCAGATAAGGAGGCACTACCCTGAGATTGTGATTGAGCCGCTAAGACAAGAGGTTGTTTTATTACAACAGGTAGCGCTTGTACTTGCGACGCATTCGCCATAGCAGGTGTGGTGGTAATATTCGACGCAGGGTGTACTGGTTGCATTGAATATACAACTCCTGGTTGTTGGGGCAGTATTGGTACCCAACCGCTGGATGTAATTCCAGTTTGACCTGAACCTTGTTGTAAACTCCCATATGGTTGTTCTCCAGGAGGGAACAATGAAAGAGCATACTGCCCTCCATATGGTGGAAATCCAGTACTTAAAGGGTAAATTGGCCTTTGAAGACACATTGGATCAGTTTGTTGAGTTTCAACATAAGAAGTACCAGATGATAATCCGGATGAAGAAATAGGAACTAACCATATTGTCGCCCCCGATTGGACTCCGGCTTGTTGTTGACAATTTGCCAGGACAAATGGTATACCAGCGAACATCGTTGGAGTAGCAGCAGGAGGTTCTGCTGCTGCTGTGTCAGACGACACAGTCCTAGATGTCGACGGTTGTTCAGACATATCTAGTCTATCCAAAAGATTTCTTAGCGATTCTACAAGAACTTACGATGCCAAAAGAGTAACTTCGAAGATCAACGCAGGAATAGGAGGTGATTATGTTCCGTTTAAAATGAATTTTATTATGACGACGCTTTTAGACACAACTTGCTTTTTCACTTTTTAAGAGTCGAGAAAAAGCTAAAGATGACTCTAGTCTCCTTCGATGTATTAACGAGCCCGAAGTGACAAATGCTCGGATGGACTTTTTCAGTTATAAAGTTTGAAAAAGGTCAAAAGAAACTACTCTGGAGTTCTAGGCAAAGGGTGTGCCAAACCTTTCGCGAAACCACAGAATACGTTTTACGGTACGAGTGGTCGATCTTCGTGAATGCTGTGTTCACTGCATCGCGATCAGTAGGGCGGCCGACACGGCTTCCTATGGATAAAGGCTTTGTTCCTATAGGGGTCTCCCAATATACGCGACGGTACGCGGGAGCACAAGTCCGTATTAGTGCTATCGTCCCTCAGGAGGAATCACCCACCTTCGTAGAGATCGACAGTCACTATGTTTAACGACGCCGGAACACGTCTCTACCTAGACCTCTACTGTGTTTCGTTATGTTTCAAAGCGTTGTTATGTAAATTCAGTTCGTTTTAGGTTGATCTTGCTTAGCAGTTTACCTTTATGGATCACCATGTGATGTATGATACAACTCCTAAATGCAGTCTAAGAATGATAAGCAAGCTTTTTCAATTCTTTCAACTTATGAAAATCTTAACTACTGAGGGAAAAGAAAGACATCATCTTTTCAAACAGATCATAGAGCACACACTGATGCACTTTCCTAAATCGACATGCAAACTGTCAAAATGCACATGCACAATGCAAGTATTTCTTTTCTTCTTCCTTAATGTTGATGTATTACAAAAAGAAAGCTGTTGTATGATTTCGAATTCAATTTCAAGCGAAAGCAAACAAGCTTTTGTCCAATAATCAAAAGAACACCTTAAGATTCACTCGTTTCAACACAAGAAATACTGAAATTCGAACCATATAACGAAAGCAAATGCTCAAGCAGCTATGAACAGCAATAAACTAGCTCTTAGAATCACAACGACACTTTATCACAGGTCTAGATCCAAGAGGCCACAGCAAGACTAGTTCACTTTCGCTACGGGAAACTGTGAATGAAAGTAAGAAATACAATAAGAACAATCACGGTTTCTTCACACAACTGAGGCGGAATGATGGCAAAGAAAGATAGTTTCAGATGGGTATACAGGTTGACAACAGGCTGCAAAAACAATACTGAAAACTGGGCAATAGAAGGCAGGGAACCCCAGTTGCACAATGCAAAACTGGTTCAGCGCAGGTAAGACACTGTCAGTTTGACATTCAGCGCAGGTAGCCCCTTCGGGACCTGTGTTGCAGTGCAGGTAGCCTTCACTGCAGCTGCACTAAAGAGAAAACTCTCGTCTCTCTTTGGTTCCGGGTCACAGATTGCTCAAAAATCAACTGTTTTAGGCCAAATCAGAGGCTATCAACCAGGTATACACTAGAGGATGATTAAAGGAAGATGAACACTATCACAAAGAGCTAATAAGAGTCCTTGTGGATCAGCTCTTCAAATCATAAACACGCCCAGCACTGAGCTAGAGTAGCTGCCCTCTACTTTGCCTTCGAAGGATTCGAATGCAGTTCGATTCGGTACTCCCTTTGTTTAGGAAATGAATAGCAAGAAACACAAGCTACCAACAAGACACGGTCCCCAGCGGAGTCGCCAGTCTGTTGTGGGGAAAAGTATCCAACACGGAATTACCCTATCCCACTCTAAGGGTGATAGTTCCTTAGCAACAGTCAAAGCAAAGCTATCTAAGATTACTTCTTTATGACATGCAAAAGAGGAAAGGAAGAGATCCACTTACCGATGTCTTGCGCAAATGGTCGATCCAATCTTCTCTCTTTGCTGCTTGCTCCCAACTCCTTGTCTTCTCACGGGCCCAGCTACACAAGATCCTGCAAACAAGACGAGAAAAGGAAACTACAAGAAGCATGCATTCATAATTGATTCAAGGATTAGCATAAATCAAATACGCAAGTAAGACAATACACCATTGAAACACATGCGAATAGAAGAACCTCAAATGCTTTATCAATGGAAGAAAGTAAGGTTCAGGCGGTGATACAACCATAAGAGGTCCAATCCAGCATCACCTTCCCGACGGAAAGAAATCTCCTCTTCACCTTCCTCAAGCAATCACCCAATACTCTCAACTGTAAACCAACAGCAATTCTTTGCACAAAATTCCGACCTCCAGATCCCATGGGATGAGATCCTTATATAGAGTTTTGGAGTGAAGATAAGTCAGCTTGATGTGTGACTGTTGTCCTCTTCAACCCCAGTTGTTCTTTAGTTCTTGAGTCCACTCGGAGATTCTACCTTCCACTTGGAGTTTTAGAACCTCTTTACTCATCATTAGGCGAATCTTCTGATCCAAGTGTCAATTTGGAAGCTTCCTGAGCACTGGCACATTGAGGAAAGATTCCTCCACATGTCCAAACTCGCTCAGCGTAGGTAGCCTTTGATGAAGTTGACATTCAGCGCAGGTACACCATGGAGCAGTTGACATTCAGCGCAGATGCCCAGTGGAGCAGCTGCTTTGATCCAAAATTGACCTGTTTTTGAGTGTTTTTCAGTGGAGAACTGATCTGAAGTGCTGTGGTTTTCTGACCTTGTTCCTGTAGGTGTAGGAACAACATGTTTAGGGACTTTGGATCCCTCAGATTATTGACATTTCATGCTCTATGTTGTAAGGCACAAAAATGTCTATAACAAGTAGGATGGTACTTGCATGTATGACCCCCCTCATTTTTATGCAAGGTAACTTAGCAAAAAGAATATTTTCTTTCAAACGGGTCTTTGGGATTTCCATTCTCATTCTTGGAAGATGTAGCATTTACTATCTATAGTGTTTGCATTGTCTTCTACTGATATTCCTACATTAATGGATATCATGGGGTTCATATCCCAAGACGAAATTTTTAGGCTGAATATTTATATGAGTGGTCCCTTTTGGAAAGTTTAGGAGTGGAGTTGCGGATGTTTGTTGACCTAATATGATTCCCAAAATCTTTACTCCATTCTACATAAGCTCAGAATGAATTAGCTTCCTTTCTAGATGCTAGTTAGATTTTTTTAGATGTGGAGAACAATTAATTTTGGACAATTGCATGGTGTTTAATCAATATAAGTTTCATATAAGATTTGTTTTTTTTCCTTGGTTAGTGATCTAGCAAGGTCACCCTTCCAAATCCAAGCTAGCTAAAACTGGTCTTTGCCCCTATTTCCTCAAGTTAGAATAATTTAGAGAAAATCTTCTAGGAATTATCTTTTGTGATATCTTGTTGGGCCAAGGTTTGATCTCATTTGCCAAACATCATTTAGGGACATTTGTATTAGTGGACAGTTTTGTTGGGTGATTCCAAATTGGTGATTTGAGATTCCTTGGTTGGTGCATGCCACTCTTTGTGTGTGTCTACATTGCATATCCTTTGTAAATATTATTGGAAGGCTGATTTTTATAATGATTTTAGCTTTTAGTTAGAATTTTATCAACTATGGTATGATGAGGTATGTGTGAAACTCATAACAAAATGGGTGTTACTAATTAGAGATACCAAGTTGTTAGATCTAGCCACTTATTATAATTTTATAGTTATTTTAGTACTCATATGGAAAAGAATATTTTAATGATTATATATATATGAAGATTCAAATTTGTAACTATCATTATATTGTCAATATGGATAAGGATGAAATACTACAACTAAGGAACAAGTGATATTCCCTTTTTAAACCTAATTAGAAAGGCCTATATGCCTTAAGTACCATAACCATATTAACTAACATATATATATATTAGTTAACATGGTTAAACATATTAACAATATGTAATGAATGAACTAAAATATCTAACTTACATATATTAATAAAAATTAAACAATGAAATTTTTAACAATAATGGAAATTAGAATAAGAATAACATAATACATAGGGGAAATGAGTAGTAAGAAGCTTACATACTAGATGAGAAAATATATTGTGGAATTATTGAGCTCCATTCTTTGATCCCACTGACCAAAACCAATGTATGGGGGAAGAATTTTTCAACCAACCATAGCCTCAACTACGCCATATATCTTTATATTTGGCAACCACTGAACCCTAAAAAACAAATAAGGAAACTCTTCTTGGTCTTGCCTTCAATTTCCCCAACAAAAGAGATAATATTTTTGTTGAAGTTTGGTCTCCATTGATCTCAACCCAAGCAACATCTAGAAGAATCCCCTCCTTTAGTGACAAAAATGACAAGGAATATCAGTGCTCTTGAGGTCAAGATCATGTTTAATTTATTATTCTCATCGAGTTGATTCCAACGGTATGTGGCATGCCACATAACTCCTCATAGTTTAGAAGATATGTTTTTTCAAATTTTATGCGCCAAAAGTATGGTCGAAGTCCCCAAAATGAGATGATGTGGCAACTCAACAATTTGCTAAACATTTGTTCAAATCAAGGGGCCAAGAAGACTTATTTTTGAAGGACTTAATTAAATATGTTTTTGAGGTCAATCTTGGTTGAAAAAGAGGATATTATAAAGGGCATATTAACTAATATTTAAAGGTTAATTCATCCCTAATGTTTGTTGGGGTTTTTGGTTCCAAAATTTCATTTATCAAATTTCAAATTTGAATATCAAAGTCACCTTCCCTCCTTTTGATCAAGTCGGCTCCATTAGAAGCCCCTCCTCCATCACTATAAAAAGAGGCTTGATTTCTACACAAAGGTATGCAGTAAACACTATCATCTGTGATTGTTCTCTCTAAAATCAGTTTCCTTGAGTAGTCAAGCATATCTGAAGCAGAAGGTCAAAGTTCTAGGCTTGATTTTGTCTCTTTGGTTAAGGATATTCTCACTAAATTTTCTGTGATCAGTTCAAATTCTCGTGAGGCCTACTTGGCCCTTTTTGGCAGACATCTATGACAAGTTTGAGGCAAATTAATATGAAGTATTTCATCCCTTCTTGAAGGCTTGGATCTAAGGGAAATCTCTTTGATTTCAAGCTACCTCAGAGGCCAAATTTTACCCCTCTTAGAGGAAACTTTCCACCAGAAAGCCGCAAGTACTTATGCCAGAAATTTTGGCCTTTGAGTAGGAGATCCTTCATTTTTTCTAAGGTCATTCATTGACTTTACATTGATACATCCGTGGGAGAATTTCAATTTGTCTGTGGCATTTTTTAGGGTTTCAAAAGTAATTTTTGGTGGCTGGAAGGTTTGTACTCATGTCTTATTACACATATTTGTAGGTTGTTATCGGATCTTGTATAGAAATTTTTCTGAAGCATCATTCTTGGGACCATATATTGGAGGTTCCATGAAAATGAAGTGTATCAGATCTCTCAGACAATTTTACTATATTTACTTGCAACAACATTAGCAGACCTAATCCAAGATGAAGAAGTCTTCCACTGAATTACCAAGGCATACTTTAAGATATGGAATCTAAGGTATAATTTTTATGGTTGTTGCATGTGCATACCTTGAGTTTATTCATCAAATATGTTGTAACAACCCTGGTGAAAAAATCATGTAATAAAATTTAATAAAGGAAAAATAAGACCACGGTAAGGGACACGTATTCCAAGCTGAATGTTGGGAAAATATATCCTAGTGGGAATCACTGGATGTGTGTTTTGGCTAAGGAAAATTGGAAAAGGCTAAGGCAAAGGCATTAAAAGGAAAAAAGGCATTTTTAGCACATTTATTTATGGAAATAAAGGAAATTAGGAGAAAAGAAAGGTGAAAGGTCACAGGTTGCATGTGAGGAGGAAAATGAAGGAAAATAATGGAAAATGAAGAAATTAGAGGCCTCATTAATAAAAAGGCTTTTGAGGCTCTTGGCTCAGCCTTAGTCGATGTAAGCCATTTGTCAGTTCAAGTTTGGAGCTCTCTCATTATTCTCTCTCTCTCTCACTCTTGGTCACTTAGAGTTTTCTTGGAGCACTCTAGCTTTGGAGCAAGGAAGGAAAAGCAGGATTAGGAAGCTTCAGTAGGAATACTTGCAGATAAACTTTTGCATGTGTGATTTCCTAGCTGGTTTGGACATGCATGGCCTTGAATGTTGGTATATGGCTCTCTTATTGTTGGTGGCATGGTTTTGCTTGGTTATGATAATGGTTTTCAGCCTAGCCTTGCCTTTTTCCGGATGTCATGGTGTTGGGATGTTTATTTCGGTTTTTGAGTTTTGGTTTGTAGGATGGATTTCAGAATCCAGGGGCGGAGGTGGTCTCAAGTTTCATTCCCAAAGTCCTATGAATCCCTTGACCGGTTTTGGCAGGATACGCGGTAAAGCCTGGGGAGGAGTCTCGGTTTAGGGCCTAGTGATCCGGGTTTGGATTGATGTAAAGCTTGAGAGACTGGTCTTGGTTTAGGGCCTAGTGATCTGGGATTGGATTGCGGTAAAGCCTGAGAGACAAGGAGAGAGAAAATTCCTCAAGGATAGTGATGGATTCTAGATGGCATTCCAAGTTATGTTCAGTTGTGATTGGAGCATCGGGTTTGGTGTGATTGTGGTTTGATGAGGGTGGAGGTGGTTTAACCTCTAGATTCCCTTAGTTTTTCTTGGATTGGATGTTTTATGAGATCCCACATTCATGCTTGGAATATGGCATGGGGGTGACTAGCTGAAAGAGAAATTTGGTTCAGCCATGTCTATGCTTGGGTGGTACATGGAAGTCCCGAACCTAGTTAAATTTTCATATGATTCATAAAAGCTAATTTCCCTTACTTTTTCACTTGTTTATATGTGGATTTAATGGTTGTCCTTTATCTGATATTTATATGGGTTTATGTTGGTTATATGACTGGTTCATGTCATGGTTATTTCATGTATTTACTTGTAATTCTTAAAATAAAGGATGCAAGGCCTAATTGATGTTATAGCAGCGTAATGGAAAAGGTGGTGATCCTTCTGGTTATGTTTCATAAGTGCTTTTAGTTATTCATGCTCTGTCTTGTATCCTAGACATGTAGGTTTCACTGATGCTAAGTGTTTGACAGAATGCCAGTCCCAGTTGGGGATGCTAAGGCCTAGTCCTGAGGTTGAACTTTGATTTGTTTATATTGTCATCATGTCTTTGATGGATTCTAAAGGTTGTAACAATTTTTGGGCAGAGGTCGGGATTCTGGGCTAGAAAAGTGGCTAAAATAGCGGGGACATTGGCATAGGTCTACTGAAAAGAGTCTAGGGACACTGGCACATAGGCCTGTGAGAGAAACTTTGGGTTTTGGACATTGTCGTGCGTATAGCATGAGAGTGATCGGGGGTTAAAAGACTTAAAACATTAGTGGGACTTAGGGACAAGGTGTCTAACTGGTTGACATGTCTCATGAGGGTGTTCTTGCTGATGTGGATGGGTTTGTTTGATATGTTCTGTCGATTCCATTTCCTTAAGGTCACAAGGAAGTTGAATCCCTTATAGTAACCTCTCTCGTCACATGTTTACCCTAGCTGGTCGGTTGCTTGGGTGGACCTAAGAGGAGGGGGTGCTACAAATTGGTATCAAAGCATGGTTGCGCTCTCCTTGGGTGAATGTGTTTGTCATGCATGCATGTCATTTGCATGTGTGTCTCTTACACTTGCATTCCATGTGCTTGTTGCATTGCATAGTGATTGATCATGGTTGTAGTAAGGTTGTCATGAGGAACTTGATGTTGATTTTGTGGAATGCATCATCATGAGTATACAACTGGTTATATGATTATATGCAGCTTGATTACATCCTTATATGTTAGGTTTCATTCTTGTATGTTTGATTACATGTATCAGTCTTGTAGGTTGGTTACAAGAATTGATTTCTCATGCTCGACTACATGTATTCATGCGTATGTGTAGTTGATTAGGCATTGTGTATGCATGTTTATGGTTGCTTGTGGCAATGTGTACAATGGAGTAATGGTTTTTGTCATGCATGAGGTCATGGTTTGTGAAGTTGATATGGTCATGCATTGATGACTGGACTCTAGCTAGAATGATGTGAATATGGTTTGGTACTCATGTGTTATATGTCTATATGTATGGACTTGGTTATAGTTGTGCATGAATAGTAGGTCAAAAATTCCATGTGAAGTCATGGTATGCAATTTAGGTCATCAGGGTGATATTGGTATGTTATGATGCTAATGTGTTGGTCAAGATAGAGCAGGAGATACAAATCATCATAATGAGGTTGCAGCATTATACTTTGGGGTAAGAGAAAATCATCATACAGGTATTGTATCTTTGGAATATATGTATGTATGTCAAGGATTATTATATGCATTAGGCTTATATACATTAGGTTTATGTACATGTCTTTTGATGTTATGGTTACACTCATGATGGATGTTAGTTGATTAGTGTAGTTATATGCACATGTATTGGATAGTCAAGAATGATAGTGACCTGTAGTTGTATGCATTACTATTGTTGTTTTATATTAGATAACCTGATGATTATGTTATATGTTATGGATGAAGTATCTTATAGGTTAACTTGTTTTTTTTTACAATGTGGTTCACGGACATTACGTGGCTGTTACATCCACGGGAAAATCTGGGTAGATCAACCCCGAAGGCAATCTTTTAAATCTCGTTGGCCAGACTAGCAAGGCCTAACCCCAAGGGCGTCGAGGAGAATTGACCCTATGACCACCCGATCAGCAAGGCACTTAACAACAAGGACTCGACCAGTTGAGCTAACCCTTGGGGCTTTTATAGGTTAACTTGTTGTTGTTAAATGATAGTTAGTTTGATGATTAGGGTTATAGAATTTATACCTTGATGTTGTATGTATAACACTAAATTGGATTGGCCTATGCATATGGTTAGGGTTACGACATTCAGGTATGAGTCGATTATCATGTTGCATTGTGTGGTACTAATCTAGATTGATCATACATATGTGATTGTTATGCATAAATGATAATTGTTTATGAGTTATGATGTGAACATGTTAGTTAGTGATTTTTATGGATAGAATGATCTTATTTATGTTTAATATGATGTGTTGAGAAGTTATACCATGCTAACTAGCTTGATTGTGTAGATAAGATAGCCTCCCCTAAGATACAGTAAGGTATGATCTCACTTATGTCGTATATTTGGTGCTTGATGGTTTGATTATGTCGTCTAGTTGATTTATTTAACATGTTATGTTGCAAGTTGGTTGAATGTTTGATGAATTTCATAATATGAGTATGTGTTCAAATGATTTTGTTATAATATGATTGTACTAACATATATGCGTTGAGACAGTTGATATGTACTTGAATGTAGTTGACATTTGTAGCATTATGTCTAATGACTATGAGTTGACTATGGATTATGACATGATTGTTTGTAAAAGTTGATTTCAAACTGATAGATATGATTGCCTAGATATTTGGAACATGTGGTTGACATGTGCGAACAGTTGCAGGGCAACATGCTTGGTATTAGCATGACAAGTTAATAGTTTATGTGGTTATATAACTAATAGTTGGATGATGTGATATCATGTAATAAGACTCAATTGCAACAAGATAAATGGTAAAATAAAGGACTAGGGTAATAATTCCTTTGGCTATTTTTGGAAACCCTAATTCCAAACGAATGAGTGCTTTGCATATAGGAATTCTTCTTAACCTTGGTTTTTTTTGAAATTAAGTGGATGTGTGTTAGATTCATGAACATGTACTTGACAAGTGTATTAGCTAGCCTCTAGTTACAGGTGGATCTGTCAAGGGGATTGGAGTCCCTTGAGAGATGGCATGGATGTGCTCAATTGCAAGCAACATGCTTGGCACAACAAGGTAAGGCAACTAGTGTATTATTATGTTTAATTATGCACTGACAGTTATGTGTTTATGGCAGTATGATGCAGGGACTTGCATGGCAAGAGAGGTTTCCATGAAATCATGAAGAGGGCTGAGGTTGATCTTTCCTTAGGAACCATGGGGATTGAGTCATGGTGTTTGTTGTTAGTCTTGTGCTTTTGGTCATTTGTGATTGTCACACTTGATGTGTGATTTTGAGTGTGTCTAGTGCATAGTTATGCCACTTTGTTGTGGTGTCGTGTTGTTATTGGTTTTCATGATTTTGCTTCTTGTTTGTTTCTTAGTATTTCCTTTTATGTTTTGAGTTTTGGGAATTGTTTGGGAAAGAGGAAATTTAATGGAGCTCAGGGAGAGTTGTGTGGTACCCAACAGGTAATGTAAGACTTGGATGAAGCTTGATGCATAAGTAAGTGCAACGGAAGGTAAGACTATGACAGTTGATTGGATTGGTTGGGTCCATGGTGGTAAATGGACGGTGGCAGTATAGACATGAGAAGGGTAACCAGAAAAGGTAAAGTAAATGGATATGAGGTGTCAAATACCTTGGCTAAGTTGGGAACTGTGATTCTCAATGTTGCGCATGTTGTGCCCAAATAAGGAAGTTATCTTAACCTAGACCTTAAGCTATCTTGTAATTATGTTATGATCATGATTATGTTGATGTTTATATATGTATACATGTATGTATGTATGTATGTCTTTGTCTAACAGGATGATGATTATTTTATGATAATGATTATATATGTATGTATCTATGTATCTATGTCACTGTCTAACAGGGTTGTTAGGGTCGTTCTTGTGGAGGAATGGTTTCTTATGCAGGTGAATTGCATGAAGAGATTCATGGTTCATGAGGAATCAAGTGGGAAGAGTAGCCTAACAAATATACAAGGTCAGTATCATATGTTTATGAGTTGATATTATGTGATTATATTATGTCTATGTTATGGACAGGTTACATTGAGGGTACAACAACGAAATGAAACCAATGTGATCTCCGACATGTTGGTAAAAGCATGGGTAAACTATTGGAAGCAAGATTTCTTTATAGGAACAATGTGCTCTCGAATTTTTATGCAACCATCTCACAAAATAGAAGAAAAGGTAGATCAACGCCTTCAAAATCAGCCTCTTCAAGGGGCAACCTCATTTACATTACACAAATGAACAATTCTTGGATGATAAAAATGACAAAACCTCCTTTACATTACACAAATGAACAATCCTTGGATGATACAAATGACAAAACCCCCTTTCGATATATAGGAGTCTAAGGGGTCACAATATATAATCAAAGATGACATAACAATAATAATATAAGGGTACAACAATAACAATAGTGGGCTTCTATGGGGCACAATAATAACAATATGGGGACAATAGGGGCACAACAATAATAATAAGGGCTATAATGACAATAGTAATGAGGGAATCAGTAGTATTATAGGGACCTGACATGCCCCTCTCTGAGTTAACTGAGTACCAAGGCAAGAAAATAATTTTGTCCAAAAATTTCCAGTGAAAATGGGATCTCTGTCGCTTACAATAATCTTTGGGTTTCCGTGTAGCTTTTGAATTGTTTCCATAAATGTAGTAGAAACTGTATTGGCTTTAAATGGATGTGATAATGCACAAGAGTGTGCATACTTGGTAAGTCTATCAACTACCACCATTATGACACTCTTTCCTTCGGACTTGGGTAAGCCTGTGATAAAATCCATTGAAACCTCCTCCCAACGTTGGCTTGGAATGGATAAAGGTTGTAAAAGACCTGGGGTCTTAATTGTTTCAACTTTATTTTGTTGGAAAACCAAACATTCCACCACAAAATTTTGAATATCCGATTTAAAGCCATCCTAAAAAAATTCCTTCTTAACCATGTGGTAAGTTTTTAAAAATCTTGAGTGCCCTCCTAAGGGAGAGGTGTGCAATTCCATAAGAATCTTTTGTTTGAGTTGGGAATTCTGACATAGGTATAAGCGATCTTTGTACCATAACAAATCATTTTTCCAGCGAAACGTATCATATGTATTGGGATCTTGTTTTAAATTTTGAATGAGTTCCCATACTTCTTCGTCATTCTTCCATTCATCCCTTGCTTCATTTATCAAATCTGGTTGGATAATAGAAATGGCGCAAAGCAATGCTTCCACATCCTCATCCTTTCTTGAGAGTGCATCTGCCACAACATTTTGCTTCCCTTTTTTGTAGATGATTTCAAATTCATAACCCAACATCTTTGTGACCCATTTTTGCTGCTCTTCTGAAGATAATCTTTGTTCTAAAAAGTATTTAAGTCTATCATGATCCATTTTTACCTTGAAGTGTCTTCCCATTAGAGAGGGTTGTCATTTCTTAAGTGCATGTAGTATTGCCAACATTTCCTTCTCATAAATAGCTTTGTGTAAATACTTTCCTTTGATTGTGTTGAAAAATGGCAACAAGAAATTGCTAAAAATAGCAGTTTGGGTACTAGTGCTAGATTGGGCAACAGGGAATGAAAAATGGAAGTGCAAAAAATAGAAGTTCTATTTTTAGCAATTCAGTGTGGATTCCTATTTTAGTCAATCCCTGGACTAGAAATAGGAAGTAAAATTTGAATTTGATATTAACAGCAGTTTGTAAATTAATTAATTAATTCAGTTTGAGTTAATTAGTTAAGGAAAATCAAACTTGAAGTCTATGTGAGGACATGCAACAGTTTCTCCTTTGATTGAGGGATTTATCCATCAGTTAAAGGATGAGGATAAGTTTTAATTATGAGTTGTAATTAGCTGGCTCAGTTAACTGAGTCAAGTCCAGTTAGATTAAATTAACAAGTTGTTAAATTAATGAGATTCAGTTTGTTAATGCTTGCATGCATGTAACAACTGGTATTTTTAGATAACTGAATATTATAGCTTAAATAACTCATGCATGTCAGTTCTGTCAGAGACCCAGTTGAGATTAGAGAAGGGACAATGTACTATCAGTTGGATGAATATTTTTCCTATAAAGGAAGCTCATCCATGATGAGGATTTATCTCCTTCAAGTTTGTGCAGTTAGATCAGAGGTTAGTGAGTGTGTGAAGAGGCCAATTCACATAGGTGGTAGCACTAGACCCCAAGGAAAACTACACAAGGAAATAGGAGGCTTGGAGGGCAGAGGAGAAGGTTTGTGAGAAGCCTTTAACTGTCTATGAGTAGCAGAGGTATTGCAGAGAGAGAAGGATAGCTTTTGAGTCGATTATTTTTGTAATACTAGTTATATTTCCACTTGTATGATAATACGGAGATGGGGTTTTAGGCAGGTGCTTTCCCTGGGTAAATTCTTCTGTGTTATGTGTGATTGATTCCTTCTTATCAATTATATGTGTTCTTATTGATGTTGCTCATGGTTGATTAAACTTTCGCTAAATTGTTTGTAGAAGTAAATCAAGTGTTTTTCTTTAGTACATTGCATTACCAGGTTGATCTACAGGTGGGAAATTTCTACATGGTATCAGAATTGACTGATTTGTAGAAAAATTCTATAAAATTGTACATGGTATCTGAGCACAGGTGATCAAGGAGAGAATAGTATACTGAGAGGAGATTTCAAAGTTTTGAGTTTTGGGCCAAGAGTTTGCAGAGCAGATCTGAAAATTTATGTAAAAAAATTTCAGAAATAAATAGCAGATTTGGATTCCTTGTAGAAAAATAGCCAAAAAAAAAATCAGTTGAATCGGAGTTCGGATGAGGGAGATATCGCTGATCTAAAATCAGCTTTTTTCTAGAAAATTTCGTGACGGTGGGAAAGTGAAAATAGATTGGTGTGTTAGCCAAGAACCTGTATGCACTTGAGGTACAAGATGCATGCAAAGCCTTGAGGAGCAAGGCAAAGGTTAGATACTTGGTGGTTGAGAGGGAGAGTAAATTACCTCTCAACATGCATTGCCAAAAGAAGTCTCAGACAATTGTGGAGGAGTAATGATTGGTGCCGCAGCTTCAGGAGGTTGTGGAGTAGCCACAACAAGGGAAGCTGAGAGGAGATCGAGTAGAGACATCTACTAATGCAGAGACCTCTAGTAGGGGGGGACTTCGATCCAGGTGGGCAGAGGGATCACATGCAGGCATATCTCCAGGTAAGAGGTGGTGTGATGTGGAGTGATCGTCCCAAGGAGGAGGGGCAGAACCCTTGAGGTACCCAACCTCTTTGATTCAACTTTGCTACAAGAGCCTCGATGAGAAGTAGCAGAACTGATTGATTGGGTAGAGACAGATGCGGATGGAGCGTCAGAGAGAGCTATAGTGTAGGAATCTGAAGAGAGCGCAGAGCTAGCAGGTTGTAGCAATGCGAGAGGCACAAGTGTGTTGCACCAGTGCAGGATGGCACAAAGAGGTGTGCAATGGTGCGAGAGGCACAAGTGTGTTGCACCAGTGCAGGATGGCATAGAGAGGTGTGCAACAGTGCAAGAGGCACAAGTGTGTTGCACCAGTGTAGGATGGCACAAAGAGGTGTGCAACAGTGCGAGATGCATGGAGATGTTGCAGTAGCGTAGAGGTCAGAGAGGGAGCACTTGTCAGCAACAAGTAGAGCTTCAGAATTAGAGTATGTTTCTATCCCAACAGAGAGGTTAGTTGGGAGTTTTTTTTGTTCCGAGAGTTGTTGGAGCAACCACACTTGGTAGAAGTGTTGCATGCAGAACATTCCGCAGGTAAAAGATCAAGTTCCTTATTGAGAGGGAGTGTTGAAAAATGGCAACAAGAAATTGCTAAAAATATAAGTGCTAAAAATAGCAGTTTGGGTACCAGTGTTGGATTGGACAACAGGGAATGAAAAATGGAAGTGAAAAAAATAGAAGTTCTATTTTTAGCAGTTCGGTGTGGATTCCTATTTTAGTAAGTCCCTGGACTAGAAATAGGAAGTAAAATTTGAATTTGATATTAACAACAATTTGTAAATTAATTAATTAATTCAGTTTGAGTTAATTAGTTAAGGAAAATCAAACTTGAAGTCTATGTGAGGACATGCAACAGTTTCTCCTTTGATTGAGGGATTTATCCATCAGTTAAAGGATGAGGATGAGTTGTAATTATGAGTTGTAATTAGTTGGCTCAGTTAACTGAGTCAAGTCTAGTTAAATTAATTTAACAAGTTGTTAAATTAATGAGATTCAGTTTGTTAATGATTGCATGCATGTAACAACTGGTATTTTCATATAATTGAATATTATAGCTTAAATGACTCATGCATGTCAGTTCTGTCAGAGACCCAGTTGAGATCAGAGAAGGGGCAATGTACTATTCGTTGGATGAATATTTTTCCTATAAAGGAAGCTCATCCATGATGAGGATTTATCTCCTTCAGGTTTGTGCAGTTAGATCAAACGTTAGTGAGTGTGTGAAGAGGCCAATTCGCACAGGTGGCAGCACTAGACCCCAAGGAAAACTACACAAGGAAATAGGAGGCTTGGAGGGTAGAGGAGAAGGTTTTTGAGAAGCCTTTGACAGTCTATGAGCAGCAGAGGTATTGCAGAGAGAGCGGGATAGCTTTTGAGCTAATTTTTTTTGTAATACCGGTTATATTTCCACTTGTATGATAATACAGAGATGGGGTTTTAGGCAGGTGCTTTCCCTGGGTAAATTCTTCTGTGTTATGTGTGATTGATTCCTTCTTATCAGTTATATGTGTTCTTATTGATGTTGCTTATGGTTGATTAAGCTTCCGCTAAATTGTTTGTAGAAGTAGATCAAGTGTTTTGCTTTAGTACATTGCATTACCAAGTTGATCTACAGGTGGGAAATTTCTACATGGTATTAGAGTTGACTAATTTGTAGAAAAATTCTACAAAATTCTACAAATTGGATGACTTTCGAAAGCAATGGGTATTTCTTCTTGCATTAAAATAGCACCAATTCCATTTATTAAGGCATCACATTCCACAATAAAGGTTTTTGTGAAGTCCGGTGTAGCTAAGATTGGTGATTGGCACATTGCCTCTTTAAGATGTTCAAAGGCCTTCATTGCTTCTGGAGTCCATAAAAATACATATTTCTTCAATAATGTTGTTAGAGGTGTTGTTATTCGCCCATACTTCTTAACGGACTTGCAATAATACCCTGTCAACTCGAGAAATCCTTGCAGATTCTTTATGGATGTGGGGATTTTCCATTCCTTAATGGCTTTAATTTTGCTAGGGTCTACCTTCACACCTTCATGAGATACAATATGACCTAGACATTCCGCCTCTTGTACTCCAAAGAAACATTTGGAGATTTTTGCATATAATTGTTTCTCCTCCAATAGTTTAAGCACCCTGTCAACATGTTGAACATGATCCTTCCAAGACTTGTTGTAGATTAGTATATCATAAAAAACACTAACACAAATTTTCTAAGGAAGGGTTTGAAAATGGAATTCATCAAACCTTGAAATGTAGAAGGTGCATTGGTAAGGCCAAAAGGCATGACCAAAAATTCATAATGACCCTCATGAGTTATAAATGTTGTTTTTGGAATGTCTTCATTCTGATTTGATGATATCCTAAACAAAGATCCAACTTGGTGAAGTAAATTGATCCATGTAGTTCATCCAATAATTCATCAATGAAAGGAATGGGAAATTTATCTTTAATAGTGAGCTTGTTGAGCTCCCTATAATCCAGACACATGCACCATGACCCATCCTTCTTGTGCACCAATACTACTAGAGCACAGAAAGAACTTTGACTAGGTTGAATTATACCAGACTCTAGTATTTTTGTAACCATATGTTCAATTTCACTCTTTTGGGCATAGAGATATCTATAAGGCTTGATGTTTGGAGGAACACTTCTTGGAATCAAATGAATAGTATGATCATGATCACGAATAGGTGGAAGGCCTTTGGGAGTCTCAAATACCTTGGAATGATTGTCCAATACTTTTTGGAGACCTGGAGAAATAAACGATTTCGATGTGGGAACCTCTAACAAACATAATTGTGCAATTATGCCTCGTTGTTATTTTTTTAGAAGCTTTGTAATTCCGTTAGAGCTGATTATCTTTCTTGGTTTCCCTGTGATACCCCTTAATTCAACTTCCTTTCCTTCCAAAGAAAATTTCATGAAAAGTTCTTGAAAATTAAAAGCTATTGTACACAAGGATTGTATCCATTGGACTCCTAATACAACATCAGCACCACCCATTGGAATGGAAAGAATTAGGCTATTCAATACATATTCTCCCATGGATAGCTTGATATTATGGCACTTTCCAGAGGAATTTATGGTTCCTCCACTTGCAATCATCACTTGAAACTCTAGTGCTGGATATAGGAAGCAATTCAATTCCTTAGCTATCTTACAATGAATAAAATTATGGGTACTGCCCGAATCAATCAACAATATTACCTTTTTCTTCTTGATATGTCCTTCTATCTTAATAGTTTGAGGAGTGGTAATTCTGGCCAATGCATTACAAGATATGGTCATATTCATTTCTTATTTCTCTAGGGTTTGTTCCTGGTGTATATCATCTTCTTTTGATGCTTCTTGTTCCTTTTCTTCCTCCTCTTCACAATCTATGTAAAATAATTTCTTCTCGGCACACTTATGACCTTTAGTGCATTGTCTATCACAACCGTAATAAAGCCCTTTTGCTCTTTTTCCTTCCAATTGTTGTGGTGTCAACCTTGTAAGTTGTGGAAGGCTAGGGGAAACAACACTTCCATCTTTATAGTGTGAGTGGTAGGCTTCCTTGTTGCCATAATTTTTCTTTCCATTTTTCTTGCGAACCTGAACGCCTTCTCCAATGAATCATGTTCCCAAAGGCAAACCTCATGTTGGATGTTATCCTTTAAATTCCCTATGAATATATCAATCCTATGATCCTCTAGAATATCTTTTACTCTTATATTCATTTTTGGAATTCCTCAATTTGCTCCATCATTGAACCCTTTTGTTTGAGATTTATCAGTTGGCTAAAAAAAGTGTTTCTTTTTGTATCCTCATAATGTGCTATCATTTCTTCTGTAAAAATTTCCCAAGTGACAATTTGTTTATGAGAGCAAAGCCATAGATACCATACAAACTGATTTGGTTCCAAATATAAAGTTGCAATGTGTACCTTTGGTGTGTTTTGCACATTATGGAGATTGAAATATTGTACCATTTGTAGTATCCATGTTACGGGATCCTTGACATCAAACTTCCTCATATCGATCTTTGGAACATGGTGGGTCTTCAATCCACCATTATATTCTATGAAATCGTGATTAACATTTCTTTTGTTCTCCTCATGAGTTTCCTTTACTACCCTTTTGCCATTAGTGAGCATTTCTTGTAGCAATTTTTTCAAATTTGTCTTCATCTCTTCCATGTTTCCTTTAAGTTTTTCTTCTATACCATCCATGCATTTCTTTATATCATCCATCTTAGATTCCATGCTTTTATTTAAGCTATCCATCTTAGCTTCTATTACTTTTTGTGAAAGTGAATTTTGTTGCACTTAGTCTCGTAGTTTTGTATATCATGTTGCATTTCTTCCTCTTCTTTATGAGTCATGCTAGAGCTTTCAGGTTGCTTACTAGGTGTTTCTATTTTCTTTCTTCGAAACATCAATTAATGATAATAATGCTTCACTATGCCCTTTGAATTCCTTCAAACTAATATTTTCAAACCAATCTTATGCAAAATTTAAAAAAACTACACACCTTTTTTCACTTTGTAGGAGCTCAATATTGAATCTACTATATCTCTGTAATTTCGGATCTCCAAGGTCTAAAATTGTGTCTTGTGGTATCCATCTGAGTCCTCTTTCTAACCCCGCAACTCTGATCAAGATTGGATTCTCCAAGGAAGAGTTATGCCAAATATCTCACAGTGACCTAATTATAGACTGGTTCAGTAGAGCGAACTTGTATGAAGTGCCATGTGTCAATGTTTCAACCTTAGGACCTGAAACTGATACAAAAAAACTACAAGTCGTCCTCTTTCTATAACGTCTTACGAAATTTCAATCTGATACTCAAAACAAAATTTATGATGATTTTCCCCAAGTCACCAGTTTGAGATATAATTTAGGATCCTGCAAAAACCATAACTTCCTTGGATCATATCTCCAAAAATATAGCGATAAAAGACCTAAAATTTAGACCCGAGGTTTAAATAGATCTCAGTTCAAATGGGTTTTTTTAGCTTCTGAAACGTCGTAAAAAAAAGTTATAGTGAAAATTCCACGATGACCTGTTTGAAGCAGCGAAACCCTAGAATCCAAAGCTCTGATACCAAATGTTATGCAACCAACTCACAAAATAGAATAAAAGATAGATCAACGCCTTCAAAATCAGCCTCTTCGAGGTGGCAACCTCCTTTACATTACAAAAATGAACAATTCTTGGAATGACAAAACCTCTTTTCTATATATAGGAGTCTAAGGGGTCACAATATAATCAAAGTCGACATAACAATAATAATATAAGGGCACAACAATAATAATAGTGGACCTCTATGGGGCACAATAATAAAAATATGGGGACAATAGGGGCATAACAATAATAATAAGGGCTACAATGACAATAGTAATGAGGGAATCAATAGTATTATAGGGGCGTGACACGGATGTGAGGTACTATTGTTGTGTATATGTTGTATATGTTGTACATGTTGCATTTGTGATGTTGTTCGCATGCTGTGTTGTTATATATATATAGTGTGTGTGTGTGTACATGTTTTTTATGCAATGTTATGTACAAGATGGTACAAATAGTGTTGTGTGAATGTTGCAGTGCATGGGTATATATGGTGTTATGTACATGTTGGATATGCAGTGTTGTGTACATATGATGCTATGTACATGTGGTGTCGTAGACATGTCGTGCATATGGTATGATGTACATGTGGTATTGTGTACACATTATACAGGTGGTGGAGTGTACATGTGGCATTGTGTACACGTTTTTCAGGTGGTGTCGTGTACATGTGATGGTGTTCACACATTGTGCAGGTGGTATGGTGTACAAGTGGTATTGTTTACATTTTGTACATATGACACTAGTGTACATGTGGTATTATGTGTGTGTCGTACATGATGTGTTGTGGGCATGTAGTACTATGTGTATGTGCATATGGTTGAGGAGAAGGCATTGGGTGTTTCTCAAGTGCGGCAACTGATCCAGTGTGTGTATGAAATAAGGAAAAAGGTAGAAGCTAAGGATTGATTAAAGGGTAAGTATCAGTGTTTTATTTCAGTTTTATTATGCATGTGATTTATGATTCTAGTCTATGATGATTACAAGTGATATATGATTCTGGTTTATGTTGGTTACATGTGAATTATGATTTTGATCTATGATGGTTATGTTTGAGCTAACTTAGATGTGATATGTTTATACATGATGTTTGATCAAATAGTTATTTTGACTTGTTGTGACAGGAAGCGAACAGGATTGCAAGTGTACCTTATTGACACACTACCAATGAGGTATGATTTGAGGTTATTTCAATTTATTTGAATCTAATGGAAATTATGTGCTTAGAAATGGAATGCAAGAACATGCCCAGTTGGGTGGTTGAAATTGATTGCAAGAATAGGAATGTAGCAGCAAAAGAAATTGGAACATGCAACAGTATGCTGGTAGAGTACTTAAGGAGCAGGGCCATTGTGGGACACTAGTACCCAATAGTGTCCATTGATTGCCATGAGAATGCTATGACCAGTATGATGAGGTAGGGATATGCCTTGGTTTTGTATCTTTCGATGCGAGGAAGCCTTGCCAAAGGATGGATTGCCTGGATAGGGGTGTCAGGGAACTTGGAAGGTGAGTGACTACACGGAAGGGGGTGACTGGATTTCCTGAGGGACTATGTAGCAGAGAAGGTGACCTGATTTAGAATATTAGATTGTTGTGCTAAGATCCTCCTCAGATTAGAAACAAAATGCTTTCATTGTGCTTAAGGATTCATGAATTTTTGCACGTGAAAAATGAGTTTTTATGTTAATTTTATGAGTAATTAAACATAAATAAGAGACTGAACAGCAACATAAACATGTATAGAACATCATCAAAAACACATTACAATAGGAACATGATAAAGATGTTCACCCCTCTTGTGATATGTCTCCTTGGTCCAGCTTCCAATGGCTTGGGCCTCTCTATTATGCTCAAAAGTGTAAAAAGATATGTTTACAATGCCCAAATGCTTCTGAAACCTACTCCAATGAGTCCAGAATAACCAAAAATTTCTATCTAGCCACTTTTTTTTCCCAATTTGGTCAAGAACTGAAGAATTTATGACCTCTCCTAGTTTTCCCAATATTCACTCCACAAATTGCACCATTTCTAGCTTGATCCTACAATTTCACTCCAAAAAGCACTAACTAGGCGAAAATTTCACTGCGTGGTAGCCATAAACTATCAGCACCGACAGCTCCATTGCAAATCACAATCGGCAAGAACCGGCAGGTCTTATGGTTTGTGCACGTGGTGTGGGTAATATGCGATTGCGATAAACGGCAAACCCGACGGAACTATCAACTGAAACCCATAATCTTATCGCATCCTGAATATATCGCAATTAGCAGAGCCAGGGTAATACGTATAACGGGACTTTGCACTGTGCAATATGGGATTACGATATCACAATCACAACCTGATCCTTTCGAGGTTGATTCCGTAACGCTTCCCTTCTGCAATGTGTGATTGTGATCATCACTTCACAACCCAGACTTGCTCTGGGGCCAACTCTTTAATGCCTTCCATCTTGTGATGTGGAATTGTGATTATCGCATCACACCCTGGCTTACTCTGGGGCCAATTCTTAAACATCGACCCGCCTCCGATATGCGATTTGTGAAATGTGGGGCTAATGGCGACCTGCCACTTGGAGCTTCCCCATTCGCTGAAGAGTCCTGCCATGTCATCTTCTCTTGCCATTTGTCCAAGTCAAAATTGAACTTTGACTTGCTCTAACTTCTTCATATGAGGTCAGATTCAAGTGTCATTCATACCATTGGAATCAGGATGACGAGAACTTCGATCTAAAGCTAAGTTTATCTAGATTCTGCCACTTTGAGTTTGAGCCTAATTTTGAGCACCTAATCACTCCTCCCCACTGGAAGCCTTTTGGACCCCAAAAGATCACTTTCAATTATCTAGCAAGTGAAGTTACAGTTCCTTCACCTTTCCAACCTCTATCCATTTGGCTTTTAAATGATTTGTACCCTTGAGCCCCACTCAAAGATAATCAACACTTCCCCTTTTTGATATCCTTGTTCTTTGTCGGCCGGATATATCGTTCTTGTGGACATGACCGATCTCCCTAGTATCAACAAATATCTAGCAACAAGCAGGACAAGCAAATCTACCTTTCTCTAAATATATTGTGATTTATTAATAAAAAACTAAGAGGTCTTTTAGACCCTACCTTAAGTCCAACGCTAGTTTGTGGCAGCCATGCTTCGACCATCTGAACGAGTTTCCTTTTGAGAACCTGCAATCACAAACAAGAACACATCAAATAACACCTGCATTGCTAATATAATAAATCATATTCATCATGGTGATCAAGGAATCCATGAAATAAACCATAAAACACATCTTATTGAGAAAAATAAACTTGATTGTATTAACTTTAAAAATAGAAGAACTTTACAACCTTTGGTGCCTTGATGTTGTACAAGCTCCTCCCAAGGTCCAAACAGGAATCTCCTCTACTTTGACAAGCCTCACACTCTTCCAAATGAGATCAAAAAAGGTATGTAATCTCTCCTCTCAAGCTCAATTAGGAATACTAAATTCCAACGGCATTTCACCTCAAAAATATTCAGCTTTCAACCTTTCTAATAACCAGCCCAATGCTTCATTTTATAGTGCAAAGGAAGGAGGTTACAGGTCCACCTATGAAGGGATAGAGTCATTCTTCAAAGGGATAAGCTCCTCACATAAAGGGGTTAGCTCCTTAAGGTATGGGATGCATGAACCTTAAAGGAGCGAACAGGGGTTCGCACCCATTACACAAAGACAGAGCGGTCAGGTATGCAGGGCACATGGCCAGTAGGTGCGGGACCGTAGGTAATGCTAAGAGAAAGTGCGGAACCAGAGTTTTAGAGACTTTTAAGGGCTTTCTCTTATTTTTCAAGGCTTGACATGAAGCACTGAGGTTTAAGACTTGCAAAGGAGGAAAATATGAGTTGTGATAGACTCACACCGATTGCAGAATGTCATGGTGACAATATTTTGTGTAACACTCCCCACTGGAAGCCTTTTGGACCCCAAAAGATCACTTTCAATTGTCCAGCAAGTGAAGTTACAGTCCCCTGACCTTTCCAACCTCTATCCATTTGGCTTTTAAATGATTTGTACCCTTGAGCCCCACTCAAAGATAATCAACACTTCCCCTTTTTGATATCCTTGTTCTTATGTCAAGTATAGTGTCTTGTTGAAGCTCATCAAGGAATTCTGGAGAAAAGTCTTCAATATATGGAATTTGAATATTCTCTCCTTGATATTCAATCAAAGGAGGCTAATACAACCTTAAATTCTCAACATTAACAACAACATAAATTTGCATATATGAAGGCAAATCCAACTTGAAGGTATTGTTACCAATCTTTTCCAAAATTCTGAATGGACCATATCTAATTGGTCTTAGCTTTTTACCTTCTCCTTGTAGCCTCTCTTTGTTAATGTGAAGCCAAACTTCATCACCAACTTGGAACTTGTCATCTTGACAATGCTTGTCGTACCTTCTTTGTAATTTCCTTGGCTTTTCTCAAGCTATTTTTGAACCTTTTGGTGTATTAATTGGATTTGTTCAATGACCATGTCATTATGATATGACCTTCAATAGCAACATCTTTTCCAAAAATAAAATATAAAGGATATATAGGCAAGTATCCCAAGCATGCCTCAAATGGTGAAATTTGAGTGGAAGAGTGCTCGGCTCAGTTGTAAGAATGTTGAATATAGTGAAAATGTTCATCCCACAACTTAGGATGATCGCTGCAGTACCCACGAAGTAGATGCATCATTGTTCTTCTCACCACTTCTGTTTGACCATCTATTTGTGGATGAAAAGTTGTAATCTTTTTCAATTTGGTGTCCATGAATCCCCACAAGCTTGACCAAAAATTCCCAACAAAGCGAGAATCTCGACAATGGATGTGGGCAATCCAAAATGCACCCAAACATTCTGAAAGAATAACTGAGCAATTTTTTCAGTTGTAACTTTCTTTTTACATGGCATCAAAGTACAGATTTTGTTGAACCTATCCACAACTACATACAAATAATCATGACCTCTTTTTGACAATAGAAGACCTCCCACAAAATCCGTAGAAACACTCTCCCACGGTCGTGAAGGAACCGGAAGTGGTGTGTACAATCCTAACTTCCTATTTCTAGACTTACTGATTGCACATAATGAACATCCTTTAATAAAACAAGACACACTTTCAAGCATACGAGGCCAATAACAATACCTTTGTATATGTGCCACCATCCTACTTACACCAAAATGACCAGAAATAAGAGAAGTATGTGTCTCTTTTATGATGTTAAATATTTCTCCCTATGGAATACAAAGCTTTCTAAGATGGTACAACAAGTTATCATGCAAATGATAATCCAATTCCTCTACTTGGTTACCTTGACTCAAGCTTGCATAAACATTTTGAAAGTCTTTATCTAATGCATATTGTTCAATATAACTTTCATGTAAAATAGAATTATGCTTGAGTAAAGTAGTTTCACTGACAATAGGCCTAGAAATCATATCGGAAACTTTATTGTAGATACCTTTCTTATACCTGATTACCACGTGGAATTATTGAAGAAAACCCATCCATCAGAAGTGCCTTGATTGCTACAACTTTTATTGTGATTGCAAGTATTGCAATGGTTGATGATCAGTGTGAATGACTATTTCCTTACCCATCAAGTAGTGTTTCCATTTTTTCACACTCTGCATCAATACATGCAATTCCTTGCCATATGTAGGATAGTTAATCATTGCACCATTAAAAGTTTCTGAATGAAAACAGATAGGCTTACCATGTTGCATGAGGACTGCCCCCATGGCATAGTCGCTAGCATTAGTCTAAATCTCAAATGAATGTCTCAAGTTTGGAAGTGCAAGTCCTGGAATTGTACTGATATCCTTCAATGCATCAAAGGCCTTTTGTTGTTTTCCTCCCCACTGAAAAACCTTTTTCACACTTGTCAACACATGCAAAGGAGCGGCTATAAGAGAAAAAATAGCAATGAATTTCCTCCAATATTGGGTTGCTCCCAAAAAACTTCTTTCCTCAGTAACTGTCTTGGGCCTTGGCCAATTCACAATAACATCAACCTTAGAGGTATCTATTTTCAACTCACCTCCACCAACAATATGACCCAAGTAAACTAAAGAAGTTTTTCCAAACTCACACTTTGGCATCTTAAGATACAACTATTATTTTTTCAAGACATCAAGTACTTCTCTTACATGCATGACATGTTCATCACGAGATTTACTAAAAATTAAGATGTCATCTAAGTAGACTATGACAAACGCATCAACAAATGGCCTCAACACATCATTCATCACATGCATGAATGTAGTAGGAGCATTACATCAACCAAAAGGCATAACTAGCCATTCGAACAATCCTTGTTTTGTTTTGAATGATGTCTTCCAAATGTCTCTTTCAGTTATTCTAATTTGATGGTAGCCACTTCTTAAGTCCATCTTAGTAAAATACTTTGCATCTTTCAATTGATCAAGTAAATCATCTATTCTAGGCAGTGGGTAATGGTTCTTTACCGTAATTTTGTTCAATGCACGAAAGTCCACACAAATGCGCCATGTTCCATCCTTCTTTGACACCAAGACAATAGGTGAATCACATGGTGAGGAACATGGTTTGATGATCCCTTTATTCAACAACTCTTGAATTTGCTTCTTAATTTCTGCACTTTCCATCACTAACATCCCGTACATGCCAATGTTAGGAAGAGGATAATCTTGTTGCAACTATATCTCATGTTGGATTCCTCTCTTGAGAGGTAATCCCTTTGGTTCCTGAAACATCTCATTATATTGGTTAACTAAGTCAACCAATTCAGATTTCAAATTTGAATCACAACCTTTAAAATCTTCATTATCAACATCATTCTTCGGTTCAATCATTAGAAGCACAAAATTCTTGCTCAAATTCACTAGTCTTTTCATCTACCCTGCATTAACAATCAAAAGATTTATTTTCTTGCTATGAGCTCTTACAACATATTATAATCCATCTTTGAATAAATTATATATTTTTTTCATGCCTATGGAAGATAGCTTTTCTATCATAAAGGTACGGGATGCCCAAAACTATGCCACAGATACCTAATAGCACAACATAAAGCTCCACTTCATCTATGAAATTTGCAGTAATGTCAAATTTCAATTTACACTTTCTAGTAACCTGCAATTGCACATTGTCACACACCCATCCAAGTGGATATGGTTTATGATATGGAACGGTTTCCAAGTTTAAACTTTTGACAATGTTTTCAGAGATAATATTGGCTTGAGAGCCACTATCAAAGAGCATATCAATCTTGTTATGTTTTTAGATCACCCTTATGTGAAAAAGTCATATTCTCCTCTTTTCGTTTAGAGTTTCATTTTTTGAGTTTGAAGAACTACTGCTAGCAATGGATTCTTTTCCTTGTAACCTCATGGTTGTGATTTTAGTTTCATCACCCGAATCGGATCCCAAATCCTATTGAGTGGTTGCAATTGTCTTTTGTTTTCCCTTGTTGTTGTTTCTTTTTGGTTTCATTTCGAGATGAAGCTTCCAACAATGAGCTTCATCGTGACTCTCCCTAGAACAATGCTTGCATGTAACTTTCTCTCCTTCTTTTTTGATAGACGCATTTTTCTTTGCATTCCCTTTGAAAGCATTTTCCTTTCCTTTACTCTTAAATGGATTTTTACTGCCTTCTTCTTGGGTGTTTTTCCCTCTTGCCTCAAGATGAGTGTCTTGCACACAAACATCATCTAGATTATTGGTATTGAACATTAAGATAGTATGCCTAAGGTAACTATGTAAACCCCCTGTCCTATGATTGCAAATCTACACCTAACATCAAAGACATTTTTCTAAATTCTTGGGTGTAATCTTGCACATTTTGACCTTTAAGTTGTCTAAAGTTCTGCCAATTCATGATGGCTTTTTTAATATAATCTAGAGGCCATAAATGACTTTTGATTGCAGCAATGAAATCATTCCTAGAAATTGAGATCTTACCATGTTTTTTAATCTCCTCTTGGGTCTTTGATTCCCACCATACCAGTGTTGCACCCTCCATTCTCAAGGAATTTAACTGAATCTTTATGTCATCCTCTTGAAGGTTTTAAGTCCTGCAATAGACCTCCAACTGAAGAATCCAATTATCAAGCTTCTCTGCATTCACTTCACCATTATACATGGGAAGCTCAAATTTAACATCAAGTTTTAAAAAATGTTATTTATCAGTTCCTTTTGAAGTATGATAATGAGTATGAGTAAGGGTTGTGTTAGTGGAAGAGGGTGAAGATGTTTGTGAAGAAGAAGATGAAGAAGATGGTGGAGAGGGTGGAGGTTTGTTTCCATTTCCATTACCTCATTTTCCATTACCTCCTCCTAAAGAGCCTTCTCCTTTGGGAGGTTTGTAACTTTCCCCTTGCAACCTGGTATTCCTCTCTTCATAGAGGACCTTTACAATCTTTGTCATATCAAAGAAGGCCTTTTTGAAGGTCTTCTCATCTTCTATCATGTTTGTAGGTTCCCCTTCATGAGACATGATCTTTGGAGTCTCAACTGAAACTCGAGGCTAAACTGGTGTTGGAGATTGTGGCAACCTTGCTCTCCTTCCCCTTGACCCAACTTCGGGGCTTCCAACTAGCTTCCCTTCTCCTCTTTTTAGTTTTAACCTTGTAAGCATGACATGAACTTGCAAATAGTTAAATCCTTCTTTCACAAAGAAAACCTAGAGCTCTGATACCAAAATGATCTAATTTAGAATATTAGATTTTTATGCTAAGATCCTCCTCAAATTATAAACAAAATGCTTTCATTGTGCTTAAGGATTCATGAATTTTGGCAAGTGAAAATTGAGTTTTTATGTTAATTTTATGAGCAGTTAAACATAAATAAGAGACTGAAAAATAGCATAAACATGTACAGAACATCATCAAAACACATTACAATAGGAACATGATAAATGATTTCACCCCTCCTGGGCTACGTCTTGTTGGTCCAGCTTCCAATGACTTGGGCTTCTCTATTATGCTCAAAAGTGTAAAAAGATGTGTTTACAATGCTCAAATGCTTAAGAAACCTGTTCCAATGAGTCCAGAATATCCAAAAATGGATATCTAGCCTCTCTTTTTTCTTCCAATTTGGTCAAGAACTGAAGAAGTTATGACTTCTCCTAGTTTTCCCAATATTCGCTCCACAAATTGCACCATTCCAGGCATGATCCTACAATTTCACTCCAAAAAGTGCTAACTGGGCGAAAATTTCGCCGCGCCACAGCCATAAACTATTGGCACCGACAGCTCCATCGCAAATAGTAATCGGCGAGAACCGACGGGTCTTATGGTTTGTGAATATGGCGTGGGCGATATGTGATTGCGATAAATGGCGGGCCCGATGGAACTATCAATTGAAACCCATAATCTTATCACATCTGGAATATATCGTAATCGACAGAGCCATGGTAATACGTATAACGGGACTTTTCAATGTGTGATATGCGATTGCAATATCGCAATCGCAACCTGATCTTGTTAGGGTTGATTCTGTAACACTTCCCTTTTGTTATGTGTGATTTTGATCATCACATCGCAACCCTGACTTGCTCTAGGGCCGATTCTTTAATACCTTCCCTATTGCAATGTGTGATTGCAATTATTGCATCATACCTTGGCTTGCTTTGGGGATGATTCTTTAATGCTGGCCCGCCTCTAATATGTGATTTGTGAAATGTGGGGCCAAGGGCGACCTACCATTTGGTGCTTCCCCATTCGCCGAAGAGTCTTGCTATGTCATCTTCTCCTGCCATTTGTCCAAGTCAAACCTGAACTTTGACTTGCTCTAACTTCTTCATATGAGCTCAGATTCGAGTGTCGTTCACACCGTTGGAGTCAGGATGACAAGCACTTTGATCTAAAGCTAATTTTATCGAGATTCTGCCACTTCGAGTTTGAGCCTTATTTTGAGCACCTGATCAGAAGGGAAGGTCATGGATATATTGGTTTTGGTCATTATCATTTCCAGATGGAATTAGATGCACATTGGGAGTGCACCCTATAACAATAAGTCGGTAACTATTTGCTGAGGGGACAAGTGGCGCAGGATTATAGCGATGGACATTGAATGCAACTTTGACTGTGACAGTGGATTCTTGACTTCCTTGGAAGGAGGTGAATCCTAGTATTAATTTGAGGGTGGAGATGCAACCCTATGGATTCCCTTATTGGTTGATACGGGCATCATATCCTTTTGTTTGTTGGTTTAGCAAATGTGCATATTTGTATATGTGGTTATTGTAAATATAGTAATGAGCTATGTTATAAAGCTCTAGTATGTGCTATGTTGTCATGTTTTCATGATGTTTTTCTTTGAGCAGGTCTTTCATTGTAAATACTGCAACGAGATAAGTTATAAATCTCCATGAGCAATAAGTTTGTTTTCAATAGTTTTGTTGAGGTCTTGGTGTGGTTTAACATTGAGGACGGTGTTCCCCAAGGGGGAGGGTTTTGTAACAGCCTTGGTGAAAAGTCATGTAATAACATTTAATAAAGGCAAAATAAGACCACAAGTAAGGGACACGTATTCCAAGCTTAATGTTGGGCAAAGATAACGTATTTGGAATCACTAGATGTGTGCTTTGGATAAGGAAAATTGGCAAAGGCTAAGGCAAGGCATTAAAAGGAAAAAAGGCATTTTTGCCACATTTATTTATGAAAATAAAGTAATTAGGAGAAAAGTAAGGTGAAAGGTCACAAGTTGCATGTGAGGAGTAAAATGAAGGAAACGAATGGAAAATGAAGAAATTAGAGTCCTCATTGATAAAAAGGCTTCTAAGGCTCTTGGCTCAAGCTTAGTCAGTGTAAGCTCTTTGTTGATTCAAATTTGGAGCTCTCTCATTATTCTCTCTCTCACTCTTGGTCACTGAGATTTTTCTTGGAGTACTATAGTATTGGAGCAAAGAAGGAAAAGCAAGCAAAGGGAAAGGAAGGAAAGCAAGGATCAAGGAAAGAAAAGCATGATCAGGCAGCTTCAGCAGGAATACTTGCAAGTAACATTTTTCATGTGTAATTTCCTAGCTCGTTCAGACATGCATGGCCTTGCAAGTTGTATATGGCTTTCTTGTTGTCGTTAGCATGGTTTTTTTGGGTTATGACAGTGGTTTTCAGCCTAGCCTTGCCTTTTTTCGAATGCCATGGTGTCGGGATGTTTATTTTGATTTTTGAGCTTTGGTTTTCCGGATGGATTTTGGAATCTAGGGCAGAGGTGGTCTCAAGTTTCATTCCCAAAGGCCTAGGAATCCCTTGACCAATTTTGGTTGGATACGCAGTAACGCCTGAGGGAGGAGTCTCGGTAGTGATCTAGGTTTGGATTGTGGTAAAGCCTGAGAGACTGATCTCGGCTTAGGGCCTAGTGATCTAGGTTTGTATTGTGGTAAAGCCTAAGAGACTGGTCTCGGTTTAGGGCCTAGTGATCTGGGATTGGATTGTGGTAAAGCCTAAGAGACAAGCAGATGGAAAATTCCTCAAGGATAGTGATGGATTATGGATGGCATTCCAAGTTTGGTTCGGTTGTGATCAGAGCACCAGTTTTGGTGTGATCACGGTTTGATGAGGGTGGAGGTGGTTTAACCTTTGGATTCCCTTGGTTTTTCTTGAATTATTTATTTAATGAGATCCCACATTCATGCTTGGAATGTGGCACAGGGGTGACTAGCTGAAAGAGAGATTTGGTTCAACCATGTCTATGGTCAGGTAGTACGTGGAAGTCCCGACCCTGATCGGATTTGCTTATGATTAATAAAAGCTAAGTTCCTTTACTTTTTCACTTGTTTATATGTGGATTAAATGGTTGTCCTATCTCTAATATTTCTATGGTTTTATGCTGGTTATAAGCATGGTTATATGATTGGTTCATGTCATGGTTATTTCATGTATTACTTGTAATTGTTAAAATAATGGATGCAAGACCTAATTGATGTTATAACAGTTCAATGGAGAAGGTGGTGATCCTTTTGGTTATGTTTCATAAGTGCTTTCAGTCATTCATGCTCTGTCTTGTATCCTAGATGTATAGGTTGCATTGATGCCAAGTGTTTTAAAAAAAGTCAGTCCTGGTTGGGGATGCTCGGGCCTAGTCCTGAGGTTGAATTTTGATTTGTTTATATTTTCATCATGTCTTTGATGGATTCTAAAGGTTGTAACAAGTTCTGGGAAGAGGTCGGGATTCTGGGCTAGAAAAGTGGCTCAAATCTCGGGGGCGCTGGCACAGGTTTGCTGAAAAGAGTCTAGGGACACTGGCACATAGGCTTGTGAGAGCGAATTTGGGTTATAGAAGTTGTCATGCCTATAGTATGAGAGACCAAGGGTTAAAAGACTTAAAACATTAGTGGGACTCAGGGACAAGATGTTTGAGTGGATGACATGTCTCATGAGGGTGTTGTTGCTAATGTGGATGGGTTTATTTGATATGTTTTGTCAATTCCATTTCCTTAAGGTCACCAAGGAAGTTGAGTGACTTCTCTTGTCACATGTTTACCCCGACTGGTCAGTTGCTTGGGTGGACCTGGGAGGAGAGGGTGTTACATCTACTAAGTGTGAAAGGCACCATTAGAATTCCATACCTAAGTATCACACTTCTAAAGCATTAAAGGCTTATCAATATAACGTAAGGGTTTATTGGGAAGAAGGTAGCGTGGGGGTAAAATTTATAACTATATTTATCTATCTATTTTACACTTATGCAACAGAATTTCATTGTTAAATTTTCAACAATTTCAAAGTGATTTTTAAAGTTTTCCTTCATAAAGTTTACTATAATATTTGTATCATTGTAGCCCTAAGAACCATGATCAAGTTTAGGTCATTTTTGAGACCATTTAAGCCTTGTTTATTTATTCATTGAAGACAAAAGGGCTTCAACTACTGTAGTGGAAACTTTATATTAAAAGCATTGTAAACCATCAAAGCAACATCAATGTGTTGGTTTCAGAGGCACAACATTAAAAACAAGATATAACAAAGGTCAGATTAGTGGAGACGTCTTCAGACATTTCCTTGACATCATCGCAAAGGGAACCTTTATGTACTAATGTGGCACTCTCTCTCTGCTTCATCATACTTGACGTATGATTTGATTGAAAATTATTATATTGACATTATACAAGAGGAAATTATGTAGTTAGGCAGTCAATTGAACATCTGAGGAATACATCAACAATCTTGAGTTTGGACTGTTATAATTGATTTTTGAAGTTTGGAATATCATTGTACATCTGAACATATATTAGCAGCAAATAAGGCTTATTTAATATCTTTGTAAAGTGGTTTAGTGTCCCACAACTCATATCTCTATATTTTCAGGGCAGTTGGGTGGTGCAAGGCCAAAGAGTGAAGTCTCCTTTAGGTTGTAGCCTGAAAATACTTCCGAGTGGCGGGGTAGTGCTAGGGAAAGTTGGAGCTTGCAGGGTGTTGGAGCATCCGATCAGTTGTAATTGATAAACCTAGGGCATGGGAGTAGCTTTTCGAGAGATGTATCTACCTTATAAATGTTGGTATTTCTAGGGCACAAACTAGAATAAATGTTCTTCAACATGATAACTACTTCCAATGACCAGTTAGTAATAATTCCACATAGCATTCATTCAATATCATAAAATAGTTATACATAATAAATTATCAACCATTAAATATGAAATAGCAGTAGAAAATAACCATGAGACAATGAGATAAGTGATACATAAATTAGGCATGAGGCCAAGGAAAAACCCACAAGGGGAAAACCTAGAAATCTTTCCTTTTGAGAGAGAAAGAATTCAAGATTCATCAATACATCAAAAACAACCATATCAAGATAATATGCAAACCAATAACCAAGAAAAAAAATCAAGTACCAAGCCCTCCTTTTGAAATTCAAACCTCATTTTCCTCTTCTTCCTTTGCTAGATTAGAGATAAACAGGACACAAATCGATGTCCAAATGAGGAGAAGTGATCTACTATTTATAGCCTTTCAAGTGGGATTGAATGGGTGCCTCCAAGGGGCCTAGCCTACTTTAATAATAGGAGGATGACCTAATCAATTTTAGGATGCAAAATAAAAATTCAAATTTTCCAATTTTTTCATGATGAAAATACCAACCATGACTACCATATTTCCAACACTCCCTCTTAGCCAAGGAGGTAATTTTCATTCTCTCTCAGGATCGATCTCCCCGACCAAACCATAGGCCTCACAACCACATCCTAAGGGACAGATCACAAGTCTCATCTTAAGGAAATATACATAGCATCCAACACATCCCAAAATCCACAACCTTATGGCATCTAGGCTAGTGCCCTACTAGCTAGTGGGACCATATGCACAATGTACATATCCCTTGCCACAAACAAAGTCTCCCAACCCACATCCTAAGGGATGAATGCCTATCTCAATTCTCAACTATACAGTCTCTCAGTCCACGACCTAAGGGAGAGAACTCATCCTTCCTAACCAAGCCATAGGTCTCCTGGTAAAAACCTAAGGGATCATTTTAGGCCTCAAAACCAAACTCCCCGATTGGACTCATTGGCCTCCTATTCAATTGACCTAAGGGAGTGACAATCTTCCTAACCAACCCATAGGTCTCACAATCGTAGTATAAACAAGATTCTTGATGCTATATAATCAATGCTCCTTCTCCAGGATGACTTATTAGCCATTCGAGGATTCTCAAAGAAGTAAACATCAGTAACCTGCTCAATAGTAGAAAAGTAGTCATGGTGGATTTTAGCACTTTGTTCAAACATTCCAACAAACAACAACATCCAACTATACATTTCGCTCCTTCTGATGCTTCTCACAAAAGAAAACATCACTAGTCATGGTTGAATCCAAAATACAATAAGGGGCTTCTCACATAAGCAAATATTAGTGACCTACTCAATATCATAAAAGTATACCATGGGCAAATCCAAAAAAATATCAAATGGATCAGCAAACAAATTTTGAATCCAAACTGCTTCTACATTTTCAATTTCAATTGAGATAAATGCAGTAGAGAAATCCATGTTATTCAGACCAACACAGCACTCAGTGGTAATATTTCTTTATTTAATACATCCAATCCAAATAGAGTCATCAAGTTCATGCATCAGGTGGTTCAACGAGCCAATCAAATAATAAACCAAGTCAGCAATAGGTCTACATTGAATTATATATGTCATTACGGCAGCATCTGAATCTCTATTTTATGAAGCCGCAACTACCACATGCTCATATATAACAATGACTGGTCTTTCTTCTCTCTCTAGCTAGGAAATCACTATCATTATATATGTCATTACGCCATACTGAACCTAAACTACTACATGCTCATATATAACTAACTACCACCATGCCCAGGTACGTTAGTGCGCAATCCCTTATGGGAGTAGGCACTGTCTCAACGGACTGTCTGCCTCCCTCTCATTCAATAGTTCCACCATTTCCCGGTGATGCTGAGGAGCATGTTCACACATATGTTCATCCTTCAAACCCTCCCAACATCACTCCACTCAATTTTCACGCAGATTTGGTTGTGAGTCCTTCGAGTTCCCATATGCATTTTTTTCTTCGACCTCCGTCTTTTCACTCCGGTGTTCCTTCGGATGATGATGTCTTGTGTTTGTCCATTCCATATTCTTCACTTGTTGTGAACAAGGAACAACCCACTAACGGAGTTGGTGTTTCATAACCAATATGTGTTGTCATTCATGAAGAGTATGAGTGGGAGCTTGAACATCCACACTCAACGAAGGATGACTCCCTTCTGTTTGAGCCCCCTCCGTTCTTTCCTAGCCTCTTTGGTGAACCTGCCATCCATGATTTTGCATGTGTGTCTTCATCCACGGATGCACCCATTGTTCATCACTCGCAGTACTCACCGGATGTTAGTCCATCATTCGACAACGAAGACGATAATTTATTCATTGAAGATCCACTTGATCCTTCATCTGTCTTTTCCGGAAACATAGAGGATGAGTTCATTCACTTTTCATCTACCCCTCTGTTTGATTCATCTGATCATGAGGATGCCGAATGATTCATTGTTTTTTCTGATCATGGCAGTCGTGATCCATTTGCCTCCAATTTTGATCACGATCACGAATCTATCACAATTGATCTTTCGAAGCCACCGGTGTATGATGATCTACCTAATGATGAAGTTGAGACACCCAAGACTGTCGAGGCACTTCAGCCCGAGCTGATGGTTATGTCAGGCCCTCACTCTCTTGAGGTTAGTCTCACTTCTGATCATGAAATCATTCAATCGCCCAAGGCTCCTCACCACTCATTTGTATGCATTGAAGATCCATCTCACACACAGATCACACTTCCTCCACTCGAACTGCACGATCCCATCGCTCATGATTTAGAGGAGTCTTACATTGCAAGCACTCGTTCACGACGCAAGTTGTCTTTGTTTCTTTCGTTTTCTTGCATGTCATAGTCAAGAGTGTGCTTATGCTTCAAAGTTGCACGTAGTGTCACACAGCACCATGAGAAGGCCATGGACTGTCTGTCATGCACTTGCACTCACTTATGTCATGTGGGCACTTTGAAACACGAATTGTGGTTGTCTTCATTGTTATATCTTTCTTGCTTGTTGATTTGTACCACCGAGTTGCTCGCAGACCAAGCCTTCACCAACTTGCGTCTACCAATGTGCCGGTGGCTGCATTGGAAGTATCACTTCACGTGATCAAGCCCATGTACCGTTAGTGTAGGAGTAGGAGTAGTGTTTTCTTTCAGTTGTTTACTTGCATGTTATTTGCTTACGTGCTTTGTTTTCTTGTTTGTTTGCTTGCTTACTTGTTTACTTGCTTCGCTTTCATTTTTGCTTATGCTCTTGTTTTGCTTTGCTTTGCTTTGTTGATTGTTAGTCCGTTCGCTTGTTTCGTTCATAGGTTAGTTTTGCATGAATCCATGTATGACTCTTGAAGCGAGTTGGGTAAAGTACAAGAGGACTTGTACAAATATGACTACTTGGTTATTTGTCATCTTGCCTCTATATCATGAACTTGTTACTTCTAGTCCATGATATGTCGAAGGAAAATACGTATTGTTCAAAGTGAACCTTGGTGAAAACACAACGCTTACACGCTAACTAGTGTCACCTTCTCTAGTCAGTTGTTTTTGGGTTAACCCTTGTTAGTTCAGTCAAGTAGAGTAAGGTGAGGGGGAAAACCTTAACAAGCATGTCAGAGATACAATAAACCACTTCTCTGTTGGAACAACCTCTTCTGCTCTCAATAAGTCGGGATCCCTCTTCCGCCTCTGAAATGAATAAGTGATATGCATGGTGAAAAAAAAAAATGAAAAGTCAAAAAATTCAAAACGAAAGATGAATAAGGCAAAAGCAGAGAAAGGCTTCCTGCGCAAGGAGGTGATGCAAGTAACTCCGTCGAGGTACTCACCAGGCTCGCTATTAGCGGAGCCATGCTTGTGTTCCTATGTGACTCCACTGGGGTACTGTCCAGGCCTGCTCGCAGTGGAGAAACACTAGATATGAAACTTAGACTCTGACGACTGCTTGTGCACCTATATACCCCTCAATTCCAATCAAAACAACTGTGTTGCCTTGGCTTGGAATGTGTGTCAATTGACGAAGAGTCTGGCAGATGCTATATCTTATAATCAAGCTAGTGTGAAGCCAAGATGAGCTGAGAGTTGAACAATACTTCTGGAGTTGTTAGACTTGATTTTCATGAACAAGGTCCATTCAGAGCGCTGGAGCTCTACCAGTGTGTCGCCAAGTGTTGTAGCGGCTACAACCACCCTCCAAAATTTTGCCTTAGCCTATTTTGGAGCCTCCCTACCAACCTTCACAACAACTTTCCTTGCTTCGTCAAGTCCTCAAGCTTCAATGTCTTTCTTGCTCAAAGGTAGCTTGTCAATCACAGCTTGATATTTTTCCCTCACAGGCTGCTCACCCTGACTTGGTCCAGCTACAGACTGAGCAGCTTCCCCTTGAAAATTGCGCATTTCTGGAGCACAACCATCCTTCCCTCTAGAAATTGCACAATCCTCTCTGGCAGCCTGCTGGACTCCAGGATTGGGCAATCCTGCCATCCAACCCTCCCAGCAGGATTTGCGAAGATTTTCCCAACAGCAGTTTGTTCAACCCAGGATTTACACAAATCTGGGGAGAATTCAGCTGCTCTGCCCAGGATTTTCACAAATCTGGGCAGCATTGAGCTGCTCTTCCCAGAAATTGCGCAAATCTCCTAGGCAGGCAGCCCAACTCCCAACCAGAAATGTGCATTTTTCACCAGGAGTCTCTTACATGTGCAGCTGAGTTGACCGGTTCCCTCTGGGACCGAGAAAAACTGACTTGCATGCATGGGCTTCTTCTCCCAAGGCAACATGCAAAGGCATCCCTTGTTTCAGGGATCTATGTTTAGCAGTTGGAGGTTACATGCAAGGATCATTTCAGAAACCTCCCACTAAGTGTCGCTTCCCCTATATTTGTGGCATGCGCATCACAACCTCGATGTTATCAAAACTCATCAACCGGATGCTACAGAGCTCATTCCTCACATCAACCTTGTAGCTCTAACATCCCACATCACATATAGGAGCAGTCGGCACATTCAGCTCAATTGTTTTGAGGTAAGCTCGCTTCCCATGCCTTGTGCTGCATTTCTGTCACTTTTTGTGTTTTCGCTTGTGGGAGTATTGTTTGCTTGATTTCTTTGAGCCCTTGATGTCGTTTACATGTATACTAGCTTTTCCTAGCTCTGTTTGAGTTTTCATTGCTATCTCACTATTGTTGCATGCATGAAACTGTTTTACATGGACGTTTGCCCAACCGGCAAACTGCCTCCCCCAAATGCATGTTGATCTTCTTGCTGAATCTTTCATTCATGTTTTGCATGCACTGTTAATCACTTTTGATATCACTTCGTGTCGCCATTCATTCATTGACTTACTTGCTTTAAGTTTCCTGTCGGCGAGTCGGGCCAACCTTGACCCGGGCTTTGCTTTCACCAAGGTTGTATTGCGCAATTTGGGAAAGGAAGGCTCACCTTCCTCTCCAGATTTGTGCATTCCTTCCCAACACTAGCCTCCATAACTATTTTGCACATTTCTGGAGGACAGTAGCTGCTTGGCCCAAGAAATTGCACAAATTTGTCCCTGGGCCAGCAGTCCTTCCCAGCTAGAATTCTGTGACGTGCAATCCCAGCAGTCAGCAACGAGACTGGACTATACATTGTGCAGTTCCAGTAGTCAGTCAATCTCTCAGCAACCCGGAATGTGCCTTGTGCAGTCTTAGCAGTTGGTCTCTCGACCTCCGGGCCGAAGTTGCGCAACCTTCATGATCATTCACCCAGGTATGTTGCAAGTCAGTTCTCATGTTCTTATGGTTTTCGACTGACAAATTTCTTGCTATGGGTGTTGCCATGTTAGGTATCGTAGGTTTTCATTTGCCTCTCAGGAGTATAGGTACAATGGCTTCCAAGAGAGTAGAGACGAAGACATTGTTCAGATCACGCTTGGGGATGTAGTCGATCAAGTGTCTATGAGCTTGCCCACTCACGAAGAGATCAATTTTTTCATGGACAAGGACATCAAGCAGCAGCATCACAGCGAGCAGCATCATGAACAACAACATACCGAATGCAGCGAACGCGACGAATGAAGTGAACACAACGAATGCAAGAGGAAGGTTCTTGACAACATAGAGGTGGAGCAAAGTTGCATGATCAAGCAGATCCACTGATAATGAAAGCAACTTTGGAGACTCGAGCTATGAAGTGACAGTGCGACATGAAGATCATGTGAAGGCAAAAAATGGAACAAAGAAGGAGTTGCATGTCCTAAAGTAGCAACTTAGGAGGAACATCAAGCTGCACAGACAGTCCAATGAGTTGCAGCATGAATAGGAACAACAGTGGGTGAAACATGCACTCACGGATGAGACTGCGCCAGTACAAGTTAAGGATCCATCCTAACAGTTGACACATAGCAAACATGGTGAGCAGTGTTGTTGATCGCATGCAAAGGATCCAGCAGCATGCATGTCGTTTAGCGCACACGTGCAATCCAACCCATTCAACACACTCACCAAGGCGAATACAAGAAGCAAGTCCAATTGGGGTTGAACATGCACTTCAGCAAGTTGATGTGCATGACCACCAACACACACTTGAAGATTAGCACAGTCACTATGCATCAGTGTGTTCCTGGTTCAACCGTACCCAAGCAGACCACGCACATGCTAGCAAACGAGTTGGATGAAGGGTCCGAACCAATGCACCAGTTGCAACGGAGGCAAGAGTTCGCTTCAGCAAGATGTGACCATGAGGTACATGTACACCATCACGGACGACCAAGCTTGGCATCAACTCACCAGCGTCATCATCATAAGCATGTCAAAGAGTTGGTCTCACCACAGCGGACCGAATGCCAGTGATGTCTTGCAAGGCTTGCTCAAGCCATGTTGTCTCACATGAGTACATGTGCATTGTAAATTTGAGTCATGTCAAGTGTAAGTCGAGTATCAACAGTTGGATGTAATAGTAATAGAGTAGGTGAAGAGTCATGAGGGTAGTTGAACTGTCACAAAGGCGAATGTCAAGGGTCACCCCACCCTTTGCTATAAATAGACCCTCATAACTCATTATAAAGGCTTTTGGTTAGCCAAGCTTCTACTAAGACTATCTTGAAAAAGACTTGGATAGTATTATAAAGCGCCTTGGCTTCTCCACTGCACGGAGCTAGTACATCTCTTTGGAGGAGTAGGTGGATGTGGCTGTAACATTCCACTAATGGGGCTAGCAGGTTTACGTGGTGTATTGTATGATTGTGACTTACACTTCTTTATATGATAAAAGACAGCACATTTTCATGCATATGTTTTTATTGTAGTTGGACTGATCTGGTTGCCTTAATGATATATGTTGTTTAACTTACGTACTTGTATATGAACTTATTTGTATGCAATTATATGAATCTTGTTGTTAATGTGTTGCATACGTTGTTAATGTTGTCACCGTCTGTGTCGACTGCTCTGCCGGACATCAGACAGACCTTTCTCTTAATCTTGTTATATCAACAATCACACTCATCTCAGACTAATCCATGAGTGTTGTTCATGTTATCTTACCTTGTATGTTGTGATTGCCACATCCGTGTTGATTGCTCTGCCGGGAGCTGTGCATGTCCTTTGTTTTGTGTGCTCCTAGTCAAGTTGGGATTGATCCCTTTCAACCTGGAACTCACCTTCACCTTCCTCTCCCTTTGAAGTGTTGGAACCTCTCATACTCATTCCTTGACTCACTGCATCAGTCACACCCTTGCTACTGAAAAAGTTATCTTACTTGCCTCTTTGCGACATCGCAGTCAAGGCATAACCTTACGACCCAATGATGGGACTCCTACACCAAACGGTCTGAGGTCTATTTCGGACTTCTTACGGGGGAGATCCCCTTGACATGTTGGTGAGTCCAGCACCGTCAACAACACCTCTAGCACATATAAACGTCAATAGCTAGCACACAAGTGTAATAATCTAATAGGGCATCATCATCATGATCACATCTAACAAAACACAAACATTTTAGTCTAACATCATCACCACACACATCCTCAAATTAATATAAATCTCATGTCAAATAAGTTCTGTCACATACACATCTATCTACATGCACATTAAATGAGCATTTCTAACATCACCTAACAATATACACATCAACACCAACATATAAATTAAGTTAATAAACATGAACAAAAAAATCCAAATATATATACAAGTCAAATTACTACATCGAGCCAAATAAGTGCAATCAAATATCTAATAAAATAGACATAGTGCCAACCTGGTTTGCAGTAAAAGACGATGGATGGTCAAATTTTGCATGATCAACGTCTGTCGAACTCAGTTGAGGTTGAGGAGGATGTGGTTAGTCTACTCTATCAAGAGAAACATAAGGCACATCCTCTAGCTCTTGCATATGTTCATCAGGTGACTGATGACGAGACATACTACCAGAAGGATCAGCAACACCCTAACAGTCATGATCCGATGGGGTGGTACTACCAGAAGCATCATGATCACCACCCTCATCATCATGATCATGATCATCTGACCACCCTCACCTTACATATCTTTCGTTGCATGATATCGGCTTGCATCCCTCATCGCTACCAGTGCCCTACTAGCTCTAATGATATGTTGCATAAGAGACATAATATCGCGCAGACAGTCCCTGTACAGGTCCATGAACATCAGATTTATGTTGTTATCTTGAGGCCTCACAGGGCGAACTCCCTCCCGAACCAAAAATCTGGCCAATATGTCGCAGTAGTCCTCTAAAATCACAGACCAACCCTATATCCCTGGATGACCATGCCCCCCTAAGGATGCGCCTCACCCTCTTAGGCCTCGCCCATATCCTTATCTCCTCCATCTGACAGTGGAGGAGCAAGCATGTCCCCATCAAATGAGTCGATGTCTACAAAATATATAGTACACAAAAATAATTAGATAATTCCATTAAATAATTTAATAAAACAAGTTAAAGAACATGCTAGAATAAATTTTATTTTAATTCATTAAAGCAAGAAAATGAAACTAGATTAATTTAAAGAAAACACTAATATTATGAAATTGAAGGCTTCCCTCCTATGTATCAATGCATGACATCTATCTAAATCCATGCAAAACTGCCTCAAAAAAATGGCAGACCATCTTATGCAACGAGGCACCTGAATTAAAGAATCAACATAATACAAAAGATGGAAACTAATGTGTTTCCCATAACTACTAGAGTGTGCAATATTGATGACTAATAACGAGAGGCGCCTAACCTCCTCTTCAGCAAAAGAAGAAATTTGTAGATGTCCACCATGGACCTGAAAATCTGATGTATGGACAACATGAGGCCCGACATATCTCTAAGTGCAGGCAAGCTGACTCTCAGTTGTAACCCCAAGGCAGACATCAAGGAACCGGAAAAATCCTCCCCTCTCCTAGATAGGCCTGTGATAAAGTATATGTCCTCCTAAGTGGGGTTATACCACACCCTAGGAACGACACAAAAAACCTGTAGCTGGGCACTCCATCGGATCAAATGTCCCAATAAGACAGAATGCACCTTCAACGATGTATCCTCCTCATAGTACTTGAGGAGGCCTACATTCCTCAAGAGTGATTGGGTCGCTGCAATAATAGGGCGAGGGTATAAATCCCTCTCCCTCTTTATGGCCTGCTATGTTCAGACCATATTGTATGGGTCCACCTGCTGCTCTTGCTCCCGCTACTAACGTCTATGCTACATGATTGACATATAAAATACATCAGCCTCATACATAAAATACATTTTTTTTATTAAATGAAACATGTATTTATAAATATGGAAACATAACTTACAAAATAAAAATAAAAAAATTCACTGATGCGCTCAAAACACAGTCATGCACCACCATTGATGCACTTTCAATTATAACCGCACCGATATCGTTTCACACATAAGTATGTGCATTGTTGTTGGTTCACAAATTTAACTTTTGATAGCAGCGCAACATGATTGTGCACCAATCCGCGTGTATAACATTTTCATACCGGTACAGAACGTTTAGGTTATCGAACGCACCAAGTTATAATTATATTTTTAAATATTATTTTTGCGGTGTGTTTGGTAAATATAAATGCATCGGGCATGACACACTGACATACAATCTACCACATATTTCTCGGTGCATTTGAATTTACAAAGCACATGTTATGAAACCAACTCACAAAAAGATAGAAAAGATAGATCAACGACTTAGAAATCAACCTCTTCAAGGGGGCAACCTCCTTTACATTACACAAATGAACAATTCTTGGATGATACAAATGATAAAACCTCCTTTCTATATATAGGAGTCTAAGGGGTCACAATATAACCAAAGCCGACCTAACAATAATAATATAAGGGCACAATAATAACAATATGGGGACAATAGGGGCACAACAATAGCAATAAGGGCTACAATGACAATAGTAATAGGGGAATCATTAGTATTATAGGGACCTAACATGCCCCTCTCCTTCAAAAAAGTGTTGTCCTCAACGCTTGAGTGGTTATGGATGCTTCTGTATAAAATTCTCATCCTCCCATGTGGAATCTTCAGTGGGTAAGTTCTTCCACTTGATGAGATACTCTGAAATTGATCAATTTCGTAGCTATCAATTTCTTGTTTCTGTGACTGCTTTAGGTTCCAATATGATTTTTCCTTCCTCATCAAATTCTGGAAATATTGTTTGAACTAGGAGCTTGTCACCTATAACCTTCTTTAAGCATGAAACATGGAAAACTAGGTGCACCCGGGAAGTTGCAGGAAGCTCCAATTTGTATGCCATAGTACCTATCTTTTGCAACACCTTGTACAGACCATAATACTTTGGTGATAATTTCTTATCCTTCTTAGCTTGCTTGAGGGACATTTGTTTATAAGCTTGTAGTCGTAGGAATACCCAATCACCTACATCAAAACTTCTTTCACTACGATGTTGATATGCCTGTTGTTTCATTCTATTCTGTGCCAAAGTGAGGTTATCCTTTAAGAAGTTGGAGAACTTGCTTTTGATGCTCGATGTGATCTTCCACTGCTTGAACCTTAGAATTTTCTCTTAAATATGATGTGATGGATGGTGGATGATATCCATAAAGTGCCATAAATGGGGTCATTTTTGTTGCAATATGGAAGGAATTGTTATACCACCATTCAACCAGAGGCAACCATTTGACCCATTGTGTCTGTTTATCAGATACAATGCAACGAAGATATCCTTCCAAACATTTGTTTACTATCTCAGTTTTCCCATCAGATTAAGGATGATAAGATGAGTTATGAGCTAACTAAGTACCAAGACAAGAAAATAATTATGTCCAAAAATTTCCAGTGAAAATGGGATCTTTGTCGCTTACAATAATCTTTGGGTTTCCATGTAGCTTTTGAATTGTTTCCATAAACGCTGTAGAAATTGTACTTGCTTTAAATGGATGAGATAATCCACAAAAGTGTGCATACTTGGTAAGTCTGTCAACTACCACCATGATAACACTCTTTCCTTCCGACTTGGGTAAACCTATGATAAAAATCCATTGAAAACTCCTCCCAACGTTGGCTTGGAATGGATAAAGGTTGTAATAGACCTGGGGTCTTAATTGTTTCAACTTTATTTTGTTGGAAAACCAAGCATTCTACCACAAGCTTTTGAATATCCGATTCCAAAAAAAATCCTTCTTAACCCTGTGGTAAGCTTTTAGAAACCCTGAGTGCCCTCCTAAGGGAGAGGTGTGCAATTCCCTAAGAATATTTTGTTTGACATGGGAATTCTTACATAGGTATAACCGATCTTTGTACCATAACGAATCATTTTTCTAAATAAATGTATCAGATGTATTGGGATCTTGTTGTATCTTTTGAATGAGTGCCTGACTTCTTTGCAATTCTTCCATTCATCCCTTGCTTCGTTTATCCAATCTGGTTGGATAATAGAAATGGCACAAAGAAATGCTTCCACGTCCTCATCCTTTCTTGAGAGTGCATCTGCCAAAACATTTTGCTTCCCTTTTTTGTAGATGATTTCAAAGTCATAACCCAATATCTTTGTGACCCATTTTTGTTGCTCTTTTGAAGATAATCTTTGTTCTAAAAAGTATTTAAGACTATCATGATCCATTTTTATCTTGAAGTGTCTTCCCATTAGGTAGGGTCATCATTTCTTAAGTGCATGTAGTATTGCCAACATTTCCTTCTCATAAATAGCTTTGTATAAATACTTTCCTTTGATTGGACGACTTTCGAAAGCAATGGGTCTTTCATCTTGCATTAAAACAACGCCATTTCCATTTCCTAACGCATCACATTCCACAATAAAGGTTTTTGTGAAGTCCGGTGTACCTAAGACCGGTACTTGGCACGTTTCCTCTTTAAGATGTTCAAAGGCCTTCTTTGCTTCTAAGGTCCATGAAAATGCATCTTTCTTTAATAATGTTGTTAGAGGTGTTGCTATTCTCCCATAATTCTTAACAAACTTGCGATAGTACCCTTTCAACCCGAGAAATCCTCGCAGATGCTTTATGGATGTGGGGATTTTCCATTCCTTAATGGTTTTAATTTTGCTAGGGTCTACCTTAACACCTTCATGAGATACAATATGACCCAGATATTCCACCTCTTGTACTCCAAAGAAACATTTGGAGCTTTTTGCATATAATTGTTTCTCCTCCAATAGTTTGAGCACCCTGTCAACATGTTGAACATGATCCTTCAACGACTTGTTGTAGATTAGTATATCATCAAAAAATACTAACACAAATTTTCTAAGGGTTTGAAAATGGAATTCATCAAATCTTGAAATGTATAAGGTGCATTGGAAAGGCCAAAAGACATGACCAAAAATTCATAATGACCCTCATGAGTTCTAAATGCTTTTTTCGGAATGTCTTCAGTCTTCATTCTGATTTGATGATATCCTGAACAAAGATCCAACTTGGTGAAGTAAATTGATCCATGCAATTCATCCAATAATTTATCAATGATAGGAATTGGAAATTTATCTTTAATAGTGAGCTTGTTAAGCTCCCTATAATCTGGACACATGTGCCATGATCCATCCTTCTTGTGAACCAATACTACTGGAGCAGAGAAAGAACTATGACTAGGTTGAATTATACCAGCCTCTAGCATTTCTGCAACCATATGTTCAATTTCACTCTTTTGGGCATAGCGATATCTATAAGGCCTTATGTTTGGAAGAACACTTCCTGGAATCAAATTAATAGCATGATCACGATCACGAATAGGTGGGAGTCCATTGGGATTCTCAAATACCTTGGAATGATTGTCCAAGACTTTTTGGAGATCTGGGGAGAAATAGATGACTTCAATGTGGGAACCTCTAGTGAACATAATTGTGTAATTATGCCTCGTTGTTATTTCTTTAGAAGCTTTGTCATTCCGTTAGAGCTGATTATATTTCTCGGTTTCCCTGTGATACCCCTTAATTCAACTTCCTTTCTTTTTGAAGAAAATTTCATGAAAAATTCTTGAAAATTAAAAGCTATTTTACCCAAGGATTGTAGCCATTGGACTCCTAGTACAACATCAGTACCACCCATTGGAATGGAAAGCATCAGGCTATTCAATACATATTCTCCCATGGATAGCTTGATATTATGGCACTTTCCAGAGAAAATTATGGTTCCTCCACTTGCAACCATCACTTGACACTCTGGTGCTGGATATAGGAAGCAATTCAATTCCTTGGCTATATTACAATGAATAAAATTATGGGTATTGCCCGAATCAATCAACACTATTACCTTTTTCTTCTTGATATGCCCTTCTATCTTGATAGTTTGAGGAGTGGTAATTCCATCCAATGCATTACAATATATGGTCAGATTCATTTCTTCTTTCTCTAGGGTTTGTTCCTGGTGTATATCCTTTTATTTTGACGTTTCTTGTTCCTTTTCTTCCTCCTCTTCACAATCTATGTAAAATAATTCCTTCTCAGCACACATATAACCTTTAGTGTATTTGTTATCATAACTTTAACAAAGCCCTTTTCCTCTTTTTTCTTCCAATTGTTGTGGTGTCAACCTTGTAGGTTGTGGAAGACTAGGGGTAACAACACTTCCATCTTTATAATTGTGGGTGTTAGGCTTCCTTGTTGCCATAATTTTGCTTTCCATTTTTCTCGCCAACCTGAATTCCTTCTCCAATGAATCAGGTTCCCAAAGGTGAACCTCATGTTGGATGTTATCCTTTAAAGTCCCTATGAACACATCAATCATATGCTCCTCTAGAATATCTTTTACCCTTATATTCAATTTTTGGAAGTCCTCAATGTGCTCCATCATTGAACCCTTTTGTTTGAGATTTATCAATTGGCTAAAAAAAATGTCGCTTTTTGTATCCTCATAATGTGTTATCATTTCATTCGTAAAAATTGCCCAAGTGACAATTTGTTTACGAGAGCAAAGCCATCGATACCATACAAGTTGATTTAGTTCCAAATACAAAGTTGCAATGCGTACCTTTTGTGTGTTTTGCACATTATAGAGATCAAAATATTGCTCCATCTGTAGTATCCATGTTACAGGATCCTTGCCATCAAACTTCCTCATATCAATCTTTGGAACATGGTGGGTCTTCGATCCAACGTGAGAGCCTATGAAATCATGATTAACATTTGTTTTGTTCTCATCATGAGTTTCCTTTACTACCCTTTCACCATTAGTAAGCATTTATTGTAGAAACTTTGTCAAATTTGTCTTCAAATCTTCCATCTTAGCTTCCATGCCATCCATCTTAGCTTCCACGTCATTCATCTTAGCTTCTACGCCTTTCTTTAAACCATCCATCTTAGCTTCCATGCCCTTTTTTAAACCATCCATCTTAGCTTCCACGCCATACATCTTAGGTTCTACATCTTTCTTTAAACCATCCATCTTAGCTTCTGTTACTTTTTGTGAGAGTGAATTTTGTTGCACTTGGTCTTGTAATTTTGATATATCATGTTGCATTTCTTCCTCTTATTCATGAATCATGCTAGAGCTTTCAAGTTGCTTACTAGGTGTTTCCATTTTGTTTCTTCGGGGCATCAATTAATGATAATAATGCTTCATTATGCTCTTTTAATTCCTTCAAACTAATTTTTCAAACCAAACTTATGCAAAAAATTAAAAAAACTACACACCTTTTTTCCACATTGTAGGAGCTCGACATTGAATCTGTTGTATCTCTGCAATTTCAGATCTCCAAGGTCTAAAATTGCTTCCTGTGGTAGCCCTCTGAGTCCTCTTTCTAACGCCATAAGTCTGATCAAGATTGGATTCTTGAAGGAAGAGTTATGCCAAATCTCCCACAATGACCTGATTATAGACTGGTTCAGTAGAGTGAACTTGTATGAAGTGCCATGTGTCATTGTTTCGACCTTAGGACCTTAAACCGATACACAGAAAACACATGTCGTCCTCTTTCTTTAAATTCTTATGAAATTTCAATCTGATGCTCAAAAAAAAATGACGGTTTTCCCCAGGTCGCCAGTTCAAGATATAATTCAGGGTCCTGCAAAAACCCTGACTTCCTTGGATCATATCTCCGAAAATATAGCGAGAAAAGATATGAAATTCCGACCCAAGGTTTAGAGCGATTTCGACTCAAATGGGTTTCTTTTTTAGCTTCTGAAATGTCACAAAAAATTATATATATATATATAGCGAAAATGCCACGATGACCTATTTGGAGCAGCGAAACCCTAGAATCCAAACCTCTAATACCAAATGTTATGAAACCATCTCACAAAAAGATAGAAAAGATAGATCAACGACTTAGAAATCAGCCTCTTCGAGGGGGCAACCTCCTTTACTTTACACAAATGAACAATTCTTAGATGATACAAATGATAAAATTTCCTTTCAATATATAGGAGTCTAAGGGGTCACAATATAACCAAAGGGGGCACAAAAATAACAATAGTGGGCTTCTATGGGGCACAATAATAACAATATGGGGACAATAGGGGCACAACAATAACAATAAGGGTTGTAATGACAATAGTAATGGGGGAATCACTAGTATTATAAGGACCTAACAACACATCACAACAATGGTGGTGTGTTATGTTCATGCATTGAAATGCGGTGCACCCAATAAATTTATAAGGCACACTACTATCAGTGCGAGATGAACATATCGAACACACCACGCGGTTTATTTTTTTTCAAAAACAGTGGCAAATTTAACCTAATTTGCAATTCTAATCCGCTAAAAAAATAAATTAGAAAGAAGCACAGACATTACCTAGAAATTTGGTTGTCATGGAGGCATTGTGGACATGCAATGGAGAAAAAACAAATTTTAGCACAATTTGAAAAAATTGGAAACTCAAACAGTGACCACGGTATGAAAGGATGGTGAACAAGAGAAGCACCGATGTTAGGGTGCTTGCATGTGGCAAGACTGGAACTGGTGCTTCAGAGTTGTCCCACACTGTAGATGGTAAAAAATAAAATTATAGATGAGAGGATTTTTTTATTTAACCCTCCTCCGATGCATTTTTCTAATCACATCGATGCAGGATGTATCCAAAAGCACTGTGTTTTTTTTTAATTTAAAAATTGGTGCTTTTCTTGAGACATGTAGGGGAATTTCTTTACAAGTACCGCACTGATGCTGTGTTTTTACTATATCACCTCTCTTTTTTTAGAAATTAAAAACCGCCTAGTGGTGCACTTTAGAAGACGCCCCAGGTATTTTGATAATTTTGCCACACCAAAACATCGTTAGAAAATAGCACCGCATTTCTCTGAAATTTAAAACTACAGTAGTGCTCCTTAGTGGTATGCATCAGGACGTTTGATTATGTGAAGGACACCGGTGCATTGTGGTATCTAGCACATCATGTTTTTTTTATTTTATAAAAATATTTTTTCCATGGTGCACCATGTTATATGCAACACCATTGCTTGTATGGATAGTAAAGCATCAGTGCGTTTGTAGGTTTTAGATGCACCGTCCAAAAAACATCCGCTAAATTATTCACCCACCCACCTCCGCTACAAATGGATTTTTGGGCTATTTTTATAGGGGCCTTCGCTAGAAGGTCTTTTCCTTGTAGTGGCAATATATTAATAGTCTTAAGTTTGGATTGTTATGATTGAGTTTTGAAGTTTGGCATATTATTGCACATCTGAACATATATCATAAGCAAAGAATCTTCATTGAATATCTTTGTAAAGTGGGTCATTGTCCCTAGTATGGGAGCACACGGTTCATTTCTCTATATTTTTAGGGTGATTGGGTGGTGCAAGGCTGGGGAGTGAAGCCTCCTTCAAGTTGTAGCCTGAAAATAGTTTAGGGTGGTAGGGTGGTTCTAGGGCAAGTTGGAGCTTGCAGGGTGTTGGAGCATTTGATTAGTTGTAGTTCATAAAACTAGGGCATTAGAGCGTCCTTCCAATTGGAGCTGATAAAAACATGGCGTAGGAGCATCCTTTCAGGAGATGGAACTACCTGATAAATTTGAATGATTTTCTAGAGTACTAGGAAGCTGGAGCTTCCCTTTCAGTTGGAACTAAATTATTTTTGCACTCATAAAATATTAGAAAATCATTTGGTGGTTTTTCTCCCGTAAGGGTTTCCACCTAAAAAATTTGTGTGCGTTGCTCTTATGATGTCTTGATGATTAAGGTTGTGTTATTAATGCTATAAATTTTAATAACTAACTAATTGTAAAAGAAATGTTGATTCACCCCCCTCTCGGTATTTCCAACAATTTTCTCCTCCTTCTCCACTCTTCTACAAATTCTCTCCATGATAAAGAACTTGATCCCTAGGATACACTTGTGATTATGTAATTTTCTCTTTATCTTAACTTTTCCCTTTCCCATATCTTATTTTTACCATATTTTCATTTTGATTACATACGTAGCTATTATTATTATTTCTTTTCTTTTACACTTTGATATTTGTTTATTTATTATTATTATTAGATTACTTATTTATCAATATGGGGATTTATCGAAGGGTTATAATATTTCCTTCACACATCAAAGGGATATCATCATTATCTACAAGGAGTTTGTGGCTAGTCATGAAGTTCCCAATAGTGTTAATTACTTATGGTGTAGGAAAGGAAATTGGTGGGATTTTCAAAGTTGCTAATCAGGTAAGTCAATTTAGGCTTTCTATATAGATAGTGAGTTTCTCCCCCAAAGATAGGAATGGTGGCAATAGAGAATTCAAATTAGATGTTCCCCACTATAGAACTACCTGAATCCTTAAACAATAGAATTCCATATCTGGGAGGGACATTTGCAATCACTACATCCTTAATTATAGTCTTCATATTTTTGTGGTTAGATTTAGTGTTAAATTTCTAATACTAGCCCATATTTATTTATACCTCAACAATTTTATAACCAGAAAATTATTAAATGAAATTATGAATTGTTGTGACCATAAAATCATTAGTATTTAACTTCTAAAATAAAATATTTACAATAGAAAAATAAAATCGGAGAGATCAAGCACATCACGACACTACGCATACTCTCATAACAATTTTTCTTCATTACAATCCTCGAGAAAATTTGAGCCTAGACCCATAGAGAAAAATACACACAAAAAGGCATTATTGGAACCTGTAACTCAACCCAAGGATTTCGGCCCACCAAAAAATTTGCCTCTTGGAGAAACTTGACCTCCACCTCCAGTAGATCAGCCCTCTCCTTTCCTCGTATTTTCACACTCAAGAAAATCAACCCATTAGATTGACCTCATCTGCACTTAAACTACTCGCCCTCTCGATTTCCTAAACTCGACCTCCTAGAAATACTCTAAAAATTTCCCTACACTCTTCCTCCCTTCTCTTCAGTCTATTTATGCCTCTCACTCTAGAGAAAATCACTTCCTCCCTTTGAGAAAATCATTATCTCAATGTTGTGTCTTCACCTCTCCATTAAGCTTATTTTATAACTTAATTAAGCCAAATCCCTCATCCGAAACTCCTATGTTATTAATAGCCAAGATTAGATCTCACCTCACTTGAGATCAATGGTTGAGATCATTCTAAGTCACTTAAATAATTTTATTGTTTATCCTCGGTACTTTGGCTTAATAGTCCAAAATAATTAATTGAGTTTAATTATTTTACTTTTCCTAAGTTAGACTTAGGAAAGAATTCATAAATCACCTACTCCACCAAGCAATCACCTAAAGAAGTGATCAACCATCTTCTACATGTTAGGATAGCAAGCTCATGTAAAGGACCTTCTGAAGCTACTAATATATTCAACACTCCCTCCTAACGAGGAAGTGATACTTCACCACCCCCACTTGGCCCTATAAAACACAAACTCCCCTTTCACTAGAGCCTTGGTGAGAATATTTGCTACGTGCTCCACTATGGAAATGTATTGCAATGTCACAATATCTCTCTAGTCCCTACATATGATGAATTTATATATGATATTTATATGTTTGGACCTATCATGAAAAATAGGATTTTTAGAGAGATTAATCCAACTTTGTTTATCATAGTGAATCACCGTGGGATCCAACTCAAGACCAAATAACCTTGTGAGCATATTGTGAAGCCATATGTCCTGACAACTCGCTAGACTTCGTACCATGTACTTTGCCTCTAATATGCTAGGTTCCACTAACTATTGCTTCCTGCTACAGCACGAGATCATTGTTGATCCCAAGTTGAAACAACATCTAGATGTGGATTTTTTGTCTATGGCACTTGCAGCCCATTAGAACTTATGTACCCTTACAACTCTACTTTTCCAACTCCAACATATCTCGTTCCAAAGTCTATTGTACTGCATAGTTATCTCAACATATGCTTTACTGCCACCCAATAAACTTGTCTCAGCTCCACCATGACCTTGTTAAATGTGCTCATAGCAAAATAGATAGTTAACCTAATGTTGACAACATATATCAAGGACCCAATCAGTTGCTTATACAATGTGGGATCCACCAACTCACCCTTAGAAGCGCTCAACTTCTTCAACTTTTAGTTCATCGATGTAGACATTGGCCTGCAATCTTTCATCTTGAATATCCTTAAGATCTCAACTACATACTTTTGTTATCCAATGAAAATCTCTCTTGGTTCTTGCCACACCTCCAACCCCAAATGAAGCAAGTCAATTTCCTTCATCTCAAACTCTAAAGAAAGGTCCTCCTTACACATCCTTATGAGCTTCTCTCATCCTGTCAAGAAGATATCATCAACATAGAGGATCAAGATAAGCAATTCACCCTTAACAAGTACATAGTGCAAGTTAGAGTCCACTTCATTATTGGCAAATCCCAAACCAAGAATATATCCATCAATCCTAACATACCATGTTTGTGGAGATTGCTTTAGTCCATAAAGGGTCTTCTTCAGCCTACATACATGAGACAATCTCCCATGCACCTCAAGGCATTGAGGGTACTCAATATACACCTCTTCCTCAATCACCCATTAAGGAAGGTGGTCTTCACATCCATTTAATGTATCCTCCACTCTATATCTAAAGAAATATATAACTACCCTAATAGTTGCATATATGGAAACATGATGAAATGTTTCTTCATAGTCCATTCCTTCCTTTTGGGATAACCATATCACCATAAACCTCGCTTTGTACTTCTTGACACTTCCATTAAATGCATGCTTGATATTAAAGATCCATCGAGAAGTGACCACAAACTTCCCCTTAGTCCTTGACACTATGTCCCACACATCATTCCTCTACTCACTGATGTTTCTCGTCAATGCCAAATAACTAGAAGATCTTGTTGGTGGTATAACTACAGCCAAATGCCTCCACATGCTCATTAGCATAACTCCTAAAGGTCCTTCCCTCTCGAATCTGATAGCCCAAATAATGATGACTCTTTGCTATCCTAGAATGTAGACCTTGTAGGCCTTTGAGACCTCATTGTAGTCCACAAAAATTCCCTTCTCTAATGAGGGATCCAACTTAGTCCTCTTATGTATAAGAATAATACCACCTTCAAAACCATGCAAGGTTTGTATGACTTGTTATTCATGTCTTTTGGCCTTTGCAATGCACCAACTACATTTACGAGGTTGATGAATGATATATTACGCCCTTTTATATTTTCATTTGTTATTATCTACTTGGATGATATACTAGTATACAATGCTACTTGGGAGGATCGCATCTCCCATTTGATGCAGGTGCTAGAGAAATTAAAGAAGCACTATTTGTTGGAAAATATCAATAGGTGTGAGTTTTCACAATAGAATTTGGTGTATCTAGGGTATGTGATAGGTGGCGAAGAGCTAAATATATATCTTGCAAAGATGGAGGCCATCATGAAGTGGTAATTTCCCACTAATGTTTTTGAGGTCAAGAGTATTGTTGGGACAATGCAGTACCTGAGGAAATCCATAACCTCATTTTAAACAATAGTAGCACCACTCCATACGATAATAACAAGTGGTAAGAGTTTCTAGTGGGGAAAAGGTCAACAAAGGTCCTTTAAGGAGCTAAATAAGATTAGTCAAGCATAGGTTCCGACATTACCTAACTTGTAGTATCCCTTCGAAATGGAGACATATGTGAGTGGTCTTGATATAGGGAGGAAGGTCTATATGTTTCCATTTTGAAGTATTTCATGTAGAAATTATCAACTACCCTACTTACGTTAAGGATATCTACGCCCTGGTGCAAGCCATAAAGAAGTGAAAACATTATCTAATGGGAAAGGAGAAAATAGCCCACATAGAGCACTAACCACTACAGTACCTACATGCCTATAATAAGCTACAGTATACTAGGCATTACAAGTAGATGGGGTTTTTGTAATGGTTTCATTTAGTGTTCAATTTATTATCACTCAGGTTTTTTCCTTAGAAGTTATTAAAGAAGGAAGGGTCCGAGGTAACCACAAACCAATCTTTTAAGTATAGGTTCTAGCCAACCTATAATCAGAGAGGGCTCTCTCTTTATGATTTAACTTTGTTTGAATATGATTTCAGGCTAGTTCGTAATGTTCAGGGTTGTTTGTTTTGATTGGGTGGTGGAATTAAGAAAACAGATGGGCAGAGCAAATACTTAGGCCATTGGGCTATGGAGTCAATCAAGAAAGGCTTAACTGGATTTGATCTATCACTAAGGTAAGAGTTAGGCTAAAACAACTAGGACAAATCTGCAGGTTTCAATGGATGGTAAATCCTAACCAGGGCTAAGGGCAATGAAGAATCCTTAACTGGGATTAAGATGAAGAAGGGAAGGATGGCCAGTAGTAAAGGGCAATGAAGAATCCTATACTATGGGCCAAAGGGAGGTAAACTACGGAAGTAAGGAGGCAATTAAGAGTCTCCAGACCAAGGCAGTTTAGAAGAAAACATCAATAAAGCAAGCAGTTAACATAGAGAGCACTTAAGCTAATTCTAATGATATCATTCCTTGTTGCTTTAAGATTGTATAAGAAACACATATGAATAATCCATAACATAAAGAGAATACAATATGTAAATATGAGAAATTGATACTTATTTGTTCCAGTTGTGCACAAGAATCGAGTGAAATGTCCTCAGCTTTATTTCATAATCCAGTAAACCAGTCTAGTCTTGAGTACAATAGCTCGTTAGCTTTAAACAGATGTCTACAGAAATGATTTTCAATCCACCCTAATTACTTTAACTTGTGAAGTATTTATACAAAATTTGATACAAAATATCTCATAACCATACGAGAATTAATCTAGGAAACAAAAATTATCTTCAACACGAAGATAGTGACAGATGGAAATCTGTTTGCTTGCTGTCCCTTTATTTGCCAATGTGTTGGTTGCTGGAATTCGGATTTGGCTCTTGCAGTTGCCTTAGTAGTCATGTGTTGGATTCACTCTTATCTTTAACCTACTGATACTCTTTACCTGTATGGATTACTCTTGGATTACCTGTTTTACCTAGCAGCGATCTTTTATGTTATTTACTACAGTAATTTATAGTAAATCAAACAAACTGGTCCACCATTCACTGTTAGGTAGCTTTATTCTTACCATTTTCCTATAAACTTCATCGACTTCTATGTACTTAGCAAAACTTGGTTGGCTTGTGAATAAATGCTTGATTTCATGTTCTATGTAGAACAGATTCTCCAAGCCATCATAAAGTACTTTTCCTGTAAGTAATGCTTTTACTCCTGAAGAACTAACTTGGCTTTTGGATTGTTTGTGCAGTCTTTCAATATAATCTTCCTGTGTCATTAATTTGTCATGTATGACCAGAGGACTAGGGAGTCCTTTTTCTCTCAAAATGCCATATTTTAACATGAAATTGTCTATGTCTATTTGAATGCTTTGACATCTTTTCTCCAAATTGAGCATCAGGTTCCTTTTAGTAAGAACCTTCTTTATCTCAATAATAGTTGTTGTTATGTCCGAGATTTCTAATTCATCCAGCTGGTACCTGTTCCTACTATTCAAAAAATCTATCAACTAATTTGTTTCTTCAGGCTTGTCCCCCAGTTCTTCCTTTGTCTTTTGTATGGCTTCCATGGCTGTTTTGACTAATTCAGTGTGCTCAAAAATGACTTGAATGGAAGGCCAAATATCATTGGTGGAATCAATGATATTGGCCCACAGTATATCCTTGATATCTTCCAATGGCTTTTCTAGTGTTAAATCCTTTTCAAGGATTCTTATTCTTTCAATCATACTTTGGTTTTTTCGTGCTTCTTCCTTATTCTGAATTTGTGCAAGTTCACAACTTGTTTTCAAACTTGTCACTTGGTCTCTGAGTTTCTTCAGTTCTGTGGCTTGGATGCTCATTTGTTCCATAGCCTTAACCAATTCATTTGTTCTTTTTGTTGTTGTCCCTGTACTGGTTAATGTACCTATGGCTGAAGTAGTACCTACTACTGGCAATGTTGTTGCTATTGGAATCATTGGTGCCAAGGCAGCTACTAGGGTGGAGGGTACTACTGTTGAAACTGTAGGAATTACAGTCTGAGGAGTGGTGGCCAGCTCACTCTTCTTAGACTGTATCAGATTATCCAATTCTTTCTCAGTTTCTTTTAATTGATCATTCAATTTAAGGACTAAGTCCATAAGTTATTCCTCCTTCTGTTTTTCTATAACTTCAGCAATTTGAGGATGGTGAAGAGGAGGGATCTTGAGTTGTTTCTTTAGTGCACCTATGTCATCATTTTTCTTCTTTATTAATCGCTCTGCTACTTTGACATCCTTGGGATCATGTCCCAGCTCTATGATTAAGTCCTCCAAGGATTTTATTCTGATGTCCTTGGCCTGTGAAGAGGCCCTTTCCAATTGAAGTTGTGCAGATGTGTTATCTAGTGAGTTCTACAGTTGATGAGCTGTGATTGCTTTGTTGGTCAATGTGGAGTAGACCATTTCACCTGTTTTTTTATGCATCTCTATTTGGTCAATAGGATGAATATCCTTTGCCAATACTTCAAAATCAGTCTTCAAATAATCAGCCATTGACCTTGGTTATTTCGCAGTTGGCTTAAGAAAGCTCATCTGCATTTTGCCTTCTTTTATATCAAAGGCTGACATCAGCCTTGTCTGGTTGGTTGGAGCCATTCTGAGATAATGAGCATAGGTTTGGACCTTTAGTTTCTCATTCCCTGCTTTGATTTCTTTATAATTTTCTTTAATATCCTGGTTCTGACTAGAAGGAGTCCTAAAGGAAGATACCTCTATGCTCTGTTGCCTTTCTAATACCTAGAACTGTGAAGTAGATGGTGTGCCTCCTGAAGGGGTAGTGTGCATACTATCAGTTCTTTCTGCCGTTGTATTTCCTATTGTTTCTTCAGTATATTCCTGTTCAGAAAATGGTTTTAACCTTTGCCTCTTAGCATAGGTTTGATCAACGGGCATGGTGGAAGGAGTAACCTCTTCTCTTTCTCTTTTTGGATTTCTTTCCACATTTAGAGGAGTCTGCAAAATAGGAGGATTGCTCATGATTTGCTCAGGTTGAGCAAGCCCCTCTGAAATTTCAAGTTGTTCAGATTCTTCTTGTTATGATTGTTCTGGTTGGCCTAATGGCCCTGCTTGTTCCAAAGTCTGTCCACTGTGTTCCTGAGACTGCCTTTGAGATTGAGTTTCTCCAGGCACCTGTACAAATAAATCTTTATCAAGTCTCCTTTAAAAATCCATCAATACATTGTCAACTGCAACCTGAGTACTATCTTGCTCTACTAATGTGTTTTCCATCCATTCAGATTGATTGGCATACTGTTCAATCTCTGGGATCCTGTGGTGGATATAAGGAGATAGCTTGTTTTTCTGCCTCCTATTACAAATAAAGCTGTGGGGATCATAGGTCCATATGAAACTTTGTTTCAGTTTCAACCTCTGGAGGATTTCTTCTGCCTCTTTTCCTGCTTCTCTATTATTACAAATGAATGGGCCAAGATGATCTTTGATTCTTAGTTGGGCCTTCTTCTTGGTTTTAACAAAATGAATCTCATTAGAATTGATCATTTTCATGTAGTACTCCAGAGCAAATAATCTCATGGGGAGATACCTTGGCATTTTGTAAGGTGGCAACTCACATCCATAGACTCTGATCTCTGCATGGTTTTGGTACAAGTACCAATCCCCTATTCTATATTGTTTTGACAATTGCAAAACTCTTCTGATGTCTGCACTGATTCTGGGGGGAGGGCTTCCTAGCAACATGGTAGTCACTGGGTGTACAAATAGGTCAATAAAATCTGCATATGAGTATTGAGAGCTATATTTGTGAAATAGAGGAGTCCAGAAGATGACAGATCTAGGATTCCCTTTGGTATCAAGTTTTTGGACAGAGAAGGGAAACTTATCAGTCTGATAGTAAAGAAATAAATGGTACAGGACTGATGAATATTTGAACACTCTTTCATTCTCCAACCTCAAAAAATGATCATGCATCTTGTCTGAGATGAATTTAGCATAATCAAATTTGACTGCAGGAGGCTCGCCAGGGGTAAAAATAGACATGTAGGCAAAAATGATATCATCTATATATTCACTAGTGGTAAAACCTAAAATGCATGATATCATTGATGTGGTATCTTTGCCAAGATCAGAAAAGAAGTTGGACATGTAAGGAGGGGGATCCTTTGGCATGTATTGTTTATCTCTGATAAAAGTCTGGAGGATTTGAGTCCTTCTAGAACTAGATAGCTTGGAGAATCTGTCAAGCAAGTCAGCAATGGTAAGGTGGGTGAGGTTTTCACCTGGTTGTAACTGTAATATCTCATTTATGGATTCTGTAGTGATAGTGAATAGCACTGACTGGTCAGGGGACATTACAGCTCTTCTGATAGGGTCATAATTTGCATGATAGTAGTGAACAATCTCCGAGAAGACATGAACGTTGGGGAATTGATACTTGGGTAGGTTTGATTCCCAGAGACCTATCTTATCTACATGGTTCAGGTAGTTATCTCGGTGTCTACAATGCAATTTCAAAGGGGTTCTTCAAAGATGAGGTCTTTAATCTGAAAAAATCTTTCTCAGCCAGGGGAAGATGATCTAAATCTCTATGGGGAGTAGTAATTGGCATGACATTCAAAGCAATTAGGGCTTCCATCTTTGGTTCTTGTGGATTCAAAGACAGGGGCTAAGGATTTCATGGAAATTGGACACAATTGGTCTATTTCAGAGTGTATCAAGACTATCAGACAGCTTAGCTTACTAAATTACTTAAGTTTTAAAGCAATTTAGTTCAGGCTAGGTGCGTAAACAAGGTTTCTCAGTTGGAAATAGGATAAATACCTGGTTTCAGTGTTCCAAACTATAAAATGGTGGCAGTGCACTGATTTCAAGAGGCGCAGGGGTCTGCACAGTGGTCTGGAGTTCAGCAGCTAGTGGAAGGTTGACGGTTGCTAGCAGGTTGACGACTCAAATGTACTTTTTGTTTGCATGGAGAACAGAAGGTTCTTTCTTGGTAAAAGGCGCAAACAATGAGTATTTTTGGTTTATTTGCAAAATCAATGGTTTTGGCGGGTATAATGGAAAACGACAGCTGGGGCCAACTGACGGAGGTGACGTTTTGTCATGTAGTGGAGGCGGTAAACGGAGTCTATCGCACCGCTTTTGGAGACTTGGCTGTATTGGGAGAGGTCCGCCCGATGCCATTCATCGAGCGCCACGTAGCGGCGAGGTAAATAGTAAAACCGCTCACATCGAGCGGGTAAAGGTCGTTATTGGAGGTCGCCCGATATGAGCGTCAATCGTCGGATCTGAAGGGGTCAGATCGTACGGTGATCGAGAGTGTGATTTGATCGGGGAGTTAATGGAGGGGCCTGACGGTATTTTAATTGCGGGTTAGGGCGGCTTAATGACGTCAGGGGCGATGTGATTGGAGGGAGGTTATTAATTAATCATTGTTTGATTAATTAATCCCTTTTGGTTTGGTGGGGGGTTATGGCTCTTAATTAGTCGCGGGTCAACTAATTAATCCATCCAGTTTATTTACTTAATATGGTTTATATTTCAAACCATGGGGCAGGATATTTAATATTTGGGATTTCAATTAAATATACAGGAGAAGGGGTAAATTTTTGGAAATTAAATATAATAAAAATTAGAGTTAATATGAAAGGGAAATGAAAACAAATTTCACTAAGTATAATGTCTTGACACATTAGTTTGTGCACTTTGAGTTTACACATCATAACTTAGGCTTAATGCTTTTTTGTGGGTTTTTGTGTAAAAATGAATGAATTGAAGGGGGTGAATTTTCATGAGGGGATTTTAGCACTTAGAACCTATAAGTTATTGGGCCGAGGGTCCGGTCCCTCCAGAAGTCAGAGAAATGCTTTGAGCCCCTTTAACTTAAGGTTTAGGTACTCTTTACTTTGTTTTATGGGAAATTAGTGAAAGGTAAAATGAATGGGGAAATTAATCACTTGCCTTTGTGGATGTTTTCATTATCATTCATACTCTTAGCAACTTGATGATGAAAGTAAATGATATGACTTTATCCAACAAATCACCATAGTTCTGCAACCAATCATCTACTTACCCATCTACACATCCTACCATTTTTTCTACTCTTTATTAGGGTGCACTTAAACTGGGAAACCCTTATCAACACATTTTCTTTTCTTTGACAATAAGAATCTATCTGAGGCTATCCTTATTACATCCAAGGGCTCAGATTAAACTGTTGAGCTCCTTTTTATTTACTCTACCTATCTACTTATCTGCCAAGATTAAACAATTTGGTCAGATTTTATTCTTTATCTCTAAGCATAAAATTGAAAACATGAAATAGCCAAGTTTAAGCATTTTGACCATCCATGGATTGTGGCAAAGGTAACAAGTTGCACACAATCTTTTATTCTTCATCAAAAGTAAATAGTAGTGGCATTTTGACTTGCACACTTTCATGGTCTTTTTGTTTTTGGTGTTCATATGCTTTTTCTTTTTTTCTTTTTTTCATTTTTTCTTTTTTTCTTACCTTCTTTTATTCTTTTTGTCCTTTGATTTATCTTTTAGGACATACCCTCTTTACATTTTTTAATTTTTATAATATGGAAAACATTTGCAGAAAGAAAAGGTATGTACATAGTACAGATTTAATCTCAGCCATTCAAAAATTATGACACCTATTGGTATAGGAACATAACACAATTATAACAAGGGTAGCACAAATAAGCTTTCTCACACACATTCAAGGCCACCCACATCAAAGATCACAAGTTTGGGAACTCTTGTGAACATGGAGTCATTCACCCACAATGCATATAAAGAGGAATTTTAAGAGGATGAGGACTTCAAGGAGATGTTTTGGAAGTTGCAGAGCCAAAGTCATGTGCACGATGGTGATAACACAATTGACTACCATCTACAAGATGGGTTACTCTAAAGGTCAGATAAGTTATGTGTTCTGATCTGTATATGAAACTGCTTGAGGATTATGATAAATTGTAACTGATTAAATTAGGGTCTTTTAAGCCTCTTATGTCAAATTCATAAACACATAAGCCTGCAATAAAACTCCAGTTTTTGCTAAAAACATGAGAAAACATCACCATAACAGCAAACACAACACAGCAAAATGATGAAGGAGTTCACCCCTCTTAGGCCACATCTACTAGTACAGCTTCCAATGGTTGGGTCTCTTTCATTATGCTCATAAAAAATAGTGTTTACATCAAGCTACAGTGCTCAAATGGCTTCAGAGTTGTCAAAAACCACTACCTAGCCTCTTTCTGCTCCAAAAAAGACCAAAAATTGAGAAAGTTATGATCTCCCCAAGTTTTTCTACTATTCGTTCTATAAAATGCACCTGTCTACAAATTGTCCTACAATTTCGCCCCAAAAATCGCTAATGGAGCGAAAATTTGGCTAACAACCGCCACAATTTGTGGCCTCATTAAATTCACCATTAGCCCCTTATTCCGAAAATCTCAGTCATGTGGCGCCCATGCGACCACGTTGGGGGCCGAGTTTTGGGGTCCTCTGTCTGGCCCTCGTCTCCTACGTGCCCTCAGCCACATCGGGGTCATATGACCCTCGATTGGCCCCTTCGACTTGGTCTTATGGAGGCCGCATGGGACCTTGGGCTCGCCCCCTCCCCAAATGCGTCATTTTAAAAAACTTACATATGTTTTTCCACAGTTCTTTAAACAAGAAATATTCATGGTTTAATGGCATGGTTTGTGGCTGCTTTGAAGGAGGTCATGGTTTCTAACCTTGCGGGGTGTTGTTTTCCCTTAACAAATTTTAGTGGCCACCAGGGTGCCACGTGGCAGCCTCTGGTTAGTCCACTTCATCAACCTCAAAATCAATCAAATTAACCCATTTCGCAGCCAATCGAAATGTGCCAAGTTTCAAGATGTCATTAGCCAATGGAGCCCAATGAACTTGCCATGTCAGCAGGCCCAGTTAGATGTATGGATTATTGACTAGGAAATCCTACAACTGCCTTTTTGAAATTTTCGTTGTTTCCCAAAACGATTAGAATGTGTTTCTCGTAGCATACAGTGTCTGTTTTTCACGAAACAAATTGCTTCAGATTCAGAATGACAAGATCTACGTGTTTGTTTCGGTTTCGATCCATTTTGACAAATTTCATTTTTGAGCATATTTTTTATCCACCGGATCACTCCTCCCCACTAGAAGCTTTTGGACCCCAAAAGCTCTTTATTACTAAACAATTATATGAGGGTACAACTCCCTCACCCTTCTAGTCTCAACCTACTGCAATTTGCCTGAATTCAACAATTTGAGCTTTTCATGAAAACTAATCTTTTTCCTTGATTCTAGAGACCCTGTCTTGTTATTGTAGATACTGTTAGCCTCCTGTTGCAACAGGTTTCATATTTCATGATTGACAATGGAAGTACCAAAAATGATCATCTTTTCCATGCTGCAAAAGTTCCATTTTTGAAAGATTTCTCAGTTAAGGGAAAGCCAAACAGCCTAAGCTTGGTTTCCCTAGGTTTAAATTTGCTTGCTTTAGAATAGAGAATGTGTCTGTCCAAACAGCTTAAGCTTGGCAGATGTGTAGATAGGTAGAGAATCTTGGGGACTCAGCAGTTTAAACTGAGCCCTTGACAGATATAAGGGTAGTTTTTAGATAGGAAGCCAGTTCAAAAGAAAGAGAGATCAGGGTTTGCAAGCCTAAATGCACCCTTCCTGAAGTAACAAAAAATGCTAGGCAGTGTAAAAGGGTAGGTAGCTTGGGGTTGCAGAAATAAGGTCATCTTCAACTCTGCCTTTACAAAGCAAACTCATCACACCAGTGGCAAAGGTAGCAAAGCAGTGGTTCAATGGCAGAAATTGGGAAGCATGTCTAACTCCCCTCATTCCTTTCAAAGGTTTTCTTACTAATATCCCCTTGAAGGCTTTAGGATCTGCCTAAACAAACCTTCTTACCTTTCTCCCTTAAGCAAGGCATGACAGGTTTGGACCTTCTTCTTCGACAGAAGCCACATTTCTTGTGTAAAATCATCTCTCACTTTCATCTGTTTCTAAATCTGAGTTTACTCCTTAAACTTAGTTCTCTGTTCCTCTCTCACATTTCCACCTCATATTGACTTCTAACCTTATTATTTAACTCCCTAAGTGTTCCCCTTCCCTTAATATTATAACATTCGATGCAAATTCCCAAGAAATATATTGGATATCCCCCCCCCTTAGCACTATAGCTAAGTATTGTGATTATGGGAGACTTTAGACCATCTGGGGCTATAGTCAACCCTTCTGTACTCTTTCCCCGGGATTAGTCTGACCTCTGGTTAGGACTAAGAACCCTTACCATTTACCCCTCGCAGTTAAACCTCAGTCTGAGATGTTTAAATGTGTTTATTTAACATCATGACGCCTTGACCCTCCTTTATCCGAACCCCAAACCCATATTCCCTAAGTTTTTAACCCCCGCTGGCATATGATATATAAACCTTTTTTTTTAACCCTTCCCCGCCGCGTGAATAATTAAATGTGCTAACGCGCGCACCCTTTTTATAACCCTCCACTGTGTTAAATTCCCCGCCAGCCATTGATCTCCCATCGCGCTCGATCCAACGGTGGGCGGGTGATATCAGCCGCCAACACGCCCGGCCTTTAACGTCCGGGAGTTAGGTGGTCTTCCCGCCGTACTCCCGCCACGCGTCAGGCTTTGGGGCGTGGCGGAGCCCCTCCCTCCAATACCGCTCACTCCCATAAGCGGTGCACCAAAAACCATTTACCGCTCTGCCAGGGTGACGTCAGCGCCACGTCCTCCCTGTTGGCGTCACTTCCTGCGCTCCGTTGCCCTCCATGTGGCCGCCACCTAATCGCTTTCGTACTTGCGCCTCGCCTCCGTGGCATTGCCATGTCACCCATCCGTACATGATGACGTCATCTGCTGACATCATCCCGCCACGTTATCCATCCATACACCGGGACCCGCCGATGACGTCATCCTGACGTCATCCGGAGAAAGAGCTATCATTAGACAAGGCTTTTTCGGAAATAAAGAAGCTCCTGTGGGCCAAAATAAATCAGTCAATCGCTAGCCAATGGAGGTCAATTCAGGCAATATATGAGCAGGTGGAACTGATTGGCCGTGCTAAAAATGAAATCCAGAGGGCCAAGGCAGCATTAGGTAATATGCCTGATCAAGCCAACAGAATGATCAATTTCTTGAATCATCAGACTAGGGAAGAGCTGGCAGCACTCAATATCATGAACAGGACTGATGCTATATTAACAGCAAAAAGTGTGATCACCTTGAGGAGCTTGGTGCAGACTCTGGAGGCAAGATGTCGGGACATACAAAGGGATCTGGACAATTTTGACGTAAAGATTGCAGCACTACAAATTAGAGGACTACCCAGCCTACTGACCAGTGCTGGGAGATTATTAACATGTGAGCAGTACACTACCAGGCTCAACACTTTTGTCGCTAATCAGCTTACTGCTGCTGCATCAAGTTCTGCAACAGAGACAGGGCCGCCTACAGGTCAGGAAATCTACGACAAGCTGGAAAGCTTGTTTTACCTGGAGCATGAGGTCAGCCATCTATTTGAGATGCCGCCCAGTTATTACAAATTCACAGAGGCCGATGAAACACTCGTCAGAATACAAAGGCATCAGTTGCCTTCTGAGAACTGGTGGCGGGCAATGCTGGCGGCCTTGCCCAGGTAAGCGTCAGTTGCACTCCCTTTTTGTTTATTTTTCAAGCATCTCGGTCAGCTATAGGTCACCATCAAGCGCAGGTTAAAGCACAAGGACACCAGCCAAAGCAACGGAAGAACACAATAAACAAGTTGAAGCGGTCGCAGAGAAAGGTTGATGCACAGACAAGCCAAGGAGCGCGAATTTTGAAAGCGCAGCCCAGCCGGCTAAAATGAGCACAAAAGTCAAAATTTACTGGCAAAAAAGAAGAGTTGTTGAACTTGTATTTATTTCAGCATTTACTTTTCATCAACCACTCCTTAAGAGTTGGTGGAGAAGTTATTAGCTATTAACTTCTCATCTAGATATTTTTTGTGTCCAATTTTGTATAAATACCACCCTCAGCATTGTAAAAAGGGTTGGTTGGCTAATGTATCTGAGGAGAGACTCGCACTGTATTGTTTGAAACTTTTCTATAATCAAAGACTGCTCAAAGTTTGGAGGACAACTGTCGGCGCTGTGTTTGAATGGTTGAGGATGTGAATGTGGAATTCTTGCGCTGCTATATGAATCAATAAGTCTTCTTCATCTCTGTTATTTTCATCTCATATATGCTCAAATCACAGAAAGAAAGATTGGTCTAGAATTTGCATGCTTGCACTCTATGCTCAGTTTCTGTGGTTTCTTAATGTTTTCCTCTTGGATTAGGGATGAATATGAATTCCTTTATGGCTCATGTTTAACCTCTTTCACATATGATGGACTGTTAGCTAGGAATTCTTAATTGCTCCTGGGCAAGGTTCATTCAATTTCCCTCTGCTAAACATGTTTGAGAGATTCTTAATTGCCTCTCATGCCTTAGCTTTCACTCCATTCTTTTAGCTTGAAAAGTTGATTCATATACAACTACCTTGCTCCATGATTATCTTGTGACCAAGAAAATACATCAGCAGTCTTGTTCTTTGAATCCATGCCCAATGGTTTGAAAATGACCAGATAGTATTTTGCCTCTCTACTTGGAAGCACCATCCTTCCCACCAAAATACAAATAAAACCCCTGAAACTAATAGCTAGCCTAAAATCCTCATCAACAAAGCTAAATCTAAAAGAGAGAGCCCTCTCTGACTGCAGGTGGGCTAGAACCTGCAGTCCAAAGTTGGTTTGTGGTTACCTCGGCCGTATCCTTTCCGGAGCTTAAGGACAACCTGAGTGATAACATAATGGCGACTCCACTGGGGAACATCCTCAGATAAATTTCACAAAGTTGCACGAAGAAAGTTGGAAAGCTCCACTGAGAAAACCAGACCTCCAGAAGTATCATTATAAGTTCAGTTCTGATCTATGATGGTGGACAGAGATCAGGCACTTCAGAGCTGAGTCATCCACTTGGCGACTCCACCTTATTTTCAAACGAGACTCCGCTGGAGGAGCGAACCTGAAAAAACTCTTTCAAAAAAAAAAAAAAAGAATCCAAAGTTTCAAGGTTTCAGAACGCCAGTTCAGCCAAGTTATTTCACGTCCAGGAGCTAATAGTGAGAGAGGATGACAAAATCTGTGGCAGATCTTGCAACAGAGCAAGCTTTAGATGAATTCAGGAAGCTATTATCCCAATATGAGCTTGATCAAGATTTTGTTAGAGCTGTGTTGATAAAGGTCAAAACCATAGAACAGCCTCAAATCAGAATGTGTTTACTGGACCTAATTGTTGAAGAACATGAGAAAGAGATTGAATTTGTGCATTCTCAAATCCAACTATACGATTTTTCTAATCTTAAAGAGTTGTTCCAAAATCTTCCTTCTCCTGGTCATAAGGAAATTGAGTTACCTTTTGACTTACAAACTGAAGTTGATCATGCTTTCAAGAGAAAGAAAGATGCATTGGCTGAGGAGCTAGGTACTAAGGATGCAGATGTTCAATTAAACAAGGAAAGTCCACCAGAAACTCTCACACATCATGTTTTCATAGATCCTGTAGCAGAGTACATGGAGGATTTCCTATGCTCCAAGTCTCGAACAAAGATTCTCTATCAAAACCAAGATAATCCGCAAATACCTTCATATGTTACAATCTGGACTGCGAAACCACATGACCTGACAAGATCTTTGATTTCACCAACTATCAGTCAAGCAGTTTGTCTCCTTCTACAAATGTTAAAATGGTTGCACTGGTTGTTTCATTTCACCTAATCGGCAAATAGGTGCTGATTAGGTAGGTAGGTAGGTTTTCAGTTTTCTATTTTAAACAGCAGCTCTATGCAGTTGAAGCCCGAAGTGAAGGCCCTAAGCTCTTCTGAACTGTTGATTATATATATAAATAAAGCACCCAGCAAAGGGAAAGTTTTTTAGAGTACAGAAGCAGATGGAGAACAAGGCAGTCTAACCTGTTGTTCTTGACTTTTCACAAGGAAAAGCCATCCCCAAGTGGAGCCACTGTTAGCCTCCTATTGCAACAGGTTTCATATTTCATGATTGACAGTGGAAGTACCAAAAATGATCATCTTTTCCATGCTGCAAAAGTTCCATTTTTGAAAGATTTCTCAGTTAAGGGAAAGCCAAACAGCCTAAGCTTGGTTTCCCTAGGTTTAAATTTGCTTGCTTTAGAATAGAGAATGTGTCTGTCCAAACAGCTTAAGCTTGGCAGATGTGTAGATAGGTAGAGAATCTTGGGGACTCAGCAGTTTAAACTGAGCCCTTGACAGATATAAGGGTAGTTTTCAGATAGGAAGCCAGTTCAAAAGAAAGAGAGATCAGGGTTTGCAAGCCTAAGTGCACCCTTCCTGAAGTAACAAAAAATGCTAGGCAGTGTAAAAGGGTAGGTAGCTTGGGGTTGCAGAAATAAGGTCATCTTCAACTCTGCCTTTACAAAGCAGACTCATCACACTAGTGGCAAAGGTAGCAAAGCAGTGGTTCAATGGCAGAAATTGGGTAGCATGTCTAACTCCCCTCATTCCTTTCAAAGGTTTTCTTACTAATATCCCCTGAAGGCTTTAGGATCTGCCTAAACAAACCTTCTTACCTTTCTCCCTTAAGCAAGGCATGACAGGTTTGGACCTTCTTCTTCGAAAGAAGCCACATTTCTTGTGTAAAATCATCTCTCACTTTCATTTGTTTCTAAATCTGAGTTTACTCCTTAAACTTAGTTCTCTGTTCCTCTCTCACATTTCCACCTCATATTGACTTCTAACCTTATTATTTAACTCCCTAAGTGTTCCCCTTCCCTTACTATTATAACATTTGATGCAAATTCCCAAGAAATATATTGGATATCCCCCCCCATTAGCACTATAGCTAAGTATTGTGATTATGGGAGACTTTAGACCATCTGGGGCTATAGTCAACCCTTCTGTACTCTTTCCCCGGGATTAGTCTGACCTCTGGTTAGGACTAAGAACCCTTACCATTTACCCCTCGCAGTTAAACCTCAGTCTGAGATGTTTAAATGTGTTTATTTAACATCATGACGCCTTGACCCTCCTTTATCCGAACCCCCAACCCATATTCCCTAAGTTTTTAACCCCCGCTGGCATATGATATATAAACCTTTTTTTTTTTTAACCCTTCCCCGCCGCGTGAATAATTAAATGTGCTAATGCGCGCACCCTTTTTATAACCCTCCGTTGTGTTAAATTCCCCGCCAGCCATTGATCTCCCATCGCGCTCGATCCAACGGTGGGCGGGTGATATCAGCCGCCAACACGCCCGGCCTTTAGCGTCCGGGAGTTCGTTGGTTTTCCCGCTGTACTCCCGCCACGCGTCAGGCTTTGGGGCATGGCGGAGCCCCTCCCTCCAATACCGCTCACTCCCATAAGCAGTGCGCCAAAAACCATTTACCGCTCTGCCAGGGTGACGTCAGCGCCACGTCCTCCCTGCTGGCATCACTTCCTGCGCTCCGTTGCCCTCCACGTGGCCGCCACCTAATCGCTTTTGTACTTGCACCTCGCCTCCGTGGCATTGCCATGTCACCCATCCGTACATGATGACGTCATCCGCTGACGTCATCCCGCCACGTTATCCATCCGTACACCGGGACCCGTCGATGACGTCATCCTGACGTCATCCGGAGAAAGAGCTGTCATTAGACAAGGCTTTTTCGGAAATAAAGAAGCTCCTGTGGGCCAAAATAAATCAGTCAATCGCTAGCCAATGGAGGTCAATTCAGGCAATATATGAGCAGGTGGAACTGATTGGCCGTGCTAAAAATGAAATCCAGAGGGCCAAGGCAGCATTAGGTAATATGCCTGATCAAGCCAACAGAATGATCAATTTCTTGAATCATCAGACTAGGGAAGAGCTGGCAGCACTCAATATCATGAACAGGACTGATGCTATATTAACAACAAAAAGTGTGATCACCTTGAGGAGCTTGGTGCAGACTCTGGAGGCAAGATGTCGGGACATACAAAGGGATCTGGACAATTTTGACGTAAAGATTGCAGCACTACAGATTAGAGGACTACCCAGCCTACTGACCAGTGCTGGGAGATTATTAACATGTGAGCAGTACACTACCAGGCTCAACACTTTTGTCGCTAATCAGCTTACTGTTGTTGCATCAAGTTCTACAACAGAGACAGGGCCGCCTACAGGTCAGGAAATCTACGACAAGCTGGAAAGCTTGTTTTACCTGGAGCATGAGGTCAGCCATCTATTTGAGATGCCGCCCAGTTATTACAAATTCACAGAGGCCGATGAAACACTCGTCAAAATACAAAGGCATCAGTTGCCTTCTGAGAACTGGTGGTGGGCAATGCTGGCGGTCTTGCCCAGGTAAGTGTCAGTTGCACTCCCTTTTTGTTTATTTTTCAAGCATCTCAGTCAGCTATAGGTCACCATCAAGCGCAGGTTAAAGCACAAGGACACCAGCCAAAGCAACGGAAGAGCACAATAAACAGGTTGAAGCGGTCGCAGAGAAAGGTTGATGCACAGACAAGCCAAGGAGCGCGAATTTTGAAAGCACAGCCCAGCCGGCTAAAATGAGCACAAAAGTCAAAATTTACTGGCAAAAAAGAACAGCTGTTGAACTTGTATTTATTTCAGCATTTACTTTTCATCAACCACTCCTTAAGAGTTGGTGGAGAAGTTATTAGCTATTAACTTCTCATCTAGATATTTTTTTGTGTCCAATTTTGTATAAATACCACCCTCAGCATTGTAAAAAGGGTTGGTTGGCTAATGTATCTGAGGAGAGACTCGCACTGTATTGTCTGAAACTTTTCTATAATCAAAGACTGCTCAAAGTTTGGAGGACAACTGTCTGCGCTGTGTTTAAATGGTTGAGGATGTGAATGTGGAATTCTTGCGCTGCTATATGAATCAATAAGTCTTCTTCATCTCTGTTATTTTCATCTCATATACGCTCAAATCACAGAAAGAAAGATTGGTCTAGAATTTGCATGCTTGCACTCTATGCTCAGTTTCTGTGGTTTCTTAATGTTTTCCTCTTGGATTAGGGATGAATATGAATTCCTTTATGGCTCATGTTTAACCTCTTTCACATATGATGGACTGTTAGCTAGGAATTCTTAATTGCTCCTGGGCAAGGTTCATTCAATTTCCCTCTGCTAAACATGTTTGAGAGATTCTTAATTGCCTCTCATGCCTTAGCTTTCACTCCATTCTTTTAGCTTGAAAAGTTGATTCATATACAACTACCTTGCTCCATGATTATCTTGTGACCAAGAAAATACATCAGCAGTCCTGTTCTTTGACTCCATGCCCAATGGTTTGAAAACGACCAGATAGTATTTTGCCTCTCTACTTGGAAGCACCATCCTTCCCACCAAAATACAAATAAAACCCCTGAAACTAATAGCTAGCCTAAAATCCTCATCAAAAAAGCTAAATCTAAAGGAGAGAGCCCTCTCTGACTGCAGGTGGGCTAGAACCCGCAGTCCAAAGTTGGTTTTTGGTTACCTCGGCCGTATCCTTTCCGGAGCTTAAGGACAACCTGAGTGATAACAGATACCATCTTACTGCAATTTCCCAGAATTTGCAGAACAACAAACCGTCTTTGAAGGAACAAACATAATCCTTCCTTAGTCGTCAATCAAATGAAACTTAAACAGCTTGAAATTCTTCTCACCTCGAACATTGTCGACATGACTATGTTTAGCTTGTCTTGCCTTGTGCTTGGCTTGACTCTTGACCAAGTGTGTTCGCCATCGCCATGCACCATTTTGAAACCCCCAAGGAGAACTTGTGGAACCAATGCCCTCTTTGTCAAATTTCTTTAGCACTTGCTCTTTGACCTTTGCACTCTTTAGCACTAACATCTTATTCCCATCACTGTTCAACAATGATGTATGCTAATGCAATTTTTCCTCATCTTGTTTACTTATTTTAGGAGGCAACATATTAGATCCCTGAAACAACTTATCACAACCATTAGAAACTTTAATGAAATCATATTTTTCATTTGATGCATCTCCTTGAAAGGCCTTATTCACAACATCTTAATGCTTGAACATTAACAAAGCAAAATTTTGACTTGCATTCACAATTCTCTTCATTTTTCCAGCAGGCATAAGAGAGAAACTCGCCTTCTTTCTATGCGCTCTAAATACTAACAAAGAAAAAATTTGACTTGCATTCACAATTCTCTTCATTTGTCCAGCATGCATAAGAGACAAACTCATCTTCTTTCTATGTGCTCTAACAATATACTCAATCCCATTCTTGAACAAGTGATACTTATTCTCATGGCAATGAAAAATTGCTCTCATGTCATAAAGGTATGGGCTTCCCAAAACAATACCAGAAATATCAAGCGAAACTACATCAAGTTCAACTTCATCAAGAAAGTTTGCAGTGATTGCAAATCTAAGGATGCACTTCCTTGTCACCTGCAAATTTGCATTCTTACATATCCAGCCTAAAGGATAAGGTCTTGGATGTGGAATGGTTTCTAGATTTAACTTCTTGACTAAGTCTTCAGAAATCAAATTTGCTTGTGACCCACTATCAAATAGTGTGTCAATTTTGGTATGCTTTGAAACAACTCTAATGTGGAAAAGTTCAATTCTTGTTTCATCATTTTGAGTATCATTGGAACAACTTGAAGAACTAGTGCTTGCTATGTTCTTACCTTTCAAACCCATCGTTGTAATCTTTGTTTCATCTCTGGAATCAGAACCTAAATCATGTTCTATAATTGCAGTTGTTTTCTCCTTCTACTTGTTTTTAAGTTTGTTGGGTCTCATCTCTGGATGAAGTTTCCAAAAATGGTCTTCATCATAGTCATCTTTCAAACAGTGTTTGCATGTGAGTTTTTCTTTTTCCATTTTGATCGAAGCATTCTTCTTCCCTTTTCCCTTAAACTTACCCTTTCCTTTTTCTCCAATTTCAAGGGAACTCTCACTTTTCTCATCTAAAGCATGTTTCCCTCTTGCTTCTAGATGTGTGGCTTGTACACAAACTTCATCTCAATTTCTAGTATTAAACATAAGAATAGTGTGTCTTAGGTAACTATGTAAACCTCCAATATACATTAACAAAGTTTCTTGAGATGTCAAATCTACACCCAATATTAGTGCTCTTCTCCTAAACTCTTGAGTATAGTTTTGCACAGTTTGTCCTTTTCTTTGCTTAAAATTTTGCTAATCCATTATAGATTTATGCATGTATGCTAAAGAATAAAATTTCCTTCTCAATGCAACAACAAAATTATTCCAAGAGGTTAAGACCTTGACATGCTTTTTCATGTCCTCTTGTGTTTTGGCTTCCCACCAAATAAGAGCTGCACTTTCCAACCTTAATGGGGCAAGTTGAATCTTGGTGTCATCCTCCTTGATCCTTTGTATCCTGCAATACACTTCAAGTTGCGTACCCAATTATCTAGTCTTTCAACATTTACCTCTCCATCATACATAGGCAAATCAAACTTTATGTCCAGTTTCAAAAATGGAGTTTTACCATGTCCCTTTGAAGAATGTGGAGGTGTTTGTGAAAGGGTTGTTGTGGAAGATGAATATGGTGAAGATGGTGGTGAGGATGGAGGTGAAGAGAATGGTGGTGTAAAAGGTGGTTTTTCACCATTCCCTTTTGGAAGCTTGTCCTCATCTCCTCCTTTTCCTCCCGAATAACCCTCTCCCTATGGTGGCTTAGAGCTCTCACCTTGCAATCTTGTGTTTCTTTCTTCATAGAGAAATTTCACCATTTGGGTCATGTCAAAGAATTCCTTTCTGAAAGTCTTCTCATCCTCTGACATATTGTCAGACCCTCCTTCATGTGACATGCTTACTGAAGCTTCAGGTACAATTTGAGGTGAAATTTGTGGTGGAGATTGTGGCAAATGTGCTCTCCTTGTCCTTGTTCCAACTTGAGGACCTGCAACCACAAGCTTTCCTTCTCCTCTCTTGAGCTTCAACCTTGTAAGCATCATAAACACTTGCAAACAAATTAAACCCTCATAGCAACAAAGAACCTAAGCTCTGATACCAAACTGATCTGTATATGAAACTGCTTGAGGATTATGATAAATTGCAAGTGATTAAATTAGGGTCTTTTAAGCCTCTTATGTCAAATTCATAAACACATAAGCATGCAATAAAACTTTAGTTTTTTCAGAAAACATGAGACAATTTCACCATAACAGCAAACATAACACAACAAAATGATGAAGGAATTCACCCCTCCTGGGCTAGATCTCCTAGTCCAGCTTCCAATGGTTGGGCCTCATTCATTATGCTCATAAAAATAGTGTTTACATCAAGTTATAGTGCTAAAATGACTTCAAAAATAGCTATAATGGCTTCAGAGATGTCAAAAACCCTTGTCTAGCCTCTTTTTGCTCCCAAAAAGACAAAACACTGAGAAAGTTATGATCTCCCCAAGTTTTTTGTTATTCGTTCAACAAAATGCACATGTCTGCAAACCATCCTACAATTCCGCCCCAAAAATCGCTAACAGAGTGACAATTTGGCTTACAACTACTGCAATTTGTGGCCTCATTAAATTCACCATTATCCCCTTATTTTGAAAACCTCGGTCACGTGGCGCCCATGCGACCACGTTGGAGACCTTTGTTTGGCCCTTGTCTCCTTCGCGCCCTCGGTCACATCGGGTCATATTACCCTCTGTTGGCCCCTGCGACTTGGTATTATGGAAGTTGCATGGGACCTTGGGTTGGCCCCTCGAGGCTGGCCCCCTCCCCAAATGTGTCATTTTTAAAAACTTAAATATGTTTTTGCAAAGTTTTTTAAACAAGAAATATTTGTGGTTTAATGGCATGGGCCGTGGTTGATTTGAAGGAGGTCATGGTTTCGAACTATGTGGGGTGTTGTTCACCTTTAACAAATTTTAGTGGCCACCAGGGTGCCACGTGGCAGCCTCTATTTGGTCCACTTCAACAACCTCAAAACCAATAAAATCAACCGATTTCGCAGCCAATCGAAATCTACCAAGGTGTCAAGCTGTCATTATCCGACGAAGCCTAGTCAAATTGCCATGTTAGCAGGCCCAATGAGCTGTATGGACTGTTGATTGGGCAATCTTGCAACTGCCTTTTTGAAATTTTAGTTGTTTCCCAAAACGATCATAACGTGTTTCTGAGAGCATACGACATCCATTTTTTACGAAACGAATTGCGTCGGATTCAGAACAAGAAGATTTATGCATTCGCTTTGGTTTCAAGCCATTCCAACAAATTTCATTTTTTAGCATATTTTTTACCCATCGGGTCATGTTCCTTAAGGTGAGTGACTGCAACTGATTAGAGAAGCTCACACCTCTAATGTTGCAGGGAATTTTGATGTAGGGACGACAATGGCCAACTTACAAATGTGTGTGTATTGGCCCAAGGTGCAAGAATTAGTAGCTAGGTTCATAAGAGGATGTATATTTTGTTGTACTAATAAGCCCAGTAACAAGAAACAAGGGCTATATTGTCCCTTGCGTGTACCCACTCATCCTTGCTTAATCATTTCCATGGAATTTGTGGGAGGTTTACCAACAACTAGGAAGGGACATGACTACATGTTCATGATAGTTGACAGGTTCAACAAGATGTGTGTTTTGATGCCCTGTAATAAGACCATCAACTGGTAATAAGCAATGAACTTTTTTTTCGGATAGGTCTGGGTGCAGTTTAGGATGATGAGGAGCATCATTTAAAACAAGGACACAATATTTCTAAATCTATTTTGTACTACATTATGGGAGAAGATGGGAACAATGTTAAATTGGTCTACAACATTCCACCGATAAACAGATGGGAAAACAAAAGTAGTCAATAAGGCTTTGGTGCAATTTTTTAGGGGATACAATCAGAAGCATCCAAATACACAGGATGAAAAATTGGTATATATACAACAATCTTATGATAAATCAATCCACACTTATACTGGTAAGTACCCATTTAAAACTTGTTTTAGATATTTGCCACCGTCACCTTTGGATATTGCATATTGGTAGCAAGGAAGAGTGAGGGAGAATCTTACAGGGGATGGCTTAAGGGAAAAAAAATTGTTGACAAAATGAGGAATATCCATATATAGGTACAAGAAATATTCTAAGATTCATAAGAAAAATATAAGGCCAAGAATGATCAACACATAACAGAGAGGTCATGCAAGGTGGGAGACAGAGTATGGCTAGAGTTTAATGAGGTGAGGCTATAGGGTCCTAGTAATAAAACGAGGGCTCTATGATATGGTACCTTTGAGATATTGGAAAAGGTGGGAGATAACGCTAACTTAAAACTTCATAGCTATTCCAGACTTCAGTCATACCCAGATCATAATATTTACAGAATAAAACATGCTTAAGCAATCAGATCTAGCCCAATCAACATCAAATCACTCAATGATAAGTCATTTCAGTTCTTATGATCCTGATCTAACATCGTATCCAAGGTGCACAAAATATTTCAGATCATCTCATAATCACAGCCCCTGCAACATAACATATACTTCAGATATAAGTATCCCTCAGCAACCCATTCACTTGCACACTCTGGCATAATGATCTTCTCCTCCTTATATAGTTTTTGGCCTTTCTCAATACCTCGGACAAAAACCACTTAGGACCCGTGGTATTCTTGGGCGAGATCAAATAGTCGTTACTCCACTCAATATTATGGGCTAATACCATGGTATTGACCCTCGGTATTGTCTCCTCTTGAATTTCCTTGATTTTCCAACCTGTACATGCTTTTCCTCTTGCGAGAGTGAATGTATACGCTACTTGGACAAAGTGAACCAGCGTATACTTCTTAAACCAGTCTCTTTCTTCAATATTTGTAATTCTTTGTTGTTAACCTATTGCACTGTGAACTGTCATCTATGTGAGTTGCCATCAAGGACAACACCTATATCATAATTCCAACAATCTCCCCCTTTGGACTTGATGGCAACCACAACACCAAGATACTCTCCCCCTTTGACATCAAGGGCAAAGGGCGGACCAAGATATTCTCCCTCTTTGATATTCATTATGTTGTCCATGCTCCCCATGAGTACATGTAGAGTCTGCAAAGATATTTTTTCAAAAGAATAACATGACTCTATAACTCAACTAAGTGAGTATGACATCCCTAATACCAATGACTCATACATACATCAGTCACCCAACTAAGTGGGGATACACCAAATTTGACTCATCCACCTAACCAAGCGGGGATATACCAAATGTTTATACATGACTAAAATAGCAATTATTACATCATCCTTCCCATGCATAGTGGGGTTACAAATTAGGTATTTTCATGACCTTTACATCAAATGGTATACATGACATTTATAATAAGGACCAACAATCTAAACAAGACCATGATAGTCATTAGAAACTATCATACACCATAGATGATCTGCACCATCAGCATCTGTTAGCTGCATCAAGATCAACAGCCCCTATATGTCCATCATCAAAAGAGTCACCTGAATCAAACAACTATGTGGATCAAGCAATATATTATCATCATGTACCAAGGTCTTCTAATATAATGCCAACAATGCATTATTAGAAACATATGCTCCCCCTGAACCTGTGCCATCTGTTCACTGTCAGATCTGATCATTGCATTTGTCAGTAAGAATCATCAAGGCATCATCATCAACCAGTTATTCATCAAGTTATTAACAACTTATGAGGGCCAAAAACACTTCTACATATCATCAACAGACTGTAATCATCATCAATCAGAACAAAAAAGATAATTGATAATTGACTGAACCATATCAAACCCCTTTTCCTGAGTCTATCCCACTGCTTTTTCTTCAAAACAACATATACGCGACTGTGTAGCTTCTAACTCACGTATATACGCAACTTCTCTTCATAATAACTGCGTATGAGAATTGGAATACTGAAGTTTTACACTTTCAGCTCCCCTTGGGTCTTCTATGTATGTAAACTGAGCTATGCCACATCTTTCTATCAACAATTCCTTCTTCTTCAATACCTTGGATTGTAATGATGTTTGCTCCTTTTCGTATGGTGGCCAAAATTTGCTCCGGCATTCCTTTGCTTTATGTCCAAACTTGTTACACGCATAGCATCTTACATGTTTTGTATTCCTTATATCACAATCAATAGCTTTGTGACCAAACATATTGCAAGCAAAACAATATCCCTTAAAGCACCTGCAAAACTGATGATATTTCTATGTGACGGTTTTGAACCATTCTACTTCTGCATTTGGATGCAACATGTCCAAAATTATGACATTTAAAACATTCAACATTATTTGTCAGAGAAAAGAAACAATTATCCCTTCCATAGTTAGGTGGAAATGTTTTTCCTTTAAGTCTTTCTTTCCTTGGTTGTTGATGGGGTTGACCTTTTATCTCCTTGTTGAGCATTTTAGATTTTGCATTAGAGTTCCTTACCTTATCTTGTGAGCTAGATTCACCTTCATGAAAACCAAGACCAGTCGTTATAATAGGCAAACGCTGAACTTTGATGGTTTCATCTAACGTTTCTGATCTTTTAGCAAATCTAAGATTCAGATTCTGTGTCTTTTCAAGTTCTTTTCTTAGACTTACTACTTCACATTCTAACACTTCATTGTGTTCGTCCTTTTCAATGAGTTGATGTGTCACTGTGTTTATGATTATATCCTTTTCTGCCAAACTGATTTTGAGTTCACTGATTTCTTTAAGGAAATATTCCTTTTCTAAGGCATCATTTTCATATGCCATGAGTAGCTTAATTTCTTGATCATCTTCATCACTATTGGACAAGCCATCACTATCATCATGAGGATAATAACTTATATTACCTTTTGTAGACATCTTTCCTTTCACATGAGGGCATTTAGTAGCGTAATGACAAACTCTACCACAAGCAAAGCATTTGAATGGTAGCTTAGCTCTGAATCTTCCGGAACCTCGTTGAAGCTTCTTGACAAAATTTACCTCATCTTCTCCTTCTCAAATGTGTCCTAATTCATTGTGCTCTTCCTTTTCTTTTCCCTTTTCTGATGCTTTAAAAGCGGCTTCTCTCATATCTGATGGAACTCCTTTTCTCATTTCAAAGGCAGTTAGGATTCCATGGAGTTAAGTCACAGTAATAGTTTGAAGATCCTACTTTTCTTCTATGGCAGACACTTTTGACTCAAATTTAGAAGACAAAGATCTCAAAATTTTCTCAACTAAAGTAGTTTCCTTTATCTCTTCACCTAGATTTCTCATATGATTTACAATCCCAGCTACTCGCAAGAAATAACTAGAAATACTTTCATCACTATGCATCTTAAGAGTTTCATACTGGATTCTGAGAGTTTGTAATTTATCATGTCTTACCTAGGAGTCTCCTCCATAGCTCTGAATGATTTCGTCCCATATTTCCTTGGTTGTGTTGAGCTGCGTGACTTTAACGAATTCTGATTCTAATAGACTTCCCAGTAAGGCATTGACAGCTTTAGCATTGATTTCATATGTTTTCCTTTTTGTTGGATCCGTGGGGACTGCTGCTGGATATTGATATCCTTTTTCCACAATTGCCCAAACATCAGCTCCAAGTGACTGAAGATACACTCTAGTTCATGTTTTCCAATATACCAAGTTGTTCACATTGAAGATTGATGGTCTGATAGATCCCATGCCTTCATGATTGGTCATTTTGAAAGATCTCCCTTCAAACGATCAAGCTTCTTTTGAAGGACCTCCTCTGATACCAATTGTTGGAAATAATACTGAGAAGGGGGGGTGAATCAGTATTATCAAATCAATAACTTTTTCATTTCCTACTCAGATTTATATAGACTACTTCAAGGAAGGTAACTCATGTGTACACACAACTGTCTTTAAAGCAACCAGCGTATATCCAGCAAACTTATGATTCAGTTAATTCATCATATGTTGATCTTTAATCAGTTCATCAGTACTTCATTAACCATATGCAGTGATAACAGAATAAACCATCACACATAAGAAACACACATGAACACCAAAAATTAAGGTGGAAACACAATGCAGGACAAAAACCACCTGTTTTTGTCTTCTTTTAATATAAGAAAAACTCATTTACAATCTTGTACTAGTGTAGACTCATACCAGTATGTAGGCACCCACCTGTAGAAGGCTACAACCTTCTCCCATTCTCCAACTTCTACTGGAAGGGAGCTATAAACCCCTAGCTCTTGTACTAGCCGATCCGTTTACTAGTACGTAGGTGCCTGCCTACAGAAGGCTCCAACCTTCACTCATTTTCCAGCTACTACTGGAAGGGAGCTCCAACCCCCTGGCTCTTGTACTAGCCGATCTGTTTAGTAGTATGTAGGCGCTGGTCTACAGAAGGCTCCCACCTTCACTCTTCGTCCAAGGACCACGTTTCATAAATTTTCAGACTGGATAGTCCTGGAACACAACACCACAATATGAAGGCCTCGTTTCATCCAATTTTCATACTGGACCCATCAGCAACATTGAAGCTCAAAATCAATCACTACTGCAATACAACCAATCACTGAAAACCCATCATCACTGAAGCAAATCACAATCAATCAATTTGAAGATTTAGAACACTGTCACCAAAACATAGTCACTAGAACACAGAGCAGAACCCGGAACTCTGCATCAACAACCAGAACCAACTGCAACTTCAAACTTCATATTTCATAATGTATACACTACTTCGATGTGTCGAACCAGCGTGTATACGTTCTTTTACCAAAGCAAACCAGGGTATAGATCTCCAAATAATAACTTAAAACTTCACAGCCATTCCAGACTTCAGTCATACCCAGATCATAACATTTACAGAATAAAACATGTTTAAGCAATCAAATCTAGCACAATCAACATCAGATCATTCAATTATAAGTCATTTCAGTTCTTATGATCATGATCTAACATTGTATCCAAGGTGCACAAAATATTTCAGATCATCTCATAATCATAGCCCCAGCAACATAACATATATTTCAGATAGAAGTATCCCTCATAAACCCATTCACTTGCACACTCTGGCCTAATGATCTTCTCCTCCTTATATATTTTTTGGCCTTTCTCAATACCTCAGACCAAAACCACTTAGGACCTGTGGTATGCTTGGGCGGGATAAAATAGTCATTACTCCGGTCAATATTGTGGGCTAATACCATGGTATTGACCCCTGGTATTGTCTCCTCTTGAATTTCCTTGATTTTCCAACATGTACACGCTTTGCCTTTTGCGAGAGTGCATGTATATGCTACTTGGACAAAGTGAATCATCGTATACTTCTTAAGCCAGTCTCTTTCTTCAATCTCTATAATCCTTTGCTGTTAACTTGTTGCACTGTGAACTGTCATCTATGTGAGTTGCCATCAAGGACAACCCCTGTATCATAATGCGAATAGCATGTACCCACTCATCCTTGCTTAATCATTTCCATGGAATTTTTGGGAGGTTTACCAACAACTAGGAAGGGACATGACTACATGTTCATGATAGTTGACAGGTTCAACAAGATGTGTGTTTTGGTGCCCTATAATAAGTCGATCAATGGGTAATAAGAAATGAACTTGTTCTTTGGATAGGTTTGGGTCCAGTTTAGGATGATGAGGAGCATCATTTGAAACAAGGACACAATATTTCACAATCCATTTTGTATTACATTATGGGAGAAGATGGGAACAATGTTAAATTGGTCTACAACATTCCATCGATAAACAAATGGGAAAACAAAAGTAGTCAATAAGGCTTTGGTGTAATTTTTTAGGGGATACAATCAAAAGCATCCAAATACATAGGATGAAAAATTGGTATATATACAACACTCTTATGATAAATCAATCCACACTTCTACTGGTAAGTACCCATTTAAAACTTGTTTTAGATATTTGCCACCTTCACCTTTGGATATTGCATATGGGCAGCAAGGAAGAGAGGGAAAATCTTATAGGGGATGGCTTAAGGGAAAAAAAATGTTGATAAAATCAGGATTATCCATATATAGGTACAAGAAATATTCCAAAATTCATAACAAAAATATAAGGCCAAGAATGATCAACACATAACAGGGAGGTCATTCAAGGTGGGAGATAGGGTATGGCTTTAGTTTAATAAGGAGAGGCTATAGGGTCCTAGTAATAAAACCAAGGCTCTATGATATGGTACCTTTGAGATATTGGAAAAGTTTGGAGATAACGTGTTATGAAACAAGCTCAAGAAAAGATAGAAAAGATAGATCAACGCCTTAGAATTTAGCCTCTTCGAGGGGGCAACCTCCTTTACATTACATAAATGAACAATTCTTCGATGATACAAATGACAAAACCTCCTTTCTATATATAGGAGTCTAAGGAGTCACAATATAACCCAGCCGACCTAACAATAATAATATAAAGCCACAAAAATAACAATAGAGGGATTCTATGGGGCACAGTAATAACAATATGGGGGCAATAGGGGCACAACAATATTAATAAGGGGTATAACTACAATAGTAATGGGGTAATCACTATTATTATAGGGACCCAACATGCCCCTCTCCTTCAAAAAAGTGTTGTCCTCAACGCTTGAGTAGTTCTGGATACTTCTGTATAAAATTCTCATCCTCCCATGTGGAATCTTCAGCAGATAAGTTCTTCCACTTGATAAGATACTCCGAAATTGATCGATTTCGTAGCTGTCGAGTTCTTGTTTCTGTGACACCTTCCGGTTCCAATATAATTTTTCCTTCCTCGTCAAGTTTTGGCAATATTATTTGAACTGGGAGCTTGTCACCTATAACCTTCTTTAAACATGAAACATGGAAAACTGGGTGCAATCGAGAAGCTGCAGGAAGCTCCAATTTGTATGCCATAGTACTAATCTTTTGCAACACCTTGTACAGACCATAATACTTTGGTGATAATTTATTATCCTTCTTAGCTTACTTGAGGGACATTTGCTTATATGGTTGTAGCCGTAGGAATACCCAATCACCTACATCAAAACTTCTTTCGCTGTGATGTTGATCTGCCTGTTGTTTCATTCTATTATGTGCCAACACGAGGTTATCCTTTAAGAGTTGGAGGACTTGTTGTTGATGTTCGATGTGATGTTCCACTGCCTGAACCTTAGAATTTTCTCTTAAATATGATGTGATGGATGGTGGTTGATACCCATAAAGTGCCATAAATGGGGTCATTTTTGTTGCTGTGTGGAAGGAAGTGTTATACCACCATTCAGCCAGAGGCAACCATTTGACCCATTGTGTCTGTTTATCAGATACAAAGTAACGAAGATATCCTTCCAAACATTTGTTTACTATCTCAGTTTGCCCATCAGATTGAGGATGATAAGATGAGCTATGAGCTAACTGAGTACCAAGACAAGAAAATAATTCTGTCCAAAAATTTCCAGTGAAAATGGGATCTCTGTCACTTACAATAATCTTTGGGTTTCCATGTAGCTTTTGAATTGTTTCCATAAATGCAGTAGAAACTGTACTGGCCTTAAATGGATGTGATAATGCACAAAAGTGTGCATACTTGGTAAGTCTGTCAACTACCACCATGATGACACTCTTTCCCTCAGACTTGGGTAAACCTGTGATAAAATCCATTGAAACCTCCTCCCAACGTTGGCTTGGAATGGATAAAGGTTGTAATAGACCCGGTGTCTTAATTGTTTCAACTTTATTTTGTTGGCAAACCAAACATTCCGCCACAAACTTTTGAATATCTGATTTAAGGCCATCCCAAAAAAATTCCTTCCTAACCCTGTGGTAAGTTTTTAAAAATCCTGAGTGCCCTCCTAAGGGAGAAGTGTGCAATTCCATAAGAATCTTTTGTTTAGCTGGGAATTCTTACAGAGGTATAAGCGATCTTTGTACCATAACAAATCATTTTGCCAGCTAAATGTATCAGACCTACTAGAATCTTGTTGTAACTTTCGAATAAGTGCCCACACTTCTTCGTCATTCTTCCATTCCTCCCTTGCTTTGTTTATCCAATCTGGTTGGATAATAGAAATGGCGCAAAACAATGCTTCCACATCCTCATCCTTTCTTGAGAGTGCATCTGCCACCACATTTTGCTTCCCTTTTTTGTAGATGATTTCAAAGTCATAACCCAACATCTTTGTGACCCACTTTTGTTGCTCTTCAGAGGATAATCTTTGTTCTAAAAAGTATTTAAGGCTATCATGATCCGTTTTTACCTTGAAGTGTCTTCCCATTAGGTAGGGTCGCCATTTCTTAAGTGCATGGAGTATTGCCAACATTTCCTTCTCATAAATAGCTTTGCTTAAAAACTTTCCCTTGATTGGACGACTTTCAAAAGCAATGGGTCTTTCATCTTGCATTAGAACAGCACCAATTCCATTTCCTGAAGCATCACATTCCACAATAAAGGTTTTTGTGAAGTCCGGTGTAGCTAAGACCGGTGCTTGGCACATTGCCTCTTTAAGATGTTCAAAGGCCTTTGTTGCTTCTGGAGTCCATGAAAATGCATCTTTCTTCAATAATGTTGTTAGAGGTGCTGCTATTCTCCCATAATTCTTAACAAACTTGCGATAATACCCTGTCAACCCGAGAAATCCTCGCAGATGCTTTATGGATGTGGGAATTTTCCATTCCTTAATGGCTTTAATTTTTCTAGGGTCTACCTTAACTCCTTCATGAGATACAATATGACCCAGATATTCCACCTCCTGGACTCCAAAGAAACATTTGGATCTTTTTGCATATAATTGTTTCTCCTCCAATAGTTGTAGCACCCTGTCAACATGTTCAACATGATCCTTCCAAGACTTGTTGTAGATTAGTATATCATCAAAAAATACTAACACAAATTTTCTAAGGAATGGTTTGAAAATTGAATTCATCAAACCTTGAAATGTTGAAGGTGCATTGGTAAGGCCAAAAGGCATGACCAAAAATTCATAATGACCCTCATGAGTTCTAAATGTTGTTTTCGGAATGTCTTCAGTCTTCATTCTGATTTGATGATATCCTGAACGAAGATCCAACTTGGTGAAGTAAATTGATCCATGCAATTCATCCAGTAATTCATCAATGATAGGAATGGGGAACTTATCTTTAATAGTGAGCTTGTTGAGCTCCCTATAATCCGGACACATGCGCCATGATCCATCCTTCTTGTGCACCAATACTACTGGAGCAGAGAAAGAACTTTGACTCGGTTGAATTATACCAGCCTCTAGCATTTCTGCAACCATATGTTCAATTTCACTCTTTTGGGCATAGGGATATCTGTACGGCCTGATGTTTGGAGGAACACTTCCTGGAATCAGATGAATAGCATGATCATGATCACGCATAGGTGGGAGACCTTTGGGAGTCTCAAATACCTTGGAATGATTTTCCAGGACTTTTTGGAGATCTGGAGAAATAGATGATTCCGATGTGGAAACATCTAGCGAACATAATTGTGCAATTACACCTCTTTCTTCCTTTTTTAGAAGCTTTGTCATACCACTAGAGCTGATTATCTTTCCTGGTTTCCCTGCAATACCATTAATTCAACTTCCTTTCCTTCCGTAGAAAATTTGATGAAAAGTTCTTGAAAATTAAAAGCTATTGTACCCAAGGATTGTAGCCATTGGACTCCTAGTACAACATCAGCACCTCCCATTGGAATGGAAAGCATTGGGCTAGTCAATACATATTCTCCCATGGATAGCTTGATATTATGGCACTTTCCAGAGCAATTTATTGTTCCTCCATTTGCAATCATCACTTGACACTCTGGTGCTGGATATAGGAAGCAATTCAATTCTTTTGCTACCTTACAATGAATAAAATTGTGGGTGCTTCCTGAATCAATCAACACTATTACCTTTTTCTTCTTGATTTGTCCTTCTATCCTGATGGTTTGAGGAGTGGTAATTCCCGCCAATGCATTACAAGATATGGTCGGATTTATTTGTTCTTCATCTAGGCTTTGTTCCTGGAGTATATCCTCTTCTTTTGACCTTTCTTGCTTCTTTTCTTCTTCCTCTTCACAATCTATGTAGAATAATTTCTTCTCAGCACACTTATGACCTTTAGTGTATTTGCTATCACAACTGTAACAAAGCCCTTTTTCTCTTTTTTCTTCCAATTGTTGTGGTGTCAACCTTATAGGTTGTGGAAGACTAGGGGCAACAACACTTCCGTCTTTATAGTTGTGAGTGGTATGCTTCCTGGTTGCCATAATTTTGCTTTCCATTTTTCTTGCTAACCTGAATGCCTTCTCTAATGAATTAGGTTCCCAAAGGTAAACATCATGTTGGATATTATCCTTTAAAGACCCTATGAACACATCAATCCTATGCTCCTCTGGAATATCTTTTACCCTTATGTTCAACTTTTGGAACTCCTCAATGTGCTCCATTATTGAACCCTTTTGTTTGAGACTTATCAATTGGCCAAAAAAAAGTGTTGCTTTTTGTATCTTCATAATATGCTATCAATTCTTCCGTAAAAATTGCCCAAGTGATAAATTGTTTACGAGAGCAAAGCCATTGATACCATACAAACTGATTTGGTTCCAAATATAAAGTTGCCATACGTACCTTTTGTGTGTTTTGCACATTATTGAGATCGAAAAATTGCTCCATCTGTAATATCCATGTTGCGGGATCCTTGCCATCAAACTTCCTCATATCGATTTTTGGAATATGGTAGGTCTTCGATCCAACATTAGATTCTATGGAATCATGATTAACATTTCTTTTGTTCACATCATGAGTTTCCTTTACAACCTTTTCACCATTAGTAAGTATTTCTTGTAGAAAATTTGTCAAATCTGTCTTCAAATCTTCCATGTCTGTCTTCAAATATGTCTTCAAATCTGTCTTCGAATCATCCATCTTAGCTTCCATGCCCTTTATCTTAGATTCCACGCCATTTATCTTAGATTCCACGCCATTTATCTTAGCTTATGTTAGTTTTTGTGAGCGTGACATTTGTTGCACTTGTTCTTGTAATTTTGATATATCATGTAGCATTTCTTCCTCTTCTTCATGAGTCATGCTAGAGCTTTCAGGTTCCTTACTAGGTGTTTGCATTTTCTTCCCTCGGGGCATCAGTTACTAATAATAATGCTTTACTATGCCCTTTGAATTCCTTCAAACCAAGCTTACGCAAAAATTTAAAAAAAAACTACACACCTTTTTTTCACTTCGTAGAAGCTTGATATTGAATCTGATGTATCTCTGTAATTTCGGATCATCCAGTTCTGAAATTGTGACCTGTAGTAGCCTTCTACATCCTCTTTCCAATGCCACCAGTCTGATCCAAATTGGATTCTCCAAGGAAGAGTTATACAAAATCTACCACAGTGACCTGCTTATATACTAGTTAAGTAGAGCCAACTTGTACGACGTGCCAAGAATCACTGTTTCAACCTTTGGCTCTGAAAAAATATATACAAGAAACTACATTCCGTCATCTTTCTGTACCTTCTTACGAAATTTCAATCCGATGCTCAGAAAGAAAGTTATGACGATTTTCCCCAGGTCACCTGTTTGGAATGTAATTCAGGAGTCTGCAAGAAGACCAACTTCCTCTGATCATATATCCGCAAATATAGTGCGAAAAGTTCTGAAATTTGGATCTGAGATTCATCGCGATGTCTTCTCAAATGGGTTTTTTTTTTAGCTTCTGAAACGTCGCAGAAAAAAAAGTTATAGCGAAAATGCCACGATGACCTGTTGGGAGCAGCGAAACCCTAGAATCCAAGGCTAAGATACCAAATGTTATGAAACCAGCTCAAAAAAAGATAGAAAAGATAGATCAACGCCTTAAAATTTAGCCTCTTCGAGGGGGAAACCTCCTTTACATTACATAAATGAACAATTCTTCGATGATACAAATGACAAAACCTCCTTTCTATATATAGGAGTCTAAGGAATCACAATATAACCTAGTCGACCTAACAATAATAATATAAAGCCACAAAAATAACAATAGAGGGATTCTATGGGGCATAGTAATAACAATATGGGGGCAATAGGGGCACAACAATATTAATAAGGGGTATAACTACAATAGTAATGGGGTAATCACTAGTATTATAGGGACCCAACATAACGCTAATAGACTCAGTGGGAGGATTCCATGAGTATTCCATGATAAACCATGAAGAGGAACAGGTCCTACCTTCTATAGAGGATTTGGATCTAGATGCTCAAGCATACTTTGCAAAGGATACAATTTTGCAAAATAGGTATAGAACTACAAGACATGGGTAGCATGACATTTGGTAGATTAGGTGGAAAGGATAACTTCTAGGCAAAGCCAAATGGTACACCCAAGAGAAGGTGGAGGAAAAACCTCCTCATCTCATTCGGTAGAAGTATTTGGGGACCAAAATCCTCCCAAAATTGGGAGTTGTGATATGAATTGGATCATTATATTATTTTATATCCATTTTAATTCTTTTAGAGTGGAAAAATTGGAGGAATCAACTCATAGGACCAATTTTACCCGCGGGTCCTAGTTTGGAAATTCGGGGTTTCAAACCTTTCAAAAGTGATTTGGGTGGGGGCGGACTTTACTTCTTAAAAACAACATGTTTTAGCATTATTCTACACATAAATACCTTTCCAATGATGTAATAATTGCCTCAATCAGAGTCCATGTGCAAAATTTATGCCACTCGGAAGTTGACCTTCCTATTTTGACCACCATGATTCGAGAGGATTCCATGTGAAACTTCGTTATTCATGGAAAACAATCTAGCCACATGATCATGATGAACAAGAGTCTAGAAGATTTGATATTGTAACTCTAGCTAAGAGTTGAAGGAGTCAAACTCAACCATTAGTAGGCTATCAAGTTGTGTTATACTTGGGCCACTAGGAGAAAATTTCATTCTACTCAAGTGCATTTTGTTCCATATGTAGCGGCCCTAGGTTATATTTCCATGTAAAAAGGCAAAAATCAACCAAGGTCATGGGACACGTATTCCAAGTTGAATGGAAAACATCACATTGGGGGTCACTTGTGGTTAATTGATGGCTATGAAAATTGGCATTGGCATTGGCAAAGACAAAAGACAAAAAATGGAAATCAATATAAGAAATAAAGGAAAATAGGAGAAAAGGAAGATGAAGGGACAAGAATATTCATGCAAGGAAAATTAAAGAAAAAAATAAATAAAAACAAAAGGAAAGAGGAAAGGAAAGGAAGAAACACTAGACATCAATGATAAAAAGGCACCTGAGAAACAATTGACAACTTTTGATTAGCTTTGATCAGTTTTCAACTTTGACAACTTTAGTTTTTCTAAGGAAGGAATCGAACTCCAAGAGAGAGGACAAGCAAGGAAAGCAAGGGAGCGCAAGAGAAAGTTTGGACAATAGTCAATAAGGGCAGAAAATATTTGTGGATTTGTAGGTAATAATGTGCACATGTGATTTAGCATGCTGGAATTTGAATGCATGGTACATGCATTTGGTTATTTGGTTACTTTGTTATCATTGGCATGGTATTTGCCTGGATTGACAGTGGTTTCAGTCTTTCCTTTCCATTTCGTGGATAACCATGATTTAGTGGGTTCCTTTGTTTTGGTTAAGATTTGGATGGTCAGTAAATTTTGGATCCTGGTTGAGGTAGTCTTAGGAAAATTCCCAAGATTCGAGGGTGGAGATGGGCTTTCTCCTAGAACTCTTGACAGGTGGGTGGAGACAGGAAAATTCCTCTAGGTATCGTGAAGAAATTTTGAGGCATCCAAGATTGTTTGGTTTTGGTGATTTCTGGACCGGTTTAAGTGAAATCACTATGGTTGAGTGTTGAGGTGGTTTAGCCTCTGGAAGCTCTGGTTGGTTTAGTTTTAGTTTATCCTATGTGATCCGACATTCATGCTTATGATATGGCATGGGAGTGATTGGGCTGAAATAATGATTTGGTTCAGTCCCAATCTATGGTCAGGTGGTACGTGGAAGTCCCTGAATTGGTTGGCATTTACATATGGTAATATGTGTTACTCTTTAATGGGATCAATGAACACAAGTTCTGGTTTAGCATATGATCATATGACTGGTTTGTCATGGTTTATTTCTAGTTAAATGTTTGTTATAAGCATGGTATATTTATCATTATGTGATGTGCTTTTGTTATGGTTATATTCCATGGTTTGACAAGCTCTTGGTTATATATTTGAATGCATGAGCTAACATTGGTTTGTACAACTAGTAAGAGAGGACAATGAGATTTATTGATAATCCTTAGATGAATTAATGAATCAGTGAACAAATATGTATTCATGAGCTACATGTACTTTGTCTACAAAGTGTTTGTATAAATGATTATCATGTATTTGATAAGTTTGAGCAGGAACAGAGCCAAGAATAGTGCATGAAGACTTGTACAGGTTAATGACAGAGTTATGGAAGGATTTAGGCAGTTGGATGATTGTTGGCTTAAGTTTCTAGAGCCAAACTTTGAAACTAGGAATCCTCTACCCCGGTCACACTAAAGTTGGGTCATCCATGTTGTTGCAGCCACTAGGAGGATGGGTCATCCGTAAAGCTCTAAGCTTGTAGTTGCACTGACTTCCTTTTATGCATGTGGTTGGGTTGTTAGCTAGGTTATGGAGTGGCCTAGACTTAGGGAATAGTTCACCAGTGAAGTCAAGAGGTAAAAGATGTGTCTTGGTGTCCATGAGTGTTGCAGTAATATTAGGATAAGTTCACAAATTAGGCCCCATTTCCATAACTACATCTTGGAATTTGGGTCATGCATGGTAACTCTCAACTCATTTTTACCCTGGTGAGCTTGTAAAAGCGGGTTAACGTAGGGTGGGGTGTTACAACATAAATGAGCAGAGTAGCCCTGAGTGGGTAAGGAGAGAGAAAACAAAGAAGGTTTGTGCACTGCAGTAGCTCATGAGCCATATGCCTCACTTTTTTACAATTGCATCCATTTTCCACTTAGAGAAAGAGAGTAAAGAAACCTCACCTTCCAACTAAGTTTTGTCTCAAAAGGATTTCCCAAGTTATATCTCGTGTTAATTTGTGTTTGTGTTGTAGTGTTTTCTTCTCAAAGATGTACGAAAAGAACCCACTTAAGATTGTGGATGACAAACAATCTCAACAATATAAATGGCTGCTAAACATTGTAGATCTGCAGCAACTGATAGGAAAAAACCTTCCAAAGTCTGGATCTATGCTGCAATCATAGTTAAACAACAAAAAGAAATAGTAATAACTCCAATTATCCAATGGAAACCAGATATACAAAGAATAATTTTATTGTAACACCAGTGAAGGGAACAAATCAATGTTACCAGTCCCCCTCTATGGGATGGGTTCTTGGCTATCCTCAAATGTCTTCAGCTTGTGTAGAGTCTCTCTCCTCTATGATGTGTAAACCCAGCAAAAATATGGTGTGCGACAATGAAAATAATCAGAGATACAATAGTGAGTGCAACAATGAAAATAATCAAAAGTGGATAATGAATGGAAAACCCTTCTATTTATAATAAAATATTGAGTTATCCTCGAATAATGAGCAATAACAAAATATTATTGATCCCATTCTTGGAATAACCACTTGGAATATTTTATTATATTTGTTTAAGAAGAGAAAAATATTTAAACTTTTATTTAGAAATAATAAATAAATAAATGATTTATTTATCATCTTAAGGAAATAGTTAAGGAATAATAAACAAATAATGATTTATTTAATTATTCCTAAGGGATTTAGTCAAATTTGACAAAGAATAATAATTAATTATTCTTAGAAAAAAATAAGATAATTAATAATTTATCTGTTTATTTTTCATGATTGGGTCAAGTATGACAAGGAATAATAATTGAATAATGGTTTAATTAATTATTACTAGAAGAAAATCAAATAAATAGTGATTTATTTAATTATTCTTCATGGGTTTAACTATAAATTATTTAACAAAAGTGGTTTATTAAGTAATTTATCATAGTGAAAGCAATTTTACTATGGTAAAATTGACTTTACATGGTGTAATTTAATCCATCTAGTAAATTAGGCTAGATGATCAATTTTTTGGTGATAACAGATTGCCCCCCAATGTATGAGTGTTAGGAGCAAAATGTATGACCAAAGTACGTTGTAAAGACACAATCACTAGACAACACAGGGGAGTCAAAGAGAGAGAGAGAGAGAGACCAATAAAGTTGAATTGAAAGAGGATAGGGACAAAGGGGGCGAGACTAATGCAAGTCTCGTTTTATGTTGTGGTACCGAACCTCAATGAGGCAGGGGAGGCATACCCATACCCGCCGAGATAACTTAGTACAAAAATAATGGTTCGCCCAGAAATATAAAATTGAGCAATGAAGTACATGCTGAATGATACATGACATGCTAGCATAACAGAGCCAGAAAATAATACAATGTGTCCCATATACATAATGCACCTGGAAAAACATGAGCCAAGACTGAATACAATAATATCTGAGTACATGAGATACAAATCCCCTTCCCTCAAAAAATTGGTGGGAGGGAGGGTAGAACAACCGGAGAAGCCTTGCTGAACAAGGAAGGGCTCTGCAAAATTGAATGGATCATCTGGAGGAGATGTGCATGCTATGAACACTGTGATCGGTAGGAACCGAACCCATCAACTCTGTGGAACTACATCTGAGGTTGTATCATAGTAGGTATGCATTCGGGCATGTTGGGGGCTACCTGAAGGGCCACCCCCTCATGAGGTCTGAAACATCTCACACACACTCGGGAATCACTAGTACAATCTGCTGCATCACTGGACCATCAAGTGTATGAATCACGAACATGAAACAACCAAGTCAAAGGGAAGTAATGAGACCCTCTTCTCGATCCAAGGCACTACACAAGAATGGAAGCTAGAACCAAGATACACAGCCCTCTAGGTCATTCCTCTGGAATAAATGAGCTGATGTCGACAGAATAGGGCCCGTGATAGATGAAGCAATGAGGATCCTCAACTAAAGCACGAGGTAAAATAATAATGTGACTGATGGACTAACACCACGGATAGTGGGAAAAATTGGGACTCAGGGACAAACAGACGACTTCCCTTGTCAGAGCATATAGTGCATGGTTGACCTGGAAGCAACTAACTCAACCCCGGACGGGATGGGGACAGTATGACTGGAGGCCAAAATGGGAAACACAAGATGAACGATATGCAAATATGGATGGAATATTGTGACAAGATATGATGGGACATGAAATAAACTTCAAGAATGCAAGGGTGACTCGATGACGCTGCCACAGAGACTAGGCCCAATGGGGACCATCAAAACATGAGTAAATGATGGTTACTCATGACAAAAGTCAATATATGGTATGACAAGTACTAAGACGAGGTGGTCCTCAAATTAAAAGTGTCGCTTTATGACGAAATTTGATTTTGAGAGGCGACGAAGTGACCTTTCATGGAAAAATGGCTCCCTAGTGAAGTGTCAAATCATCAAAAACTAAGAAAGACCCATTATAGAGCTCGATGAGAGCTTTCTAACAGTGCTGACTATTTGTCATACTGAGCTACGGTTTGGTCGTAATGTGCAACATAAAAACTGTGGGTTTTTTTATAAAAGGGTGTTTTCCCTCCAATTTGAGGGGAGGGGAAGGCCCTAAATCTTGTGGAGATCATAGCGGACAAACAGACCATCGGAATCAGGATCTATGACTTTTTGGCAAGTGGCCTTACTTTTCTAAAGACGGTCTTAATGCTTCTTGGAATGATGGTTCCTGTTGAAGAAATAAGGGAAGAGGAAAACGAGAATGAACTACTAGAGGACCTCTAGAATCATCCTCACCCACAAAGTCAAACATGGGGACTATGTGGACATAGAGTAGAATATTTGAAGATATGGTATCAAACGTCTACGTTATGTGATGTGCATATGGCTCGCCAGAGAGACCGGTAGGATAAACTATCAAAGGAATGGGAGGATAATCAACCATACCTAGATTCGGTGGGATCTAGGCCGAGACTTATGTTAATTCTATAGAGAATATTTCTAGGGAAAAACCATCATGACCCCAAGCATGGGATATTGCCCGCAAACATATGTGATGGAGGGGACTGATCTGGTATGAAAAGGTGGGAATGATGCCCCCGTAGCTGGAGGAGTTTGTGGAGCGCCATTGTGTTCTGAATGCTCGAAAAAGGGATTCAAGCATCTCGGCCCAACTTGTCACGAGGTCCTCTAAAGGAGATGTAGGGGCCTATGTGCCCCCTAGTATGCTATGGGCATACTTGATGTATTTAGAGTTAAGGGCTCCAAACACTTTTATGATACATAACATGATTATGCATTTTATATGACAATGATGGTTCGCAATTTGTTTTGTTCATGGTTATCTTTTTTGGTATACATGTGATAAATGCTAATCTAGAATGTTGTTTGCAATGATATCTACATAGTGATTGTGGGCTCTAGGTGCATGACTGAACGTAATGGTTTCAAATTTACGTACCAACAGCTAAACTCGTAGATATTTTCGAAATAGGACTTGGTTATGCACATGATACACATCATTCAATTCCATGACGAGTAGAAAGGAATCTAAACGAACATGAAGATGAAGGATGAGATGAGTGAGGGCATTGACTAACAAACCTATCACTGCATCATATTCAGCCTGATTATTGGTGGTAGATCCAATGCACATGCCGTTTGAAAGGACTAACGTATGCAAGGGGGTGAAAATGGCCCAGGTTGCCGAGGCTAGATTCTAGGAGAAGCGACTCGCACCGTCGGCATGACCGATATATGGTGTGGATGATGGATCCATCTGAAAGGTGCAAAAGACAACGAATTAGATGATGCAATATACCTAAATTCATGGCAGAAATAAAGACACGCAAATCAAAGGGACGTCATATGAGCGAAATTTCTTGAGGTAGAGCGCATTGGGATAATTAGGAAGGAAATGGCCTTCGAAATCCTCTAAATAAATGCCCCCTTGCTTAAGTTTAGGGGTAATCCGGGGTAGACATAGCTTCCATGGTGTCCTTGTCAGGCGAGGAGATGGGCGGATGGGAAGAAGACTGACTACATGATGCGGTGGCATTAGCTAGTGCATCAAACTTAGAAAGAAGGTTCACATACGCATCATCTTGAATGGTAGACGACGGGCTGGTAGATGGAGGATCTACGAATGTTGAGACCTAGGATTTTGTCAAAAGAGGTTCGATAGAAGAGCACGCAGAAACCTCTAAAAGGTTTTCTTGCAAGGAACTCAAGGATGACAATAGGTAAAGGATGTGGCCTATGGTGTTCGTCATCTTGACATAGGGAGGAGGGATCACAATAGTGGGGTCAGAGTCTCCCTATTTTGGTTGATTAGTGGTACCAAAATCTAGGGGTAAATGAGTAGATTATCCACTACGAGTGGCCTCGTATTTGCGAATCGCCCCAAGGCAATCGCAAAATTCATCAAGACGAGGGCAACAATGAGAATAGTGACCATGATGATCACACAGGGCACAAGGGTGATTTGTGCGCAGCATTTTGAGTTTCTTAGGTGGGACCAGTAGGTTAACATGGACTTCCGGGATATTTGACTCAGTTAACGCTTCATGAACCAAAGGTTTAAGTTGAGGAAGCTCGGGACAATTATTGGTGATGTGCCCAACAACTTTACACAAAACGCACGGAGGTGACGGCTTTAGGGCCCTAGGGATTGGAGGAGTTTGGGGAGCCTTGTCTTCCGATTCTTTCCTTTTAGCTTTGTCCCCCTGGCCAGATGCTTTCGCAACAGAAGCTAGTTCTTGTTGAGGTTGTGATGGAACTGAAGCAGTGGCAAGGGCCATAGGGACCAGTTGAACCAGGATCAAAGCATGATATGGTATGAGCTGACGAGGCAGAGTGTTTGATGGGGGATCAATGTACCAGACTGGGATCCCCAAAGTCATATTATGAAGGACTAGCGAAGCCATGACAGGGGCATAAAATACTCCCAGAGGGGGGAATAAGAAAGGTATCTGGCCTGCAGGGTAATGTCCCGGAGGGGGGAATAAGAAAGGTATCTGGCCTACAGGGTAATGTCCCAGCAGAATAAATCTTGGATGGTTGACCTGGAGGAATAGTTCCTGGTGGAAACATAGGAGAGGCACCCACAAATGGAGGAGGTATTGGGGGGGTGGATCTAGAGGGCTCAGCTGGGATAGTAACAACAGAGTGTTGAGGAGCTGGCTATTGATCAGAGATATTGACCTCGCCAGAATCCATCATGAGGATTTGGTAGTCACTAGGACCAGAAGGTTGAGGGGATGGGCTACTTGACCTGGCTGAGGTTGAGTAGCAACAAATCCTTGCTAAGGGAAAGGATTTTTGAGCACTGTCGGTTGAGATGCCTCAAGATTTTGAGGTGATTGTTGACCTCTAGAAGCTACTTGAGCTTCCCACATTTGGTGCATCTGCGGTAAGAGAGGACACTCATGTGTATAATAGCCATGTACACCACAACATGCACAAGGCTTGTTCGTATGAATAGCCTTGTTCTACTTGGGTTGGCTGCCATGTTTCTGGTTGTTGGTGTTAGGCTGGTTCCCCTGGGGTTCACTAGGTTGGTTACCAAGATTACCCTGGTTACCCTTGTTATCCTTCCCCTTATTCTTTTTCTTCGAATTTCGGGGATTGGTCGCATTCTGCTGTGCAAACACTTGACCCTGGGGGGGTATCGGTTGCTAGGGTTGAGGATGCATGGAAGGTTGCGCCGCTAATACTTGAGGGGCTAGAGCGCTAGGCTGTGCATAAGGAGGGGCAACAGTTTGGTAGACAGGTTAGGTCCCTGGAAACATGTTGATATCAGGAGGGGCATAAGTGCTGGAGTAATTGGTGTCCCCCTGTAGGTAGCCATAACTTTGTTGAGTATATGGCGAGGAGTGTGAAAGAGATCCAATGATACCGTCAGCGGTGTGAGATGTCCCCAGTGCATTAGCACTTCCAGGACAAGGGAGGTCTGGAATGACAGTATTAACATAACTGGATTGTGTATAAATCATATCATATCTTAGAGCGGTTTGGAGAGCTTCTTCCTCAGTTTGAGGAAAATGGGATGCGACATCTTTTCCAATTGGAGATAAAAGTCTCCTAAAGAATCAATCTAGATAGACATGGTCTTTGAAAGGCGGGGCATGACATGTGCTTCTCCTTCGACACCACTCTTGAACATGGTCAAAAAGGCGAGTGACGAAGGACTGACGGAATGTGGTCAATAGCTCCATACTAGTGTCGTACCGGAGAGGTAACTGGAAATATGAAAGGAACGCTTTAGCAAGCGTCGCGAAAATGGAATGAGATGTGGAGGGTTGGTCTACATACCATTTTGCAACGTCTCCAGTGAGCGTGTGTTGGAATAGCCGAAGACGAATGGAGTCATCGGTTATTGAGTTAAACGAACACCACATGTGGAAGGATCAGACATGGTTGGTAGGGTCCTCTCCAGCATTACCCTCAAACTTCGGGATGTTTGAGGGAAGCTTAGTCGGCATAGAGGGCCAACCAGCATCATGGTGTATGGGGTCATTTATCAACTGGTTAAAATCTGGTAGACTTAACCCAGCCATAAAGGGGAGCATGGGGGCTACCAGAATGGTTCATGAGATTTGTTTTCTTGATGTGACCACTGGGATAGAACTGAAGCCAACACCAGGTTAGGTTCCTGCACCAGCTGTGGGTCCAGACATGGTGACGATATGCAGTGAAGGAGGCTCAAAATCAGATGAGGAATCAGAAGAACTGGGAGAAGAGTCGGTATGAGGACTCGGAGGGCTATGAACTCGAACACAACGGGGACGGGTAATATGCCTAAGCGGAAACTGGGGGTGAAGACTTAATAGTCTCCGTGACAAATGCCTTGGTGGTGTAGTGGTGGTAGGACACACATGACACGGAAATGGTGAAGGGAGATCAACAATATGCCTTTGTCTCAATTAGGGGAGATAAATTTATTATGTTAAGTCTTGGCTTGGTGGTGTAAACCAAACGCCCTTTGCTTAAGGTGTGCCTGTGTATGCAAGTGTATTAATTGATTAAGCCTAGATCGTGTTTGTAAAAAAAAGAAAAAGCTTACTGAAAATAAACTGAAATTAATAACAAAAAATGAACAGCAAAACAATTAACAAAACCCCACCCAAACTGGGTTTGCAAATACTGCGTTGGTTGGTGGCTAAACCAATGGAAAATACACTAAAACAGTCAAGAGATCTAAATGTCAGTGTGACTGGGATCAAGTGACACTAAGCTGCTGGAAAGTGGTGCAAAAACAGTAAAAAACCAGAGAGGAAGATCACTGCAAAAAGATATGGAGATGGGTGAAACACCTAGGGAAATTGATGGGACCCTAAGGAAAATGACCAAATAAGTTTAAATGTGAAACTATGGATGGTAACAACCTATCTTAATAGATCTGAAATAGAAGCGTACAGATCTGGAAAATGTGGTTGAAAGTGTTGTAGAAACTCAGACTACTCACTCTTCTAAACTCCTCCTAGAAAGGTGGAAGCGTACTAGAAACCCTAGGGGAGGCTAAATTTGACTTCAATGAGTAAATCAGAGTGGATCAAGGCCTAAGCAGGATGAGATAGAGGTCAGATAACCCAACAGACAGCGCTCTGCAAAACCTAGAAATAGATCTGAGAAAAACCCTAAAACCCAAAAATCCCAGGTACTGACCTGTTTCTCTGTAGGGTTCACACTTTTTGGGTTGATAAGTGCGTTATGGCCTCCAGATCACACTTTTTGGGCTGATAAGTGCGTTATGGCCTCCAGATCGCACTTTTTGGGCCAAAAAGTGTGATTTCCGCTCCGTGGATCTCGTTCGACAAATCTCGAAAAAAAAGGTGTCACCTTTGTTGCGGCTGGTTCCTATGACTTGTTGAAATGACCAGAAAGCTTGCGGAAGTCAAATTTAACAGATCTAGGGTTAAAAAACTAGGAAACATTAAAAAAAAAAAAAAAACAAAAAAAAAAAAAAAAAAAAACAAAACAAAACAAAAACAAAAACAAAAACAAAACAAAACAAAACTAAACAAAAAAACTAAGCTGAAAATCGAAGGTCACCGAGGTTTTTAGATCTGAAGTATAAAACCCAGTGGAGTCACCAATTTTGTGATTGGCAACAATCAGAAAATCGCCAGCGGAGTCACCAATTTTGTGATTGGCAACAATCAGAAAATCCCCAGCGGAGTCACCAATTTTGTTGTAGTGTTTTCTTCTCAAAGATGTACGAAAAGAACCCACTTAAGATTGTGGATGACAAACAATCTCAACAATATAAATGGCTGCTAAACATTGTAGATCTGCAGCAATTGATAGAAACAAAACCTGCCAAAGTCTGAAAATATGCTATAATCATAGTTAAACATCAAAAAGAAAGAGTAATAACTCCAATCATCCAATGGAAACCAGATATACAAAGAATAGTTTTATTATAACACCTATGAAGGGAACAAATAAATGTTACCAGTCCCCCTCTATGGGATGGGTTCTTGGCTATCCTCAAACGTCTTTAGCTTGTGTAGAGTCTCTCTCCTCTATAATGTGTAAACCCAGAAAAAATATGGTGTGTGACAATGAAAATAATTAGAGTTACAACAGTGAGTGCAACAATGAAAATAATCAAAAGTGAATAATGAATGGAAAACCCTTCTATTTATAACAAAATATTTAGTTATCCTCGAATAATGAGCAATAATAAAATATTATTAATCTCATTCTTGGAATAACCACATGGAATATTTTATTATATTTATTTAGGAGGAAAAAAGTATTTAATTTTTATTTAGAAATAATAAAGAAATAAATTATTTATTTATCATCTTAAGGAATTAGTTAAGGAATAATAAACAAATAATGATTTATTTAATTATTCATAATGGATTTAGTCAAATTTGACAAATAATAATAATTAATTAATGATTAATTAATTATTCTTAGAGAAAAATAAGATAATTAATGATTTATCTGTTTATTTTTCATGGTTGGGTCAAATATGACAAAGAATAATAATTTAACAATGGTTTAATTAATTATTCCTAGAAGAAAATCAAATAATTAGTGATTTATTTAATTATTCTTCATGGGTTTAACTATAAATTACTTAACAAAGGTGGTTTATTAAGTATTTCCAAGAGTGAAAGCAATTTTACTATGGTAAAATTGGACTTACATGGTGTACTTCGATCCATCTAGTAAATTATGCTAGATGATCAGTTTTTTGGTGATAACAGATTTCCCCTAACGTACGAGTGTTAGGAGCAAAACGTATGACTGAAGTACGTTGTAAATACATAATCACTAGACAACACAGGGGAGTCAAAGAGAGAGAGAGAGAGACCAATAAAGTTGAATTGAAAGAGGATAGGGATAGAGGGGGTGAGACTAATGCAAGTATCATTTTATGTTGTGGTACCAAACCTGAATGAGGTGGTGGAGGCAGACCCATACCTGCCGAGATAACTTAGTACAAAAATAATGGTTCACCCAGAAATATAAAATTGCGCAATGAAGTACATGTTGAATGGTACATGACATGTTGGCGTAACAGAGCCATAAAATAATACAATGTGTCCCATATACATAATGCACCTGGAAAAACATGAGCCAGGACTAAATACAATAATATCTGAGTACATGAGATACAAAGCCCCTTCCCTCAAAAAAAGGGTGGGAGGGAGGGTAGAACAATTGGAGAAGCCCTTCTGAACAAGGAAGGGCTCTGCAAAATTGAATGGATCATCTGGAGGAGACGTGCATGCTATGAACACTGCGATTGTTAAGAACGAACCCATCAACTTTGCGAAACTGCATTTGAGGCTTTAGCATAGTAGGTATGCATCTGGGCATGTGGGGGATTACCTGAAGGACCACCCCCTCATGAGGTCTGAAACATCTCACACACACCTGGGAATCACTGGTACAATCTGTTGCATCACTAGACCATCAAGTGTATGGATCATGAACATGAAACAACCAAGTCAAAGGGAAATAATGAGACCCTTTGCTCGATCCAAGGCACCGAACAAGAATGGAAGCTGGAACCAAGATACACCACCCTCCAGGCCGCTCTTCTGGAATAAATGAGTTGATGTCGACAGAATAGGGCCCGCGATAGATGAGACAATGAGGATCCTCAACTAAAGCACGAGGGAAAATAGTAATGTGACTGATGGACTCACACCAAGGATAATCGGAAAAAGTGGGACTGAGGGACAAACAGGGGACTTCCCTTGTCAGAACATATAGTGCATGATTGACCTGGCAGCAACTAACTCAACTCCGGAGGGGATGCAAACAGTATGACTGGAGGCCAAAATGGGCAACATAGGATGAATGATATGCAAATATGGATGGAATACTGTGACATGATATGATGGGACATGAAATAGACTCCAAGAATGTAAGGGTGACTCATCGCCGATGCTTTGAACAAGGTTGACTCGAGGACGCTACCACAGAGACTAGGCCCAGTGGGGACCATCAAAAGATGAATAAATGATGGTTACTCGTGACGAAAGTCGACATATGGTATGACAAGTATTAAGAGGAGGTGGTTCTCAAATTACAAGTGTCGCTTTATGATGAAATTCGTTTTTGAGAGGCATTGAAGTGACCTTTCATGGAAAAATGGCTTCTTATTGATGTGTCAAATCATCAAAAACTCAGGAAGACCTGTTATAGAGCTCGATGAGAGCTTTCCAACGGTGTTGACGGTTCGTCAAACTGAGCTACGTTTTGGTTGTAATGTGCGACAGAAGAACTGTGGGTTTTCTTATAAAAGGGTGTTTTCCCTCCAATTTGAGGGGAGGGGAAGGCCCTAAATCTTGTGGAGATCGTAGCGGACAAACCGACCATCGGAATCAAGATATATGACTTTCAAGCAAGTGGATTTACTTGTCTAAAGATGGCCTTAATGCTTCTTGGAACGATGGTTCCTGTTGAATAATTAAGGGAAGAGGAAAACGAGAATGAACTACTAGAGGAGGTCTAGAATAATCCTCACCCACGATGTCAAACATGGGGACTATGTGGACATAGAGTAGAATATTTGAAGATATGGTATCAAATGTCTACGATATGTGATGTGCATATGGCTCGCCGGAGAGGCCGGTAGGACAAACTATCTAAGGAATGGGAGGATAATCGACCATACCTAGATTTGGTGGGATCTAGGCCGAGACTTATGTTAATCAATTGAGAAGATGGCCAGGGGAAAACCATCATGCCCCCAACCAAGGGATACTTCCCGCAAACATATCTGATGGAGGGGATTGATCTGATATGCAAAGGAGGGAATGATGCCCCCCTAGGAGGAGGACATTGTGGAGCGCCATTATGTTCCGAGTGCTCAAAAAAGGGATTCAAGCATCTCGGTCCAACTTGGCACGAAGTCCTCCAAAGGAGATGTAGGGGCCTATGTGCCCCCTAGTATGTTATGAGCATACTTGATGTATTTAGAGTTAAGGGCTCCAAACACTTTTATGATGCATAACATGATTATGCATTTTATATGACGAAGATGGTTTGCCATTTGTTTTGCTTATGGTTATCTTCTATGGTATACATGTGATAAATGCCAATCTAAAATGTTGTATGCAATGGTATCTACATAGTGATTTTGGGCTCTAAGCACATGGCTTAACGTAATGGTTTCAAATTCACGTACCAATAGCTTAACTCGTAGATATTTTCGAAATAGAACTTGGTGATGCACATGATACACATCATTCAATTGCATGACGAGTAGCAAGGAATCTAAGCGAACATGAAGATGAAGGATGCGATGAGCGAAGGCATCACCTAACAAGCTTATCACTGCATCATATTCAGCCTGCTTATTGGTGGCAGATCCAATGCACATGCCGTTTGAAATGACTAATGTATGCAAGGGGGTGAAAGTGGCCCAGGCTGCTGAGGCTAGATTCCGGGAGAAGCAACTCGCATCGTCGGCATGACCGATATATGATGTGGATGAAAGATCCATCTGAAAGGTGCAAAATACAATGGATGAGATGATGCAATATACCTAACTTCATGGCAGAAATAAAGACACGCAAATCAAAGGGACGTGATATGAGCAAAATTTCTTGAGGTAGAGTGCATTGGGAGAATTAGGAAGGAAATGGCCTTCGAAATCCTCTAAATAAATGCCCCCTTGCGTAAGTGCAGGGGTAATCCGGGGTAGACATAGCTTCCATGGTGTCCTTGTCAGGCGGGGAGATGGGCGGACGGGAAGAAGACTGACTACATGATGTAGTGGTGTTACCTGGTGCATCAACCTGAGAAAGAAGGTTCACATATGCATCATCTTGAATGGTAGACAATGGGCTGGTAGATGGAGGATCCACGGATGTTGAGACCTAGGATTCTGTCAAAAGAGGTTCAATAGAAGTGCACTCAGAAACCTCTGAAAGGTTTTCTTGCAAGGAACTCAAGGATGACGATAGGTAAAGGATGTGGCTTGTGGTGTCCATCCCCTCGACATAGGGGGGAGGGATCACAATAGTGGGGCTAGAGTCTCCTTGTTTTGGTTGATTAGTGGTACCAGAATCCATGGGTAGAGGAGCAGATGATCCACTACGAGTGGCCTCGTATTCACGAATCGCCCCAAGGCAATTGCGAAATTCATCGAGATGAGGGCAATAATGGGAATAGTTACCATGATGATCACACAAGGCACAAGGGTGATTTGTGCGCAGCGTTTTGAGTTTCTTAGGTGGGACCGGTATGTTAACTTGGACTTCCAGGATATTTGACTTAGGGAAGGCTTCATGAACCAAAGGTTTAAGTTGAGGAAGATCAGGACAATTATTTGTGGTGTGCCCAACAAATTTATACACAATGCATGGAGGTGACGAATTTGGGGTCCTAAGGGCTGGAAGAGTTTAGGGAGAGCGTTGTCTTTTGATTCTTTCCTTTTAGCTTATTCCCCCTAGCCAGATGCTTTCACAACTGGAGCTGGTTCCTGTTGAGGTTGTGCTGGAACTGAAACAGCGGCAGGGTTGTAGGGACCGGTTGAACTGGGATCAAAGCATGATATGGTTTTAGCTGACTAAGCAGAGTGTTCACTGGGGGATCATTGTACCAGACTGGGATCCCCAAAGTCATATTATGGAGGAGCAATGAAGCCATGACAAGGGCTGAAAATACTCCCAGAGGGGGGAATAAGAAAGGTACCTGGCCTGCAGGGTAATGTCCCGGTGGAATAAATCCTGGATGGTTCAGACCTGGAGGAACGGTTCTTGGTGGAAACATAGGACAGGCACCCACAAATGGAGGAGGTCCTGGGGGGTGGATCCAGAGGGCTTAGCTGGGATGGTAACAACAGAGTGTTGAGGAGCTGATTATTGATCAGAGGTATTGACCTCATTAGAATCCATCACGAGGATCTGGTAGTCAATAGGACCAGAAGGTTGTGGGGGGGGGTGGGCTGTTTGACCTAGCTGAGGGTTTAGCAGCAACAAATCCTTGCTGAGGGAAAGGATTTGTGAGCATTTCTGGTTGAGATGGCGTAGGATTCTGAGGCGATTGTTGACCTCTAGAAGCTACTTGAGCTTCCCATATTTGGTGCATCTGGGTATGAGAGGACACTCATTGTATAATGGCCATGTACACCACAACATGCGTAAGGCTTGTTCGTACGAATAACCTTGTTCTGCTTGTGCTGGCTACCTTGTTGCTGGTTGTTGGTGTTAGGCTTGTTCCCCTGGGGTCACTAGGTTGGCTACCTTGACTACCCTGGTTACCTTTGTTACCCTTCCCCTAATTCTTTTTCTTCGAATTTTGGGGATTGGTCACACTCTGTTGCGCAAACACTTGACCCTAAGGGGGTAGTGGTTATTGGGGGTGAGGATGCATGGGAAGTTGTGGCACTAATGCTTGAGGGGTTGGAGTTCTACGCTGTGCATAAGGAGGGGCAACAGTTTGGTAGATGGGTTGGGGCCCTGGAAACATGTTGCTAGCAGGAGGGGCATAAGTGTTGGTGGAACTAGTGCCCCCTTGCGGGTAACCATAACTTTGTTGAGTAGATGGCGAGGAGTGTGAAAGAGATCCAACGATACCGTCGGTGGTATGAGATGCCCCCGGTGCATTGGCACTTCCAGGACAAGGGAGGTCTAGAATGGCGGTATTAACATAACCGGATTGTGCATAAATCAGATCATATCTCAGAGCGGTTTTGAGAGCTTCTTCCTTGGTATGAGGAAAATGGGATGCGACATCTTTTCCAATGGGAGATAAAAGGCTCCTAAGAAACTAATCTAGATAGACACGGTCTTCAAAAGGCGGTGCACAACATGTGCTCCTCCTTTGACGCCACTCTTGAACATGGTCAAAAAGGTGAGTGGCGAAGGACTGACAGAATGTGGTCAATAGCTCCATACCAATGTCGTACCGGAGAGGTAACTGAAAATATGAGAGGAACGCTTTAGCAAGCATCGCGAAAATGGAATGAGATGCGGAAGGCTGGTCTACATACCATTTTGCAGCGTCTCTAGTGAGCGTGCGTTGGAATAGCCGAAGACGAATGGAGTCATCGGTAATGGAGTTGGATGAACACCACATGTGGAAGGATCGGACATGATTGGTAGGGTCCTCTCTAGCATTACCCTCAAACTTTGGAATATTTGAGGGAAGCTTAGTTGGCATAGAGGGTCAACCAACAACATGGTGTATGGGGTCATTTTATCAACTAGTTAAAATCCAGTACACTTAACCCAGCCATAAAGGGGAGCATGGGGGCTACCGGAACGATTCCTAAGACTGTTTCGCTTGATGTGACCACCGAGATAAAACTGGAGCCAACACCAAGTTGGGTTCCTACACTAGCTGTGGGTCTAGACATGGTGACAATATGCGGTGAAGAAGGCTCGGAATCAGATGAGGAATCAGAAGAACCAGGAGAAGAGTCGGTATGGGGACTTAGAAGGCTATGAACTCGAACCCGACGGGGAGGGGTAATATGCCCATGTGGAAACTGGGAGTGTAGACCTAATAGTCTCTGCGACAAATGCCTTGGTGGCGCAATGGTGGTAGGACACACGCGACACAGAAATGGTGAAGGGAGATCAACAATATGCCTTTGTCTCAATGAGAGGAGATAAATTTATTATGTTAAGTCTTGGCTTGGCGCTGTAAACCAAGCGCCCTTCGCATAAGGTGTGCAAGTGTATTAATTGATTAAGCCCATATCATGTTTGTAAAAAAAGAAAAAAGCTTGCTAAAAATAAACTGAAATTAATAACACAAAATGAACAGCAAAACAATTAACTAAACCCCACCCAAACTGGGTTTGGAAACATTACGATGGTCGGTGGCTAAACCAATGGAAAATACACCAAAACGGTCAAGAGATCTAAATGTTGGTGTGACTGGGATCAAGTGACACTAAGCTGCTAGAAAGTGGTGCAGCAACAGTAAAAAACCAGAGAGGAAGATCGCTGCAAAAAGATAGGGAGATGGGTGAAACACCTAGGGCAATCGATGGGACCCTAAGGCAAATGACCAAACAAGTTTAAATGTGAAACTATGGATGGTAACAACCTATCTTAACATATCTAAAATAGAAGGGTACATATCTAGAAAATGTGGTTGAAAGCGCTGCAGAAACTCAGACTACTCACTCAGCTAAACTCCTCCTAGAAAGGTGGAAGCATACTAGAAGCCCTAGGGGAGGCTAAATTCGACTTCGACGAGTAAATCAGAGTGGATTAAGGAGTAAGCGGAATGAGACAGAGGTCAGACAACCCAACAAACAACTCTCTACAAAACCCAGAAACAGATCTGAGAAAAACCCTAAAACCCAGAAATCGTAGGTACTGACCTGTTTCTTTGTAGGGATCACACTTTTTGGGATGATAAGTGCGTTCTAGCCTCCAGATTGCATATTTTGTGCCAAAAAGTGCGATTTTTGCTCCTTGGATCTCGATCGGCAAATTTTGGAAAAAAAATGTCCCCTTTGTCGTGTCTGGTTCCTGTGACCTGTGGAAACGACTAAAAAGCTTGCGGAAGTCAGAAATTTAATAGAACTAGGGTTTAAAAACTAGGAAACATTAAGAGAATTGAAAAAAAAAACCAAGCTGAAAACCGAAAGTCACCTAGGTTTATGGATCTGAAGTATAAAACCCAGGGAGTCGCTAATTTTGTGATTGGCAACAATCAGAAAATCCCCAACGGAGTTGCCAATTTTGTTGTAGTGTTTTCTTCTCAAAGATGTACGAAAAAAACCCACTTAAGATTGTGGATGACAAACAATCTCAACAATATAAATGGCTGCTAAACATTGTAGATCTGTAGCAACTGATAGAAACAAAACCTGTCAAAGTCCGGATCTATGCTACAATCATAGTTAAACAACAAAAAAGAAAGGGTAATAACTCCAATCATCCAATGGAAACCAGATGTACCAAGAACAGTTGTATTATAACACCTGTGAAGGGAACAAATAAATGTTACCAGTCCCCCTCTATGGAATGGGTTCTTGGCTATCCTTAAATGTCTTCAGCTTGTGTAGTATCTCTCTCCTCTATAATGTGTAAACCCAACAAAAATATGGTGTGCGACAATGAAAATAATTAGAGTTACAACAATGAATGCAACAATGAAAATAATCAAAAGTGAATAATGAATGGAAAACCCTTCTTTTTATAACAAATTATTGAATTATCCTCAAATAATGAGCAATAATAAAATATTATTGATCCCATTCTTGACTTCGAATATTTTATTATATTTGTTTATGAGGAAAAAAGTATTTAAACTTTTATTTAGAAATAATAAATACATAAATGATTTATTTATCATCTTAAGGAATTAGTTAAGGAATAATAAACAAATAATGATTTATTTAATTATTCCTAAGGGATTTAGTCAAATTTGACAAAGAATAATAATTAATTAGTGATTAATTAATTATTCTTAGAGAAAAATAAGATAATTAATGATTTATCTGTTTATTTTTCATGATTGGGTCAAATATGACAAGGAATAATAATTGAACAATGGTTTAATTAATTATTCCTAAAAGAAAATCAAATAAATAGTAATTTATTTAATTATTCTTCATGGGTTTAACTATAAATTACTTAACAAAAGTGATTTATTAAGTAATTTCTAATAGTGAAAGCAATTTTACTATGGTAAAATTGGCTTTACATGGTGTACTTTGATCCATCTAGTAAATTGGGCTAGATGATCAATTTTTTGGTGATAAGAGTTTGTGAGTTTATTTCATTTTTCTCTCTTCTTCATAATTATAATTTGTATGCATACACAATAAATAGTAATTAACATATCCATAAAACTAAGGAGAAATAAACCCTCATAGTATAGATTTTGTATTTTCTAATATATATTAGTAGATTTTTGTGACGAATTGTCGAGTGGAATATCCACGACAGTTTATGGACGAGTCTCAGAGTTGTGCTCCATGCTCACATTGGTGTACATGGAATGTACTCTTGGTTTGTTATGATATTTTGAGTATTTTAATCATATCATTTGTATCATAGCTATGATCCTATGATTTTTTATTTTCAAATGAGTCAACATGGAATTTTCGCTATAACTTTTTTTGGGATGCTTAAAATATCACAATTTTGAGGATATTGAGGAAATTTATCATAGTAAAGGTGGTGAAAATTCAAAGGTTTGATTTCTTATATTTTCATAGTTATACCCTATGGAAGTTAGGGTTTGTGGCTAATCCTAAAATAAGTTTCAAAGAGTCATCTTGGAATTTTGCTATAACTCCTTTTCTAGAAAGCTTCTAACGACAAAATTTTGAGTAGAGCAAGGAGATACATCACAAAAAGGTGGTAAAAAATTTAGGTTCTAGTTCAAAATACTTTTAGAGATATACCTCATGGAAGTTAGGGTTTGTGACTAATCTAGAAATCAATTTTGAATGAGGTATCTTGGTATGTTTATTGTAATTTTTTCTAGAGGATGTTTCAAACTATTAAATTTTCATGGTTCCGAGGAGACATACTGAAGCACCTCAAGTAAAAAGTTTAGAATCATAATTGGAAAATTTGACACCTAGAATGTTGTATAAGTTTCTCTCGGGAAGGGGCTAAAAATAAACAAGTTTTGAGAAAGTTACCATAAATTTCACTTTGTGATTAGTCACAAACCCTAACTTCCATTAGGTATATCTATAAAAGTATACAAATCCTAGGCTTTTTTAGTTTCAAATGAGTCAACTTGGAATTTTCATTATAGCATTTTTTGGGATGCTTAAAATATCAAAAGTTTGAGGATATTAAGGAAAATTATCATAGTAAAGGTGACAAAAATTTAAAGGTCTAATTTATTATATTTTCATAGTTATACCCTATGGAAGTTAGGGTTTGTGGTTAGTCTTGAAATAAGTTTCAAGAGTCATCTTGGAAATTTTCTATAACTCCTTTTTCTGGAAAGCTTCAAGAAATAAAAAAAAATTGAGTAGACAAAGCTAGGGTTTGTGACTAATCTAGAAATCAATTTCAAATGAGCCATCTTAGTATATTAATTGTAACTTTTCTATGGAGAAGTTTCAAACTATTAAACTTTCATGGTTCTAAGGAGACATACTAAAGCACCCAAGTAAGAATTTTAGAATCATAATTTTAAAATGTGACACCTATGACACATTGTATAAGTTGCTCTCTCGATGGGGCAAGAAATCAACAACTTTTGAGAAAGTTACCATAACTTTCACTTGTCACATCATATTTTTCTCAAACCTGTGGAATTGTAGAGAAGACATATCAAAGCACTACAAGAAAAAAAAATTAGACTCGAAAAGGTTGAAATTGCAAAGATATGTCATAAGAAAAATTGGTTACAAGGACAAAGTCTAGAATGAGGTTTTAAAAGGTGTATTAACTTAAAACTATTATAGCTTTTGATTGGGATGTCAAATTGAGGCAATTCAAATGCTGATGGAAAGAAAAAACATAAACGAATATACCTGGAGAAGGATCATAATTATTTGAGATTTTATTGTTAATATATCAAAGTTATAAGTTGAGGGCTTAGGTTAGATCTCAATCAAGAAGCAATGGCAATACTTGAAGTCTTAGGAAATGAAGATAGAGACAAAATCAATCCTATGGAATGGCTGAGAATGGTAAAGGAAGATGGCATTACTCCTTCAATGGGAAGAACTTATTTTTATGGTGAAGCTTGGAAGTGGTGGACGTTTATTGAGAATGATACTAAAATGAAAATCACACAAGAAATATTTAAAGAACTGTTAAAAAAACGGATAAAAGACCCAAAATGGATTCAATGTATAAAATTCAAGATGAGTTAAAAGACGAAAAAAAAAAGATCAAGAAGAAAAGGGATGAGCTATCTAAGATATAAAACCTCAATGAAGCATTGATTAAGGAGATTCAACAATTGAGAAAATGAAAGAAAAATGAAGGGAAGTGGGAAATGGACATGTCAAGGGAAGAATTGAATAAGAAAGGTGAAGATATATTGGAGGGTGTTGCGGGAGGAGGTGGGGGGGGGGGGGGGGGGGGGGGGGGGGGGGGGTTAGTTTATCTAGGAGTCTAGCGTTTTTTCATAGGGGCGATTTGGTGTCCCCTTTCTAACTGATAGAGTACAATGACTAGTTCTCTGCGGGATCAATACTTAGTTTTTGATGATCATCAGTTTTTTTTTGTCGGTTCATTTCATTAAACAAGACTTGATAAAATTGTACATCTCATGCCACAGGATCAGGCCCATCCATCACCAAGAAAATATTTTAATTCCGTTATTGTCTCAGTTTTACATGAAATTCATTACTCACACAATACATTATGGACTTCACGATAGATGAGCAACAACCCTTGAAGCATTTCAATCTTTGCGCATTAATAAAATATTAAAGTTAGGCCTGTCAAATTGTCTAATCATCCTCATAATGCAAGTGCCATTCAACCAATTTTTCGGGATGAAACCTACCACAATGCGTCTGATGACGTCATTCCTCCAGTTGGAAATCTGATCTATGTGACTCATTGCCTAGGCTTTGGTTCACATAATGTGAATACTTCACACAGACCTAGATTTGCCTTGAAACCCCGACGAGACAAGTCCAAAATGGTAGTCAAAGCTGATATTTCACTAGGTAATATTCCTATCATGTTGGAAAAAGCTCTTGTTAGTCATTTTTATAGAAACCTGGTTAACCCTTCACCCCTCAAAGGATGGTTTCTTTCAAATTGGGATATGATTTTGGGTACCATTCCTAAGTTTCATGTCATGGTGTGTGGTTGGTTTTATGTGATATTCTCGTTTGTAGATGAGGCAGACAAAATCCTCGTAAAGGATTGGTCTTCTAGACTTTCTGGGCTCTTCATTCAGCACTAGCATATAGATTTTGATACGGTTTGATAACCGATGAACACTCGAAAGGTTTGGGCCCTTTTGCCTAGACTACCCTTGATATTTTGGACTCCGTATATTCCATAATAAATTAGAAATGCATAGGGCATTATGTGTGTAAAGTATGATTATTTTACCAATCATGATCACATAGTCGTTTGGGTGCAGGTGGAGGTAAATATGAAAGAAGGCCTACATGAAGATATTGAAACATGTTTCCATGGGATGTTGTGGATTCAACGCATAGGTTAATGGTGCATTTTGTTTTGATGCTTTGCGTGCCATAAGGTCGGTGATCTTATTGAAGCTTTTCTATACAAGATAAAATTAGCCTGACCATCAAGTAAGAAGTGGATTAAAAAATCGTTGGTGAATCATATGCAAGTTTCTTTGGAAATTCGAGTCTCGAAGCATGCACAACTAAAGGAAGCACAAGAAGTTGAATTACCCCTAGCAAAGGATAATACAATAAAAAAACACCTAGATTTATCAAGTATGACTGTGAATCCTCTTTCCTTGCCTATGTGTGACACAATTTGTATCAAGGAATTAAATAATATTTTTTTTTCTGAGTAAAGACTACTTCTATTAAGAGAAGAAAAATATATAGTACAATAAAGCTTGCATGCAAGCGTAGCAGAAAAGCAAGGGAGCCAAAGGTGAAAGGCTAACCACTTCGCTTCACAGTGACAAACAAGGAAAGGACCATAGAGAACATGGGAAAACAAAAAGCTAGAACTTCATAGAGAGAAGCTACCCTGAGAGGGCAGTTGCTGCCACACGACATTTTTTGCCTTTTGTCTTGCTTACTTTGACCCATCCAGAAGAGTTTGGCTGAGCCGTAACAAGTTGTAAACTATTCTGCCCTAGCGGCTGAATATCCTTTTCAGAGTCTGAGGACGAAGATGAATGAGAACGTTTCTGAGAGCTCTGAGGGGCGGAGGGGTTTGCCGGACCGACCGAGGGAGCGTCCATCGGAATCTCCATATTCTGCCCATCTGCTACGATTTCTTCCTCATCCGAACTAGAGGAATCTATATCGTCCATAGGAGGGGGAGGCACACAAGGGTTCCAGCTTTTGGATTTGGGTTTGCGATTCATATTCTTCTTTTTGTCAAGGAACTGGGTACAGGAACTCTGGAGGTGCCCCGTTTGATGACAATGGCGGCAACGGAAGGCTGTGTTCTCATAATCCAAGGTTTGAGTCCAGAGGAAATCGCCATACTTGATATTAATCTGATCCGGAAGTCCTTTGCTAATATCTATTTCTACACAAATTCTGCCGTAGGTGAAGAGTCCATTTTCCTTTCGTGTAGAATCTACCTGCAGGTAGCGTCCTAAAGTGTCTACAATGGCTAAGAAGACAGAGATATGCCATAGATGGGCCGGAAGATTCGGGAGCCTGACCCAAATGGGAATCTTGGTGATGACAGCTATAGAAGGGTCGAAGTCTGGAAACCAGGGGGTGAGAAAGAGCCCAGCCGAGCCCCAAAACCAGGGGCCTCCTGTTAAGGCCTTCTGGTAATCTTCATTTGAGTCAAAAGCCACAATGAAGAATCCTTTTGAACATAAGTAGATCTCGCTTTTTTTAGTCCAGTTAGTGTGGATCCACTGGTATAGATCTGATGTACGAGGCCAAAGCCCGTTAAATCTGCATATAAGTGCGGATTCTGCAAAATGTTGATAGCGATCGTCAATCCCAGAATGTGAGAGATTGATGGAAGGAATTTCCTCTGATTTGTCTACCAAAAATGGCTTTGGAGCCCCAGAAGGTTGGGCTGCTTCCGCAGAGGGCTACGAATGGCCTGCGTCTTTGCGGACTGCATCTTTATAAGAGAAGGAGGGAGCTGAGGAGGATTGCCTAAAGGAGCCCCCTCTTAAACGAAAGGTAGCCACAATAGAAGCATCCTTGAAAATACTGTAAGCAGAGAGAGGAAGGGGATTCATAAGTTGCTTACCCTTATATAACAATCTGAGATAAGAGGAGGGGATCCTCAGTCGATGTTCGAGATTTTGCAAAAGATCTGTTGCGCGTACCCATAGCAATGGTGTTTTGCCTGATAGATTTATTTGGATCTGAAATGCATGATTCCCTTCAGGCACATTCCGCGTTATGACCTTTGAAGCCAGTGTGTTGCGAGGCTTCAAACCCTCGGCTATGACCCTCGTTGCCACCTCCTTGTCGGTTATGAGTCCAGAGCGAAAGGCGCTATGATCCGTGAGCAAAGCAGCGTCAACCCTGTGCATGGCCATACGACGGCCAGATTCGTTTACTGACTTTCCCTCTGTAATGCTGAGCGCCTTGAACAATCTCAGCCTGTTCATGGTGTCTTGGTACATCTGTTGATTGTGGGCTGGATCGGTTAGATCCGGGGCTGAACCAGAGATTTTAAGCCTTTCCACGGTGGGAGAGGACAGCGCGGCTTCGTATAGCAGCCTTTCTTGGGTTGCCGTGGCCGATCCGGTGAATGGACTTGCAGATCCAGCCTTGTTGGCGCCGAAAACCCCCATCCTTTGCTTCCTTCTGTTATTGCTCAGTGAATACAGCATTCCTATGTGTTGCTGGAGGTGGTTTGCTCTGGCTCCTTCTGCAGTGAGCTTGGATGCTGCTTCAGTCTTTATTATTCCGCGTTTGAAGACCTTCTGTTCTCCAGAGCCATGATAACTTGCAGATGAGTGAATGTAAAGGGTCATAGCGTAGATCTGGGCACTGTGCATTGAGATCTCCTGGCCTGGAAAGCCCTCCCAGACCTCTTTTGGGCCAAAGCGCTGGGTTGCAGAGGTGGCCATGGGAGTCGATAGGGTTTCGTCCGGTTTTCTTGCTCTCGTCCGGTTTCTCAGTGGAATGGAAAATATTACTTAGGCAACCCTAGGAATTAAATAATATTAAAGGGGAGAAAAATGAACAAAAATATGACACTTTGAATGCTTCTTTTGTTAATTCATATTCTGCATCTCGGCCTCACATTGATCATCCTTTCTAGATGCCTAATATCCCTTTGGTAAATTACTCTGATTCAACTTCTTCTGGCCCAGTCACGTTTGCTCGCAATAGTGATTCTTTGCACCACAAGATCACTTCTTTTGCATCCTCTTTTCACTACTCTATGGATATCAAGAGAACATGTCCCCTTATTTCATGCATGAAGCTAGCAAATGAAGATATGTCCTCAAGCATCTTAGCCATGGATGCTCCCTCTTTAGGCCATGCCAGTAGAAAATCCAATTTGTCAAAAGCTAAAAGCTAGGCCAGGGAAGACATATTGAAAGGAAAATAAGTTATGATAGATCAAGATCTTAGAGCAAAAGGCCTCCTTTGGGGTGGCAAATGAAGATTCTCTCCATTAATCTTTGGGGGTTCGGGGGTGCCCCCAAAGGACAAGCCCTCAAATGGCTTATTCTTATCTATAAGCTAGATATAATCATGATACAGGAAACAATTATTGAAGGTTAAAAAGCTAAAGAAATATTATTTCCTTGGCTGTGAAACTAGTCCTTATGTTGACTCTTAGGGTTTATCTAGTAGTCTTATTTTTGCATGGAATATACATGCAACATGCTCACATCAATTTCCCCCCTGCGCTTAATTTTTGTTGATATGTTTGCTCATGAACTTAATCTAAAGTTTAGGGTGGTGAATATATACAGGACATATAGTGATCACAAACCCTTATGGGAAAGAATATTTGCAAATAGTATTCTTAGCACTTTTCCCATCATTCATGGAGGTAATATGAATTTTACTACAACAATTTGTGAAGTGTGGGGTCCTTATGCTAGAAAACACCCTTTGGAAGATTTCTTTGCCCATTACATAAGCTCTAATAATTTGATTCTTATGTAACCCATTAAAATCACTCCAACTTGGAGGAATTCAAATTCAGGTAGTGAAACAATATCAAAGAGATTAGATCATTTTCTAATGTCAAAGAGTATTCTTTCATTCCCCTTTAAGATTTGATCTTGGATTGAGGCTAGCGAAATATCATACCATTGTCCATTTTTTTTTGAAATGGTTAAATATGAAATAAAACCTCCAATTCCTTTCTAGTTATCATATATAGCTCCGTGAAAAGGATTATATCAAGATGATTAAATCCTTATGGACTCCTCTCAGCTTTTCTCGATCTAGAACTTTTATGTTTTAGTTCACAGAAAAATCTTGAACTTGTAAAGAAAATCCAATATTTGGGCTAAGGAATATGAAGCTAAGGCTGAAGCAGAATTAAAGGCATTGGAAACTTGTATAAGTGTTATATATGATGTGAATGATGCAAATCTCTTCGATGTTGAAACCATAGACAACCTTCGAAGGATGGAATGTCGGAAAAAGGAACTCCTAGCTAGAGAAGAGGAAACTTGGCGATTGAAAAGTAGGGCGATATGGATTAAAGTGGGGCATAATAATACTGTTTTTTTTTTCCATAAATTTGCCAATATGAGAAAAAACACAAACACAATTTTGTCAATTAAGGATCAAAATGACAGATCTTATTCATCCTTTCAAGATATCACCAACCTAGACTCTCAACATTGTTCAAATTCATTTTCTCACCACTTGGGAAAATTTGGAGACTATATCTTTCTTTCCCCAATCCATAACTGACAAGATAAATGATACTCTAACTATAGAAGTAACTAAATATGATATTTTGGTAGCCATATCCAGTATGCCAAGGGAAAAGTGTCCTAGTCCAGACAGGTTCACTGCTGAGTTATTCTCTAGTTTTTACAAACTTATCAGAGATGATCTGCTGAAACCTATTAGGGAGTTACAAGCTTCGGGAAAAGTTTTAGGATCCATTAAGACTATGTTTATCACCCTCATTCCAAAATTCCATAGTACCTAGTCATTTGATGACTTTTATCTCATTTCCTATTACAATCTGCTTTACAAACAAATATCTAAAATCATCATAGCCAAATTAAAACCAATCCTCGATGAGATTACCTATGAAGAACAATTTGATTTTGTACAAAATCACTAAACTCATGGTGTTGTTTCTTTGGTTCAAGAGAAGCTTCACTTGATGAAAACAAAAAAACTTAGTGCTACAACCATCAAGATTGATCTCTGAAAAACCTACAACAGAGTCAACTGGGTCTTTTTAAGGTTGGTTTTAATTCAAATAGAGATGAATCTCGGGATGGTAAACTGGATAATGGGTTGTGTATAATCAACTTGTTTTGTTGTTATGATAAATGGTCATTCCACATCCTTTTTTGGATCTTCGTAGGGGCTACTCGAGGGATGTCCCTTATCTCCTCTTCTCTTTATGCTCATTGTTGAAGCTCTTAGTCGTCTTATCCATGATGCTATTAACAAAGATGCAAAAAGAGGGGTAAACATTTCACGGACAATGGCTATCTGACATCTTCTTTTCATAGATGGTGTCTTCAATTTCATATTAGGAAACATTACTTTCTTTCACATCCTAAAGTGTATTCTTGAACAATTCTTGCTAACAAACACAAATCATGTATGATTCTACACAACCTTTGTGATTTTGCGTCCACCACCATTAAAGAATTACTTTGTTTCCAATCCAAGTCCATAGATGAAGGGGTGAAATATTTAGGTTTCATGCTCAAAGAAAATGAATATAGGTTTAAGGATTGGTTATGGATGTATAAAAAGGTGGAAAAGTGTATCTTTGTTTGGACCAAACACCTTCTCTCTATGGGAGGATGTTTGGTGCTAGTTAAAGGAATATTGGAAGGTATTCACGAATATTAGACGTCCATTGCATTGGTTTCGAAGGGAATTCTCAATAAAATTAGAAAACTTAGTTTCTATTTTCTCTAGTATGGTAAAGTCGATTATAAATGTGCTTGGAAATTTAATTGTCTTAAATTGTTTCATGAATTATCGACCGGAGTTGGTAAACTTGTGAAGTGCAAGTGCACTATATATGCTAGAAGTCCTTTTTATTAAATCGGATTATTAATGTGCATGATTGAGTTATTGAAAATTACTCGTAAGGATGTTTTTCATTCCTATCTTACTCTACAAAGAAAATGAATTTAACACATTAAATATTCCTACTTCTTTCTAATGAAATAAAAAATGCTCTTCGCACTTTCAAAATGAAACTTAAAGTAAACTCACACTATCTCATTAAGAAAACTTAACCAATCTATTGCAACATAAATTTAATCTAAAAGCATAATCATTCATCTAACATTCTAACAATCCTTTGCATAAAAACCAAAAATGAAATTAACCTCTATTCAAAATCAAAACCACACATCTATCATTATCAATCACTCATACTTTGAAATGAAAGGTTATGAAATTAAACTACAACAAAATCACTCATACTCTAAAATTGAATGCTTTGGAATGAAAACCATAAAGAAATCACACATACTTTGAATTGAAATATTGTAAAATGAAACTATAAAAAAAATCCTATCAACTCTGAAATGAAACACTCTGCAATAATAAGGAAATATATGGAAAGTGATTACACTATCATTAGCATCATTATAAATCAACTTGAAAAAGGAACAATTAATGAAATATTTCTATCGCTATCTGATTGAAATCAAGACTGCAAAATGATTCTAAAACATATGAATAACTGCAATAAACAATAAAGAAAAGTTATGAAAATGCAGAACCTTCACTGTTTGCAGGGGCCCTCCACAAACAGGCGGTCATAGAACTTCAATCGAACAGTCAGCTATGCATTGAAACTTCAAAGTATTTTCTTCATTAACAGAGTAAAAACAGAGTCTTAAAACATTACTGTCACATACATAAAAAATTAACCTCTTGTTCATGTTTGTTGCACGATATTTATAAAATTCTATGTCAATAATTGTTCGAGGCTTTTACGCCTACCTTAGCTAATAGAGTTATAAATTAATCTTCTAACAACTATCGAGATATCATTTCTCACACTTTTTTATTTGGCAAAGCAAATTGTGAAGCATAGGAATTTCAGATTCTCGCTCGCCTGTTCAACAACCAACTTGACTTTACCCTTTGACCACGCAATAGAACAATCCTTTGATGATCTGGTTCATATGAATAGGAGGAAATTGTTAAAGGGGTCAATCTCCACCTGTCCATATCCTTCTCCTCTTAGCTGGCACCTCCAACCTTGGTAAACCATGGAATCGGCGACATAAACAGAGATTAGCTACAGAATCGTGCGAATTTGGTAGCCAATACAAGTATTAACTCAATAATAAGGAACATTATTAAATATAAAAAATAAGACAATTAAATACCTTACCATGTCAAAAACCTTGTAGTTTGATGCCTATTGAGTTGATGATGATAGTGAAGGAAGGGAAAAATAGGTAAGGGAGAGTGTCAAAATGAAGCAATCATGAGGCTCAACATTCCCCCACATGGAGGCCATTGCATGTCCTCATGCAAAAATTCAAAACTGGAAATCTTTCTCTGTCACTGCTCTCTCTCAAAAACTTGGGCCAGAACATCGAAGTTTTTCCTTCTTATCTTCTTTTTTACAACTGTCGTTCTGGACTTCTTCATCAAAATCCTGCATTTTAGACTCATGACCTTCTTTCTCAGAGATTCATTCTTTTTCTTTAATTTCTTGTTCTTTTCATACCATAAGCCCATATGTAGAAGAATGTAATCATTCTGAGTCCTTTATATCTCATTCTACATCTTTAATGTCTCATGTTCTTTCTTCAGATGTCTATTTAGTGTCTTCAACTCAAAGACTGCATTTCTTTTTCATGGACTATAGAACAATATGCCTTTTTTGCAACCCTCCTCTCTAGAGACTCAATATAGTCATAGATTTCTTGTTGTATTGGATCTATTTCTGGTGTTTTTCGGCCTGGGCTATGAATAGGTGAGATGACAGTAGGTGATGGAGCTTCCATTTTCTCTTCTTCCTCCAAATTAACCACATTTGTAGATTGTTGAAATGATTTTTTATTAAGCCTGGTGCTTCTTCTTACATTTGTTGAAAGAGGGTTTTTAGTTTTAACTCTTTTCTTCTCTGTTTTAGCTTCCTCTATTTTCTTGGATGTGTTTTCTTCCTTTTTACTAGCTTTCTTTCTTCTAACAGATTGCCTTTTAAGGTCTCCTAAAATTTCTGCAATAGGAGTCTCATCTTCTTACTGTTCTTGTGGTTGTTGTTAAGGTAAGTCTTTAATAGCATTCTTAGATATCCTCTTCCTCCCTCTTTTTGCTTTGTTGTTGCTAAGTGATTCTTGATCCTCCTCCTTAAACTGATTTCTAACTAGGAAATTGTCCCATTTATCTCCTACTGTTTCAAGATGAAACCCAATGAGTATTTTTATAAGGTCGTGGTGATACATGGTGTTTTCTATGAATTGGATCCTTTTTTGAACATTCCCAAACATTTTCCTTAATCTATTTAATAGAAAATAAGGAAGATTGATTTCATTCTCTTCGAGAAAATGCATCATCAAACGAATGTGGTAAAAGAACATACAACAAAATCTTCCTTCACAGGTGACAATTTTCTGAATTACTAGCAACAAAATTCTCCATTTACTCTTAAGTGTTGTAATTGGAACTCCTTTTTTTTAAATAGTGATATCCATACCTAAGTTTTTCAAGAAAGTATTCCATTATTCTCCTTCAATGTCTCTGTTCTTGAACCATTTCTCTCCAACTCTTGGCAGACTAGTAGCTTCAGCAATAAGATATTTTGTCACTGCAAACTTGATGTCTCTAATTTCAACCTCTACGCCATCAAAATCTCTGGAAAATGATTTAGTCACTTCCTTGTTAAAACCATCAAAATTTTCCACAAACTCTAGCCACTGTGCTTTCTGCAGCATTTCTTTCACCTGCGGATTTCCTTCCTTGTCTTCCATTTGGTTTTGTTCTTACTATGACACCCATGGTTGAGAAGTTTTACCTCAGAATTCGCTTCTTGATAGGGTATGAGTCAGGGTTTTGGGATAATGGCTTTGGTGAGAGTATAAACGAGAGCGAGGGGAAAAACAAGTGAAGTGACCGTTAGGGTATGAATGGATGTGAGTTGGGCGATTTCAACAATGAATTCAGAATTTGAGACGAGTGTTGTGTAATGATGAGGGACGAGTGAGTGATTTTTGGCTTTTTATTTGATATGACAAGATATTTTCATCTCACTTTTGGAAATGATGGTTTTTTTTTTTTGAACCGGCGGTATATTGTCCATATAATTCATACACTAATGTTTTGATCTTTATTATTAAATTAAATATTTGCACACCTTTTGAATTGATGATTCTAACATTTGATTGCTCTTTTTTTGTATTGCCTTCAGGTGCTTCCGAGGATGGATTTGATCATTTCTTCAATTGCTCCAATTAGTAGTCCCTGTCAAACATCAACTGCAAAATTTATGTAGCTATTTTATTCTAGAAAGAAAAAGAGGGATAAAAAGAAAATAGGAATGGGAAAGAAAATTTAGGATGCCAAAATTACTTGGTTTCAACCATAAATTTTCTGCATAAACATGCAAATAGTGTTGGTTTTCATGTTTATATATATATATTAGAAAATACAAAAAAAAAGAACTTGAGTCAAGTCGGAGGAGAAGGAAAATCCTTCTTAACCAACTGGAAATCAATGTTGTCTTGCAAATGTTTGATAAACTCCTCCTCTGTCAATGAATTATGATAGCTTCTTAATCGATGACCATTCACAAGAAAGGTGATCCTTTCTTCATTAATAGTTTTAATCATAACTGCACCATTATCAAAGATTGTTTCAATCTCATAAGGCCCAAGCCAATGAGTTTTAAATTTCCCTTAGAAATCTTTGAATTTTGAATTAAAAAGTAATGCCCAATCTCCTGGCTGGAACTTTCTTTCTTTGAAATATTTGTCATGCCATCTGGATCTTTGTTGTTGAACTAATTGGTTTTTTGGATTGCATCTTGTAATTATCTCATCAAGTTCATTTAGCTGCTCCATTCTTTGTTTTTGTGCCTCTGAAAGATCAAAACCCAATTTAACTGTTGCCTTGAAATTTTTTACCTGAAACTCAATTGGAAAAAAAGACTTGCTTCCCATAAACAAGTTCATAGGGAGTATGCCCTATAGTGTTTCTCCATGTGGGACAGTATGCCCATAAAGCTTTTGGAATATTTTCTGCCCAATCTCTTCTATGCAAATGCACAGTTTTGGTGATAATTGCTTCAATTACTTTATTGGTGGACTCCACTTGTCCATTTTCTTGTGGATGGTATGGAGTGGATTTCCGATGTTTGATTTTGTACTCCTCCATTATCTTCTGCACCAACTTGGATGTAAATTGAGTACCTTGATTTGTTACAATTTCCCTTGGGACACCAAAACGAGTAAAGATATCCTCAAAAAGAAATAAAACTACAATATTTTCAGTAGGAAAAGGAAGTGCTTTAGCTTCTACCCATTTTGTAACATAATCAGTGCAAACAAGAATGTACCTTTTCTATCTCGATGGTGGATTGATTGGACCAACAAAATCCAAAGCCCATTTTTCAAAAGGCTCAATAAGTACCTGAGGCTGTAGAGACATTTCATTAGAGGGAACATGTTCCCCATCCTTTGACAACTATCACATCTCTTGACATACTCCTTGGCATCCTTAAAAAGGGAAGGCCAATAGTATCGTAAGAGAAGGACTTTGTAGGAAGTTCTTTTGTTAGCGAAGTGTCCTCCACATGGCTCATCATGACAAGATTTTAATAACTCTGGTACTTCATCTTCTCTAACACACCTTCGAATGATCAGATCTAGCCCTGTTTTATACAATTCTTCATTTATCCATGAATAAGATGCACTAATTTGAATTACCTTATTTTTTTTATCAAGGAGATAAAGATGATGATAACTTCCCTGTAGCCAAATAATTAGCAATATCTGCAAACCAAGGTAATTTAGTAGATACTGTAAAGAGATATTCATCAAGAAAATTATCTTCTATAGGTACATCATTATTATCATTTTGACTCCTAGACAAAAATTTAGCAATTGTATTTTGTTTCCAAGGTCGATCCAAAATAGTGATGTTAAACTCTTGCAACAACAACAACCATCTTGTAATTATGCCATTAGTGACAAGTTTATTCATTAAGTACCTAATTGCAGAATGATCTGTATGTACAAAAGTTTCGTAGCTAGTAATGTAATGTCTGAATTTATTAATGACATGGACAACAGCTAAAAACTCCTTTTTTGTTACAGTGTAATTTAACTCTGTAGGAGTCAAATTTTTACTGGTGTAATAAATGGCATAAGGATTTAAATCCTTTTGTCCTAGTACAACTCCTAAAGTTGTGTCTGAAGCATCAGTTGAAATGTGAAAAGGTAGTTTCCAGTTTGGTCCTCTAAGAATGGGTGCTTCAAAGATTTTCTCCTTTAATGTTTCAAAGGCCTTTTGGCAATCATAATTCCAATTGAATTCATAGTCTTTTGTGAGAAGTTTGAAAAGTGGAGATGCAATTTTTGTAAATTTTTCTATGAATCTTCTATAGTAACCAGTGAAACCAAGAAAACTTCTAACATATCGTTGACAAGTTGGAATTGATAATTTACAAATAACTTCTACTTTAGATGTGTCCGCTATAATTACATTTCCTGAAATATGGTGTCCTAAAACAATTCCCTCAGTAGACATCATAAAACATTTTTCGTGGCTTAATGAGATATTTGCCTCTTTGCATCTAATGATAACTTATTCCAAAATTTTAAGAGCTTCTTCAAAAGAATTTCCATAAACTGTAAAATCATCCATATACACTTCCACACAATCATGAATTAGATAAGAAAAATGTCTAATACTGCTCTTTGGAATGTTGCAGATACATTACATAATCCAAAAGGAAGTACTCGGTAGGCATAAGTTCCTCATGGGCAGGTAAAGGTAGTTTTATCTTAGTCTTCTGGGGATACTTGGATTTAATTATACCCACTAAAACCATCTAAGAATGAAAAATATTTCTTCCTGCCAATGTATCTAAAACCTGATCTATGAAGGGAAGTGGAAAGTGATATTTTAAAGTAGCTTTATTCAATTCCCCATAGTCAATACATACTCTCCATTTCCATTCTTTTTAGAAACAATTACTAAAGGTGAAACCCACTAACTGTATGATATTGGATATATGAAATTAACATTCAACAGTTTTTGTAGTTCCTCCTTAACAACTTCCCTTAGATTTGGATTCATTCTTCTTTGAGGTTGTCGAATTGGTTTGGCATCTTCTTCAATGTAGATATGATGTATACAAGTATTAGGATCAATTCCCTTCATGTCACTATATTCCCATGCATAGGCAGAGGAATGTTCTTCTAACATCTTTATTAATTCTTTCTTTTGAAATTATTCCAAATTATTATTGATATTCAAAGTTTTTCCTTGAAAGATTTCAATTGTAGAACTGCCAATTTTTTCCATAGAATGCAAGGATAGTTGACAAGATGACAAATATTCAATGTTGCATTGTTCTTGAAAACTCTGACTAGATTCACAATATGACGAAGATTCAATATTTTCCATTAAATTCAAAATGTGATCTTCCTCATCTATTTGTGGAGTAGCAAAGTTTGGTCTTATATCAATGTCATCATTAATCCATTCTTCATTTTCAACTTCTATTGTTTTTTTTGCAGGTGGATACAATGTGAATTTCTTTATTGAGCTCCCATAAAAAATAAACGTATCACTAGATATACAACTTATAAAAGCATCAGTTGTAGCTAACCATGGTCTTCCTAGAATCAATGGATGTCGTCCTAAGTTATACTTGGGTGTTAAAATCATAAAATCGACAGGATATTCCCAAGAATCTAAGGATACATATATATCTTCTAATACACCATCAAGTTTGATTATAGATCTATCTACCAATTGTAACAATGTAGGTGTATATTGAAGATTAAAACGTTTTAATTGATTCATAATTTGTTTACTCATGATGTTTATAGTTTCTCCTAGATCAATCAATGTATTTGGATCTCTACACCATTGATGTGTGTTTTCACAATGAGACTTCCTGGATCAAGATATTTCTGAATTGTTGTCTTACCCATCATGATATCTGCAATTTTTCCAACTAGTTCAATTCTTTTGACTTCTTTTATTTTTCTTCCTGACCATTTTATGCTAAATTCCGTAATTGTCTTTGCAAAAATTGGTATTTCCTTAATGGCTTGTAGCAAAGGGATTTTTATGCAAATATTATTCAGTTCATCTAACATGTCATAATCAGGCAATAAAATATGTTTTTCTACCCCTTCATCAATTTTTAATCTGTCGGGAAAGGGTGGTTTTGAAACAAATACTGAAGGTTGTTCCATAATAGGAGTTGAGTTATTTGAATGTGTTGGAGTAGCTTGTTTTTGAGTTTTTTCTTTTTCATTAAGAGACTTCTCTCATTCAAAGACCTTTTCTTTTTCACTTTCCTGAAGAACAACTGATGGGGACTTTTTCTCTAATATTCTACCAGATCTAAGTTGAACATTGTTTAGATCTAGTGGAGTTATCATGTAAGTTTGGAAATTTTGTCCTTCCATATTGTAAATAGGTTGTGAGTTTTTATTATTATTTGGATTTGGAAGTGGTTGGGCAGGCAATTGGTTTGGTCTTTGAGGAAATGGTAATGAAAGTTGTGGATTCAAATTGTGGGGTTGAGTTTGTTGAATAGGTTGAGGATAATATTGTGGAGGAAAAGTAGGATATGATTGTTGAAATTGTGGAAATTGAGGATATTGAGGGTATTGAGGGTACTTTCCATAAGGATTTTTCCATCCTTGTGACTAAGGTTGTGGCCAAGATTGGCAAGGCATTGGGGTAGTCCAATTATATTGTGATGATTATGAAAATGGTTGAGTGTGAAAACCTTGAGTTGTATTTGGTTGTGGATTCTGTGAGGGTCTTTTAGCAATAAAACAAAGAGGGTCTACATGATTTGGTACTCCTTCTTGATAGACAACTTTAAGACTTGGTATTGAGGGACATTCTTTTGTATCATGATTTTCCACACATATAACACAAGTTTCTACACTCTTTAAATCAAGAGGACATTCTCTCAAGGCATGTTTCTTTCTGCACTTAGGGCAAAAAATGGACAATGCAACATTTTCAGCTTTTTGCTTGTTTAGTATTTTAAGGGTGTCAATTTGTTCACTAAGACTCATAAAATATATGTTTTAAAATTATCAGGCAATTTTTCTAATTTTGCTCTACTTACTGTCCCAGCGGCAGATTTATTAATCCTTGATAAAAGAGGATCTCTTGGATTTTTTCCGGTTCTTGCTTTGCCTCTTGAAATGTGTATGCATAACTCACAAATTTCTCCTAGTGACAACTGAGAAATATCTCCATTACCCATTAGATTGAGAAGATAAATCCACTCATCTCTAATGGATTTCAATAAGATATCTTTCACAGTTTCCTCATCTAGATTATTCATGTTTTCCCTTTTAACATTGTAAGCAAATCTTTCAACGAAGTCATCAAGATTTTCATCTTCTTTCCGTACCATTTTAAAGACTTCATCCTTAATATTATGGGGCATACAATAGTCCTTATATTTCTCTAAGAATTTAGTTTTAATTTGTTCCCATGTTCTTATGGAGTTTATTCCTAAACTCATAAACCATTTTAATGTTGCATATTTGAAGGCTGCAGGGAATAATTTCAACTTTTTAGCATCATGCAGATAATCATATGATCTACACAAGACTTCAAATTCAAAGAGAAATGTTTCAGGATCTTCACTCCTTATTCCATGAAAGTTTGGAAGGATAGAGGGTGAGACAGTTTTCATTGTCACAGTTGTATCTTCATCAATGATAGGAAATCCAAAGGGTTCTGGATTTATATCTTCTCCTCTCCCTCTTCCTCTTCCTCCACCTCTTCCACCTCCCCTATTTCCTCCTCCAATTCTAGGTTGTTCACCATTCAAATTATGTACCTCTCCTTCCCCTTCTCCAGCCATTGTAGATTCTTCAGAACTAATATAGGGTTCTGGTTCCAAAATTGGGTTTTTAGCTTCCTCTAGTTCCTCTGGTTCTTCTATCAATGGTTTGTTAAAATAGGTTTCTTCTTCCTCTTCTTCAGTAGGAACTTCCAGTTCTTGAGCTAGAAGTTGTTCTCCAGTTGAAGATAGAAAAATTACTCATGTTGTTGGAGATATGGTATCTTCTTCTTCTATTATGGCTTTTGTTGATGAAGTTGGTGAATCTCTAGGTTGGATTTCGGATCTTAATACCTCAGGGAGTTTGTGTTCGCCTGCTATGGATGGAATTCGAGTTTGTGTGGGTAGCGTGGCAGTACGAGGTCGTGGTGGGGTGAGTGATGTTGTTGGAATTAAACTTTTTGCTCTACCTACAAATCTACCTCTAGAGTCTCTTTCCTTATGCATATCATGTTTTTGTTTTGTTGTTGTTGTTGTTTTTTTTTAATTTATCAAAATGAAAAAGACTAAGACTTATGTTTACACTTCCCCCGCAACGACGCCAAAATGTTTGTCAATTTAATTGTCTTGAATTGTTACATGAATTATTGATTGGAGTTGGTAAACTTGTGAAGTGCAAGTGCATTATATATGCTAGAAGTCTTTTTTATTAAATAAAATTATTAACGTGCATGATTGAGTTAATGAAAATTACTCCTAATGATGTTTTTCATTCCTATCTTACTCTACAAGGAAAATGAATTTGACACATTAAATATTCCTACTTCTTTCTAATGAAATAAAAAATGCTCTTCACACTTGCAAAATGAAACTTAAAGTAAACTCGCACTATCTCATTAAGAAAACTTAACTGGTCCATTGCAACATAAATTTAACCTAAAAGCAGAATCATTCATCTAACATTCTAACAATCCTTTGCATAAAAACCAAAAATGAAATTAACTTCTATTCAAAATAAAAACCACACATCTATCATGATCAATGTCTCCTACTTTGAAATTAAAGGTTCTGAAATGAAACTACAACAAAATCACTCATACTCTGAAATTGCATGCTTTGTAATGAAAACCATAAAGAAATCACACATACTTTGAAATGAAATATTGTAAAGTGAAACTATAACAAAAAAATCTATCAACTCTGAAATGAAACACTCTACAATCATAAGGAAATCTATGGAAAGCGATTTCACTATCATTAGCATCATTATAAATCAAATTGAGAAAGGAACGATTAATGAAATATTTATATCGCTATCTAATTGAAATCAAGACTGGAAAATGATTATAAAACATATGAATAACTACAATAAACGATAAAGAAAAGTTATGAAAATGCAGCACCTTCACTATTTGCAGGGGCCTTCCACAAACAGGTGGTCATAGAACTTGAATCGAACAGTCAACTACGCATTGAAACTTCAAAGGATTTTCTTCATTAACAGAGTAAAAACAGAGTCTTAAAACATTATTGTCGCAAACATAAAAAATTAACCTCATGTTCATGTTTGTTGCATGGTATTTATAAAAGTTTGTGTCAATAATTGTTCGAGGCTTTTACGCCTACCTTAGTTAAAAAAGTTCTAAATTAAGCTTATAACAACTATCGAGATATCGTTGATCACGATTTGCTATTTGACAAAGCAAATTGTGAAGCGTAGGAATTTTGGATTCTCTTGCCCATTCAGCAACCAAGTTGACTTTACCCTTTGACCACGCAATCAAACAATCCTTTGATGATCTAGTTCAGATGAATAGGAGGAAATCGTTAAAGGGATCAATCTCTAACTGTCCATATCTTTCTCCTCTTAGCTAGCACCTCTGATCCTGGTAAACCATGGAATCAGCTATAGAAATAAAGATTAGCTGCAGAATCGTGCAAATTTGGTAGCCAATACAAATATTAACTCAATAATAAGGAAAATTATTAAATATGAAAAATAAGACAATTAAATACCTTACCATGTCAAGAACCTTGTAGTTTGATGCCTATTGAGTTGATGATGATGGTCAAGGAAGGGAAAAATAGGTAAGGGAGAGTGTCAAAATGAAGCAATCATGAGGCTCAACAAAAGGTTTTCCATTGGCTACCTGGTCCACATTAGCCATGCCTAAATCCCTGGGAGGTTGGGGCCTTAAAGAGATCCACATTTTTTGTCAATCCCTAGCCGCTCGAAGCCTTTGGCACTTTATAAACAACACTTCTCTTTAGGATCGAGCTCTATTGTCGAAGTATTCAGGCAACAAATCTATTTTAGATTGGTACATGGATCCAAACAAATCCTGTAAGAGCGCTTTAATTGTACAAAAGGCTCTTACAAAAGCTTTCCCTTTTGTTAGAAGATGGGTTGTTTGGAGGATTGGAAATGGACAATCCATTCATACCAGAGTCAACCCTTGGGTGGGTGCAAGTGAAAGTTATATTCTTTCTCAGAGTTTCAGTAGGTTTTTATATGATGCGGGGATTTATGTCTCGCTTGATGCCAAAACTCCTTTTGATGCTCTTTTGGGAAGTAAGGCTTGGAAATTGATAATTGATCTCTCTCCCCCAAAATTAGAGGCATCAAAATGGAGTGCATATATCAAATTGTTAGTTTCTTCCCTTAACCATCTTCTAAATGACAATAAAGACTAGTTGATTTGGTCAAAAAACTTGTCCTTTGGTGAATACACCACAAAGTTGGGTTATAAAGCTTATTTTGATAATAATCTTGTACAAACTCAAAAATGGTGGTGGTGCTTCATTTGGAAACATTATTGTTTATTTAAATACAAATCGACTCTTTGGTTAGCCCTAAACAACAAACTGTTCACGTGGGACAATCTCATGAAACGAGGGTGGTTTGGTCCCAAATATTGTGTTTTATGTAATTACGAATTTTAAACTATCTCTCACATATTTATATCTTGCCCATATTCAGAAAGAACATGGAGCTCGATGGCCCAGACACTTAATCCTTCTTCAACGCCTTTGGAGTAATCCATCCCTTGAAGATCATACCCAGGAATGGAAAGGGGACAATTATGTTCAAAGCTTCAAATCACTTCCTACTATTTTTGTGCACAACATTTGGTGAGCACGTAATCGAGTTACATTCCATAATAAACAAATCCCTCCTAAGATCACAAGCATAGTCATATAGAAGATGATTAAAGAATTTTATGCTGATCCAAAGAGAAATAAATCTCATGCCAAATCTTGATAAAGAGATTCCTTGGGGCTTCTTCGATGGTGCCAGCCAAGGAGACCCCTCGAGATGTGGTGTAGGAGGTATTCTTTATATCAACCAACATCATCATTATCTTCTCTAGTATGCTCAGGGACACGATTCAAACACTAAAGTTGAATTTCCAAGTTTACAGGTCCTTCTATACACTGTTAGACATCTTGGTTTGAGCAATCTTCAAGTCCTTGGGGATTTGAAGCTAGTCTTTGAATGGGAAAATAATAATGCATAGGTTGATGTTCCAATCTTAAATCAAATTATTAGGGAGATCTCTACAAAAATGGGGACTTTTGAATGGACATCTTATACCCACATATATAGAGAATTGTACCAACAAGCGGACAAACTTTCTAAACAAGCATTACAATTTCCAACTAGTTCGTTTGGTCAATATAAATTATGGGATGATGAAGAAATAAATGGAAAAGAATTCCATTTATAAATGTTCAAAAAAATCAGTTTTCTATGACAACACAACAAACCTATATGAGGCGAAATGATGTTGAACTTTGTTATCAGTTTTTGCAACTTCTTTTTTGATAAAGCTTTAAAAAAAATTTGAAACAGTCCTTTGGGACCACAGAATGTGTATTTCGATATGAAACAAAAGTTTTTTTTTTTCTTTTTGGAAAAAATATGTATATTACGAAACCATAATAAAAAACTATAGGTTGACGCCAAGAGATTGAAAGAAGAAAATAAGCAATGTTGAAGTCAAGAAGAATTAAGGATCTTAGATGAAGAGACTGCCAAAAGACTTGAAGAGGGAATTTGTAAGAAGATCGAATAAGGCCTAGTCATGGATGAGGTAAAATCATAAATGCATTCTAGAATTAAAGAAGGACGTTGTAATTGATAGAATGGGTCACATTGCAACTTAAAAAGGAGAAAGAAGACAATATTATGTTGAAAATGCAACGAGAAAATCCTAATTTAATTTTATCCTTGAATAAAATTATGAATAAAATTATAATTCCACATCTCATGACAACTTGTATTGGTTAACTAAGTTAATTTGACTTAGTTGGCTCATTTAATTCAAGTTGAGGGTCTAACTTGAGTCATGAAGAGTGTCTCTACATTATAGGAGCCCTAGTCAAGTTTATTTTGAGTTGTAATTAATTAACTCAGTTTAACTGAGTTAAAGTCAGTTAAAATAGTTCCAACTGTTAGAGGAACTAGTGGGAGGTCTAGTAGTGTGGTGTTGCCTGCAGTGATCAGCTAGTAAACAGATGATTCACTCATAAATAACTCATGCATCTCAGATCTAAGAGTTACCCAGTTGAGACTGGATTTCAGGGACAATGTATTATCAGTTGTATAATCATCTCAATTGTATAGGTGGTGCATGTAGTTAGCGGAAGTCCTATGAAGATTTCGCAATTCCAATTGAGGAATTTCCCTAATTAATAAGGGGCTAATTGTATAAATTCCCACTGTAGATCAACAGATTATGAAATATACTAAAACACAATACACGATCTACTTCTACAACACTTTGCGGAAGCTTAATCGAATTGAGCAAGATCAAGAGAACACATATATCTAAGAATGAGAAATCAATCACACATAACACAGAAGAAATAACCCGGGGAAAGCCTCAGCCTAAAACCCCAACTTTGTATTATCATACAAGTGGAAAATAGTCACAGAATTACACAAAACCTTAGCTTGGAAGCCAACCAGCTCTCAGTATAATCCCTCTGCTGCTCATAGATAGTCAAAGGCCTCTCACAAACCTTCTCCTCTGCCCTCCAAGCCTCCTATTTCCTTGCGCAGTTTTTCTTGGGGTCTAGTGCTTCCACACATGTGAATCCCCACCTCACACTGCTCACTTGGCCAGTTAGTAACTGCGCAATCCTGAAGGAGATAATTCCTTTTGCATGGATGAGTTTCCTATATAGGAAAAATCCTCCAACTAATAGTACATTGTCCCTTCCTCTGATCTCAACTAGGTCTCTGTCTGAACTGACATGCATGAGTTATTTATGAGAGAATATTTAATTATCTAGAGAGCAGCAGTTACATGCATGCAAGCATTAACTAACTGAACTCACAATTAATTCAACAAATTGTTTGAATTAATCTAACTGGACTTGACTCAGTTAACTGAGCCAACTAATTACAACTCAATATTACAACTCATCCTTATCTCTTTAACTGATGGATAAATTCCTCAATTAATGGAGAAAATGTTGCATGTCCCCACATAGACTTCATGTTTTATTTTCCTTAACTAATTAAGTCAAGATGAATTAATTAATTATTTTACAAACAGTTGTTAAGATCAAATTCGAATTTTACTTCACTATTTTAGTTCAGGGACTAACTAAAATAGGAATCTACCCGAACTACTAAAAATAGCAATGCTATTTTTAGCACTTCCATTTTTCATTCCTTGTTGCTATGTCCAACACTGGTACCCGAACTGCTATTTATAGCAGTGTTATTTTTAGCATTTCTTGTTGCTATTTTCAACACTAATTCCCAAAGAAACAACGCAAGGAAATAAGGACTTGGCCAAGTAGAAAATTAGTTAAGTATTGGCCAAGGCTTGTCTAGGAAGTTGTGAGAAAGATAAAGATAGTGCAGAGGTTGCTCGGGCTTGAGAAAAGCATTGTAATCTTCTAATATTTTATGACTAATGCAATATACAAATAGCAGGGGTTTTTAGCTATGGCTTTCCCCAGGAAATCATTGTGTAATGTGTTGATTGAATCCTTTCTCTTGTATGCTTTGTGATTTCGCGGTCGTTTAATTGTTTCTGCTAATGAGTAGAGTCTATTCAAGTCTATTGTTTTAGTAAATTACAATTAGCAGATTGAATCTACAAGGAATTTCTACACGGTATCAGAGAAGAAATCACTCTAGAAGAGGAGAATACGAGTTTGTCTTTTGCAGGTGAAATTGAATTTGCAATATCATACTTTAGAACCAGTAGGGTGTCGTTCTATGGATTGAGACTCGAATACGCCCTTGAGGGTAATTCGAACTATATTGCTTTGAAGGACAGGATGGAGGCAGTTTTGGAAGACAACTAGCTTAAGGAATTCATAGACAAAGATATTCCTAAGTCTCCAACAACTTGTGCTCAAGATCTAGCAGAGTGGAGAAAATGTGTTGCAAAGGCGAGAAGGATTATCCTAGAAAGAGTTCGAGATCATATTTTCTCAAACCTCCACGGTAAGGAGACTCCATATGCAATGTGGAAGGCCTTTACAGACCTATTTCAAAACAACAATGACCACATGAAGCTGGCACTGAAGGACAAGCTCAAGAAAATCAAGATGGAGAAAGGCGACACAATACCAAAGTAATTGACCAAGTTCACCCAATGTCGGGATGAGCTTGGAAGTGTTGGTGTTACAATTGCTGAAGATGATCTGGTCAGCCTAACACTTATAGGCCTTCCCAAGAGTTGGCACAACTACCAGGACTCAGTAAATGGGAGGGAGAAGCTATCAGAGTGGGAGCGTTTATGGTCCAACTTGGTGCAAGAAGAGATTCGACGGAACACCAGAGATGGATCTTCATCCAAGCATGATGATGAGGAAAATTGTGCCTTAACTGGAAAGGTGAAGAAAGGGAAAGGGAAGTCATCCCATTCCAAATCAGATTCCAGTCATGGCGGCAAGAAGAAAGACATGTCGAAGATTAAATGTTTTCATTGTCACGAGCTGGGACACTATGCCACGAAGTGTCTGCACAAGAAGGGAAACAAGAAGCCCTTGGGAGGAGCGATAGGTGAAGTTCTTACTTCACAATTCGAGTTGGATTTCACCCTCATCGCTTGCATGGTGACATCGACAATGGGTAGTGTGTTATATTTCAATAATGGAGCTTCATTCCATATGACCGGTAACAAAGACATCTTCAGTGACTTGGAGGAGAAGGACCTATAAATGCACATCGAAATGGGAGATGATGGAAGGTATAGCACGACCGACGTTGGTACTGTTACCTTTTAGAGGGAGTCTGATTCTCCTCTCACATTAAAAGATGTCATGTATGTTCCTGGTTTGAAGAAGAATTTGATTTCAGTTGCCATGTTGGAGGATCGTGGCTACGATGTGATATTTAGCAAAGGAGAGGATTTCCTTCGTCACATAGCCTCAAGACAAGTGAAGCGGATCGAGGTTCGGGTGAATAACCTATACAAATTGGATGTGGAAGACTGTGTTGCTTTGAGCACAAAAGCAGAGAAGGTGCAAAGCTGAGACATCGGTGAGTTGTGGCATAGAATATTGGGTCACTTGCACCATAGAGCTTTGAATATCACGCAACAAATTTCTACAGGACCTCCCAAGCGTACACTAGAGCATAGAGACACAAGCAAAGAGTTTACATTGGGGAAGTACACTAAACCTACCTTTCATGATAAGGACAGTCAAGCGTAAGCGATCCTTGAAAGAGTTCACTCAGATGTGTGTTGACTGTTCTCGACAGCTTCCACGGCCAAGCACAGGTATTATGTGATATTTGTAAATGACTTTTCTCGTAAGTGTTGGATTTTATTCATGTAGAAGAAAGATCAAACATTTGCTAACTTTTGTGAATTTAAAGCGCTTGTTGAGAAAAACAGTGGTAGGAAAGTTAAAGCTCTGAAGAGTGGTAACGGTGGTTAATATGTGTCGAATGAATTTAATAAGAACTTATGTGCATCAGAAGGAATTCAATAGGAGTTAATAGCATCCCATAACCCACAACGGAATGGGGTGGCTAAAAGGAAGAAGAGAAGTATTGTGGGAGTTGCACGAGTGATGCTACATGATCAGGGCCTACCATTGCACTTATGGGCTGAAGCATGCAACACTACTGTATATGTGCAGAACATGAGTCTTCATCAGATTCTCTAGATGAGTACACTAGGATAAGCTTTTTCAGGTAAGAAAACATATGTGGTACACTTCAGGATCTTTGGTTCATCAATTTACTGTCATGTTATGAAGGATGCACGGAAAAATCTAGAGGCAACAATTGAGTTGGGCATATTTGTGGGGTACACTGATACACCTCACAAATATCGGGTGTACTTGCCATCTCACAGGATGACAATGGTTTGTAGAGATGTGAAGTTCGACAAAGAAAAGGCCATGAGATGTTTCCGTGAGAGGGAGATTCAGTTGCATGGAGATGAGGATATTTTAGCTTCAAAGGAAGAACCTCAAGGTTATGTGGAGCAACAACATGCAGAGAAGCGGAGAGTGGAAGCACCCACTTATGCAAAGATTTCCAGAGATGGAAAGAAGCGCGTCAAAGAGGCTGACATATTGATGCATGATGCTAGAGCGAATGTGGGAGCACCCACATCACAGCGGAGGCAGAGGAGGTCACCACACTGGCTACATATCTTTGATGAGCGAGAGTGTAGAGATTGAGCCATCCTCATTCAAGGAAGCAATGCAACAACTAGTGTGGGTTGATGCCATGGTTGAGGAGTATGACTCCATTATTAGAAACAGTGTTTGGGAAGTGGTCCCAATACCAGCAGACAAGTCGGTGGTGAGTTCCAGATGGATTTACAAGGTAAAGCAAGCAATATATGGTAGTGTGGAGATAAACAAAGCCATATTTATGGCTAGAGGGTTCTCTTAGGTGGAGGGAATTGATTACGAGGAGACCTTTGCTCCAGTAGCAAGGTACTCTTCAATTAGATCTATTCTAGCACTTTCAACGCAGACGGAATGGAAGATACATCAAATGGATGTGAACACAATGTTCCTCAATGGTGTGATTGAGCAACCAGAAGGATTAGAGACCTTCAACAAAGAGTCACATGTGTGCAGACTCAAGCGAGCATTGTATGGATTGAAACAAGCACCCTGTGCTTGGTACACCAAGATTGACAGCTATTTCACCAGGTTGGGCTTCACCAAAAGTGAAGCAGATGCGAACCTTTACCATATTGTGGTTGAAGGTAAATTGTTGATTATAGTATTATATGCCGATGATTTAATTCTAACAGTTGATGAGAAGTTGGTAAAATCTGCAAAGAGGATATTACAAGAGAATTCGAGATGAAGGACCCGGGGCTCATGCATTATTTCCGTGGTATGGAAGTATGGCAAGGAGATGAGTAATTTTTTGTCTCTCAGGGAAAGTATGCCAACGAGATCCTGAAGAAGTTCCACATGGAAAGCAACAAAACCATGGAGATTCCTCTAGTAAGGAATTGGAGGAAGGAAGATGATACTTCAGGTGAAGTAATGGAGGCTACTATTTACAAGTAGCTTATCGGTTCACTTATGTATTTGGTGAACACATGACCAGACATACGTTTTGCAGTTAACCAACTTAGTCAAGCAATGGTTAAGCCAAACAAAACCTATTGGAAGGCAACTAAACATGTGTTGAGATACCTCAAAGACACCATTCAGTTTGGTCTTTGGTACAAATAGACAAAGGGAGTGAAGCTGCAAGGCTTCACAAATGCAGATTTGGCAGGGAGTCCATCCAACAAGAAGAGCACATTAAGGGAAATCTTCAGTATTGGGTCAATAATGGTTTCTTGGTACAATAGGAAGCAGAGATCAATTGCACTCATTTCGGCAGAAATAAAGTACATGGCTGCTAGTCAAGAAGCTTGTGAGGCTATCTGGATGAGGAAGATCCTTATTGGCTTATTTAGTTAGCAGATGGATCATACAGTGATTTACTATGATAATCAAAGTTGTATCAAACTCTCCGAGAATGCATTTTTCATGATCGGTCCAAGCATATCGGCATCCGGTATCACCATCTGCGAGATTATGTGCATATGAGAACCATGCTGCTATAGTACATTCCTACAAAAGAACAGGATGCAAATATTTTGACAAAGGCATTGTCAATATGCAAATTCGAGTTTCATAGAGGCAGGATCGAGGTAGCAGATAAGCCCTTTCTTGTTGAGAGGGAGTGTTGAAAACACAACAAGAAAATCCTAATTTATTTTTTTCCTTGAATTAAATTAGGAATAAAATTGTAATTCCGCATCTCATGACAACTTGTATTAGTTAACTAAGTTAATTTGACTTAGTTGTCTCAGTTAATTCGAGTTGAGGGTCTAACTTGAGTCATGTACAATGTCTCCTACATTATAGGAGCCCTGGTTGAGTTTATTTTGAGTTGTAATTAATTAATTCAAATTAACTGAGTTTTAAACTAGTTCTAACTGTTGGAGGAACTAGTGGGAGGTATGGTAGTGTGGTGTTGCCTGTAGTGTAGTGTGTTGCTGCCTGCAGTGATCAACCAGTAAATTGATGATTCACTCATAAATAATTCATTGCATGTTAGATCTGAGAGTTACCTAGTTGAGATTGGAGTTCAAGGACAATATATTATTAGTTGTATAATCATTTGATTTATACAAGTGGTGCATGCATTCAGATGAAGGCTTATGAGGATTACACAATTCCAATTGAGGAATTTCCCTATTTAATAGGGGGCTAATTCCCAAGGAAACACTGCAAGGAAATAGGGACTTGGGCAAGCAGAAAATTGGTTAAGTATTGGCCAATGCTTGTCTAGGAAGCTGTGAGACAAATAGAGATAGTGCAGAGGTTGCTTGGGCTTGAGCAAAGCATTGAAATCTTCTCATATTTTCTAACTAATGCAATATACAAATAGCAGGGGTTTTTAGTTGTGGATTTCCCCATGAAATCATTGTGTAATGTGTTGATTGAATTCTTTCTCTTGTATGCTTTGTGATTTCACGACCATTTAATTGTTTCTGCTAATGAGTAGAGTAGATTCAAGTCTATTGTTTTAGTAAACTACAATTAGCAGTTTGAATCTACAAGGAATTTCTACATATTCAAGAACATCACTATAAGGTATTCGAAGAAGTTGAACTCCATTTGGGGGATGTGCATGCCAAATATGATGGTATTATCTCCAAGGCTAGAGTAATCAAAGACCAAGTAGAGAAGATAAAGGATGCCATTATCTTTGAAAAGATGACATGTGAATGGGTTTGCAAAGTGAATGAATGTGATCAAATGTGAAACCATATCAACATCCTCATTAGTAGGAAATATTTCATGGAAGACAAGAAGATCAATATCAACATTATCAAGGAAGAAGTTTGAATACTCATCAACGTTCATGGAATAGGGCATCACAAATTTTTTATTCATAGGATATTATTAAGGCCAATAATTACTACAATTTGGAAAAGGCATAACAACATTACATGGAATGAAAAAAAAAAGAAAATTAAGCAAAAACCAACGATCAAGGATTAAGACCGAAACAAATTGAGTTTGGATGGATAGATCATCATTAATGGCAAGAAGAATGTAAGAATATAAGAATCCTATTATTTGGTTTCATCACATGTGACACCCTTAATTGCAAAGCTTCGAGGATAAAACTTTTTGAAGGAGGGTACTATGATATGAACCCTAACATATACATGGTTAGATGTATATGACATGATCCCACGGGGGGTCTTATATGGGGTTAATTGTGCATGTAATGTGTATATGTATATGTAATAGGGTCATCCTAATAATAAAGGGGCCGCATGTGCAATATGTGATTAGGTATATTTATCTGCAAACTGCCATGGATATTCCACTGGACAGTTCGTCACAACAGATATGATAATACTATATTAAAAATATGAGATTATACACTATTACAGTTTTATTTTATTTCTAGATCTGTAGATTTTACTGTAATTAGTGCATGCATGCGAATGGAAATTATGAATAAAAATAGAGAATGACAAATTAAGCACACACAAGACACAAGATATGCTCTTTGGGAAACCCTTTCGGGAGAAACCCAGCTGGAAGGTGAGGCCGATTTTCTCTCTTTCTCTGTCTAGAAATATGGCTGCAAGTACAAAGAAGTAATGGTTGTGGCCCATGGGATGCTACAATGTACAAATCCTCTCTGTCTGCTCTACTTCCTATCTCTCCAGGCTATCTTTTCTCAACTATGGAACAAAATGCTCTCGAAAGAATGGAATGCCTCTTCCTCCTAGTGGCTCGGTTATAACACAACCCGATAGCCTACTAGTGGTTAAGTTTGACTACATCAACTCTTAACTAGAGTTACAAAATAGACTATTCTAGAGTCTTTTACATCAAAAACATGTGGCTAGCCCCTTTTCCATTCATAATGGGGGCTGATGCGGCATTCTCCCAAACTATAGGTGTGAAAATAAGAAGGTCAACTTCTGAGTGGCATAACTTTTGCATACGAAATCCGATTGATGCTCTTCTTGCGCCGTTGGAAACGTATCTGTGTGTAGAATAACATGATGCCCAAAAAAACATCATTTGATGTCTCAAAAACACTCCAAGAAGGTTTAATACCCCATTTCACCAAACTGGGTCCCACCGGTAAAAACATTCCCGTGAGCTGATTCCTCCATTTTTTCCACTCCAAATGCATCGAGATGGATGACAGGCAATATAATGATCCAATTTGGATCGTATATATATCTATATATATATATATATATATATATATATATATATATATATATATATATATATATATATATATATATATATATATCGTGGGGTCATTATTCAGGATATGTAATTTGCATGTATTGGGGTATTTGGAGGGGCTTCTCGTATTCTTTAAGGAGTTATTTTGTAACTTATCTCTCCTATCGATCTCAGAGTTGTGCTACATGCTCATATTGGTGTATATGGTGTGTACTTCTAATTTATCATAATATTTTGAGTATTTAGATCATAACGTTTGGTCTCATATCAGAGCTCCTTTCGATATATTGATCCTAATCTCCTTAAACTATTACAACAACAAATGTGCAATACAAACCGTGCATGGAAGAAATCACCCCTAAATAGCCAATTTAGAGAGGTATAAACACTCAAACTTGTTGACCAAGATAAGGTATAGTCAAGTGTAGGGCAACTAAATTGGGACCAAAATACGTCTTTGATCATCCCTTTAATTCTCAAGGCCCATTTTATCACAAAATATCAAAAATTAGCTGTAAAAATATGATGAATTTAATCAAAGAAAATTCCCCCCACTTATCTACTATGAGATTGACAAAAGGAAGAACTCCCCTATGCCAACTTTCTCTAATTTATCTATCCCATTTCACCCCAATAAGCAAATCAACATGGCTGCTCTCCAAATTTTGTGATCCAAATACTAAAAATATCATAAGAAATGAGAGGTGCATACCATGTACACCAATGTGAGTATGAGGAAAACACCAAAATGGATAAGAGAGGTGAGTTACGCAATATCTCCTTAAAAATTATGAAAAACAATAACTCCTTAAAGAACATGATAAACTCCTATACATATCCTAATACATTCATATATTAAAATCACATGTCCTCCATAATGACTACATGATCTCTATATATACCTGTTATAGACATTTTTGTGCCTTACAGCTCTAAGCATGAAATGTCCATAATCCAAGGGATCCAAAGTCCCTAAAAGTGTTGTTCCTGCCCCTAAAGGAACAAGGTCAACCAATGACAGCTTCTCCCAGAAGTTCTCCACCAGAAACTACTCAGAACTAGTCAAATCAGGATCAATTTAGAAGCTCCACTAGCTGCCTGCGTTGCAAAGCACCCAAATACACTGGCTAGGTGCGTTGCAACGCACTTGAATGCACTACCCAGGTGCGCTGAGCGGGAAATGACAAGTGGCAGAGTCATTCAACGAGGTTGAGAGACAATGGAAGCTTCCAGAATCTTCTCCAATGACACTTGCCTCACTGAATTCGACCAGTGATGAGTAAGAGGCTCTCAGTCTCCAAGTGGAAGCAAGAACTGACAGAGAGAAGCCACAAGTCAAAACATAAGCTGACTCATCCTCTCTGCTTACATCTATATATGGATCCGTCATCCCAGAGATCCAGAGGCTGGAATTTTGTACTTTGCAGAGAATTGCTGTTGGTTTGAGATTGAGATTAGTACATGGGTGATTTATGCTTTGTTGGAGGAGAGGAAGGGATTCCTTTGTTGGGAGGTAGATGCTGGATCGGGACTCACTTGGTTGTATCTCCTCCTGGACTTTCTTATCATATCAATAAAATTATTTGAGTTTCTCCTACATGCTGTGTATCAATGATGTTTTGTTATATTTGCATGTTTAGCTTAATCTGATCCTAAGCTTTTTATGAATGTAAATCTATATCTTCGTGTAGTTTCTCTCTTGTGTGATCTTGCAGGAATTCGGTGAAGCTGGGCCGGTAAGGGAGCTGGGAGCTGGGAGCTATTGAAGAGAGGAGCGATTAGATCAACAAACTAGCGAAAGACACAGGTTAGTTACATCCTTCCTCTTCATTTACATTTTATAAAGAAGAATACTCAAGTAGTTTTCCTTGTTTGTTGCTAAGGCACTATCACACCTTAGTCAGAAGTTGCCATGCTTGTCAAATTTTTGATAGCAAAACCAGAAGACCACCCGCACCTCTACAGCCAATAGTTGCTGTTGGGCCGTTCGCCAAATGGGGCATCGATTTCATGACATGTAACCCCACCTCAACCGGGGGGCATGGGTATATCATAGTCGCAGTTGACTATTTTACCAAATGGGCCGAGGCGATGCCTACATTAGATAACACTGGTGAAACAACTGCCCTTTTCTTTTTCAATCATCTAGTCGCCAGATTCGGCGTACCACATGCTATAATCCCAGATCATGGATCGCATTTTCGCAATCACATGATGCTTGAATTAGCTGCCAAGCTAGGATTGTCTCACGACAGCTCTACTCCGTATTATCCGCAAGCCAAAGGACAAGTTGAAGCGATCAACAAGGTCCTGAAGCGTATGTTGCAAAGGATGATCGGAGTTCACAAAAGAAGGTGGCACCTGATCCTGTACTCAGCCTTGTGGGCTTACCGAACATCGGTAAGGAATGCAACCGGGTTCACACCCTTCCAACTGGTATATGGCCTGGAAGCAGTCTTACCAGTCCAGTGCGAAATCTCGTCTCTTAAACTCGCAATCGATCTCCTCCCCGGAACTTCAGAAGAAGAGGCCCGTTTCTTGGAATTAATCCAATTGGATGAAACCCGTCGTGATGCCGCTTTGGCTAACGAAGCCCATAAGAAACGAGTCAAGGCGCAATTCGACAAAAATGTCAAACCCCGTGTCTTCTCAGAAGGTGACTTGGTCTTGCTTTACGACCAAGAATCCGATAAATTGGGAGCAGGTAAATTTAATTCTTTATGGATGGGCCCCTATATTGTTAAACGAGTGTTAGCAAAAGGAGCCTACGAGTTAATGGATTATGACGGAATTCCACTGGCGCAACCTCGTAATGGGTTGTACCTCAAGCGTTACTATGCTTAAATAGTAACCAATATGCTTTTGTTGTATTTTGTTTTCGCTAAAGTGTTCGTTTTGGTAGAGTAATCCACCTTTTTACATTTATTGCAGATGTCAAACCTTTTGGAGACATGTGTTGGATATGCCGACGGAGCGAGTCGTAGTTCGCGGAACCTGTCCTCCGCAGCCTGGGCCATTTTTGATCCAAGCGGCGAGTTAGTAAGTTTCAGAGATGTATGTATTGGTCAATCAATGAATAACATCGCTGAGTATAGCGCGTTGATAGAACTTCTCTCTGATGCCATCACCCATGGTATACGCCGACTAATCGTCAGGCTAGACTCACAACTCGTAATTCTACAACTCAATGGTATATATTCCGTCCGAAACCCAGCTATTTATCGCATGTTCCTAAGGGTTAAGATTTTGGAAAGACAATTTGATTTTATTCAATACCAACATATTTCCAGAAACTTAAACACATTAACCGACTCATTAGCAAACTATGTGTTAGATAGACATTTGCGACATTTGTAAAAAGAAACACATCGTCAATGTTTTACATGTGGATCATATAGCTCAACCAGGATAAAACCCGAAAATCAAAATATATATATAGCTGTTTATGGTTTACATATAATGTTCTGTAACCAAGACAAAATCGGTCACATGACCCAAAAACTCAAAATGCTAGGGGGCACCCTAGTCTAATGATGCTCGTGATAGCAAGTCACAGCCTGTGCGATCATGCGTAAGAGACGAGTCCATCGTCTAGGCACACCAGTAGTATGTCGCTGCAACTGCAAAGGTAGCTCGTCGATCCTCACATCTGGAATACCGAGAGTAAGGCTCTCAACCTGCTCCTGCACAGCTGTGAGAGTCTCGGCCACATCAAGGTCACGGAGGATAACCCTCCCAGCGGCCTCTCCTGCTGGGGCAGCGGCCGGCACTCTCAGGCGAACTACTAGACGAACAGGACCAACATCTGCATGCACACAAGAGTTTGATTAAAGTCTTGATAGAATAAAGCACAAGGACATTATAGATAAAAACAATAAACAGTGATATGGTCAAAGATTTTACCAATAGCGCCCCACTGCTCGCCATCCGGAAGTACTAAATCCGGATCACCCCGGAAGTCCATGCCAGCATTTGGATACTCGGCATAAGCCATCTCCTGCCGATCAAACCACCTGAAGAAGGTATCGGAAAACGAAATCTGAGACTGACCAGCATGCCTAGACATATGGTCAACCCATCTCTGCATACGTGGTTCAGTAGGAGAAGGTATGTCGAGTGCAATGTACTGCGGCTGCATCAGTGGTATCTTCTCCAAGGCAAAGGCGGTCAAAATAGAACCGAACCCAAAGTTCTTCAACCTCCCGTCCTTTATCTTGGTCAACTGACTCTTCATCACAAGAAGTACTGCATCACACCAGTTGAATATTTTCGGTTGGAGGCATTCCAAGGCATGCTGCATATAGGATTTGTTGGCTACATGAAGAGACGCACTCCCGGCCATCCTACCAAAAGTAAACAGGATAGACCTAAGGGACCTGTCAGTGACATCTCGGATGATGATCTTGCCGTCTTTACTCGGCTGAGATCCTTCCCTGCAATACTGGCGGACATAATCTCTCACAGAGTCACTCCCTCGGGCCGAACCTGACAAAGAAATGGGGGCACCCCGCCTCGACAAGCCAGTCAAGAAGTAAATGTCTACTGCAGTCAAGGGGATAGATTTGCCCCTAATCTGAAAAACTTGATTGATAGGATCCCAAGCGTCGAGCAAATACTGCAGTAGGTTGATCTGCTGTCTCATGCTAGAGATGCGGAAGAACTTCAGCAAACCACAGTTCCGCAGTGCGTTCACTGTCACAGGATCACGTAGGGAAATCATGTCCTCTTCTTCATGTTCTCGTTCTCGCCATGTAAGGGTCATTTTGCTCCAATATCTCTGCAAAAACAAACAAGAGAGGAGATTAAATCCTAATTTTGATGAGAAACAGGGAAAAATTCCATTAAAAACTGTGCAACAACTTTCCTTTCTGCGCCCAACGCACCTACACATGTGTTATGGGTGCGTTGAATGTCAAGTCACCTTCATGATGACCCACAATCAGCGCAGGTTTCGATATGCCTAGGGTGCGTTGATGGCAGAACGCACCCATCAAACCCCAGGGGCTCAGAAAAGCAGGGACTGAAGCACAGAATGCAGAAAAGGAACCATGAAATGAAAGAGCTCAGGTTTAGCTCCTACCTGGTCCAGACGGCGCCGAGAATCGTCCACAGAATCTCCCGAAATCAGCTGATGAAAATCAAGGGGGAAGAGGCACCTCCAAAGCTCCAACAAACCAAGTTCAAATGAAATGGTAAAATGAGAGGTAAAAACACTTTTTAATTGCTTTTTACGTAGTTCAAAGTAAAATATTAGCGTTTTAATCTCATTTTCAAGCAAATGTTGTTCATTTCTAACTAGTTTGATGAAGCAATTGAAGATACAGTACTATCTTTGAAAAGCAAAGCTATTTATGGTAAAAAATCAAAACAAGACCATCTTATCGAGCAGTTTTAGCACATAGTTCATGCTCGTTAAAAAATAAACATAAGATCGAGCAAGTGTTTCAACCCGTGTTTAAGCTCGTTAAAAAATGAAATATCCTCCGGTAAATAACCACCATGAATGTAACATTATTAGCCGTTAAAGCCTTGGTCGTGTTTGCACCGTCACCTCCACTTTTCCATTGGCCGATCATTCACCCATTTTGAGGAACAGCTGCGAAGAGTGATTTCACTAGCCATCCTTGTGACACTGCCGTGATTGGAAAATTCCGACCTTTACCTGGAATCAGCTGCTACCCTTTTATCACTCGTTCCTCAAAAGACGAGTCTTCTTTAAGCTCTTTTCATCTGACTCGTAAAATATGAAAAGATTGCCGAGTTTTGGCCTTCCAGCTCGTTAAAGCGACCGGAAGTGCTATCCCTCCTCTAGATTTTAATCTTTTTGGACCTGAGGGATTATTGCACAAAAAGATCGAGCGCTTGTTTTGTTCGGCTCGTTAAAACTATCGAAAATTCATCCCTTCTGTATTGTTTTATACTTTTTCGGACTTAAGGGATTAGATGACGAAAAAGGAATTTCGGAGTTAACTTTACATACCTTTTCAGACTCTCTAAAAATGAAAAGGATCGAGTTATCTTTGTCGTTAGACTCGTTAAAAAGATTAATAGCGACAAACTTGTCTTTAGACGAGAACGAGTTTCACTATCGCTAGGCTCGTTAAAACATAGCGATGGGTTTGCCCGAAGGGTAAATTATAGAACAAGCATATGTTATCCTCCTCAAGCTTGACAAAAATAAAGAGGTACTGGTCAGCAATGACTGGGGAAAAATTGGGAAGAAACTCAAAGAACCTTTATTGGTAGCAAGTCGCTCTTGAACATGACACTTCCACTCCGTGCCTGAGTCGGGTTGGGTTGTTTCATTCACCGGTCACATCACCATGGTCTCGCCATACCATCCACCTTTGGGGCAAATGCTACCAATCCATCATATAAGTGTCGCCGATATGTTCAAGAGAAGTCATCCAGAGAAGTTAACCGTGTCCCATCCACTACCATACATTATACTTCATTCTTTCATGACCGCCACCCTGAACCATATATCATCAGATCGTTTTCACCTCCATCAAAATCATTTGCTCCGTTCCGTGTCATTGATGTGGGATTCATTAAGGCCCTCCTTTGACAGATCGCTTCTTGTCGACATCAGCTCATTATCCAAGAAGTTGATCTAGGAACACCCCCTTCAGTACTTTGAAGCTTGCATGCCTCAATGGCAAGTTTCTCACTTCCGGCGACAGGTATACATCAATGACCTTCGACTGAAAGATTTTGCGTGGTGTTCGACGCCAAGTCCTTTATTCACACCACGTGAATTGTACTGCAGTACCTTGAGGGTCATCATCCTTATCGGTGATTCCTCTCGCGCTTGTTAACAGTTTACATGATTGACTGGTAATCAAGCGATGTCTTTCCATGTTCGACTTCAAAAACATTTCTCACATGGATCGACTTGTACTTAGAGTGAAGATCGGACGAGATTGAAGACCCCGGATCTAGTTTCATCCATCCGGGCTGCGATATATATTCAGGAAAAATAAAGACATTGACATGTACAACATTGCAGCACAGATAATCGTCCTACCAAAGGGATGATGATTTCAGCAGGATCATTAGTCTACCATCAGACGATTGTCTGTCCTATGTACATAAAAATGAATTTATAAAGCTGAGCATGGGAATGCCCGCCTCAGCTAGATCATGAAAACAGTATGAAAATAATGTATTGTATTGTATCTTATTACAGGTCTCCTCCCAGCATTGAATGAACTTCAGATCCTCCTAATAAAGCATTTCACCCGATAAACGGCCTCATACTTTAGGGGGCAACTGTTATAGACATTTTTGTGCCTTACAACTCTAAGCATGAAATGTCCATAATCCAAGGGATCCAAAGTCCCTAAAAGTGTTGTTCCTGCCCCTAAAGGAACAAGGTCAACCAATGACAGCTTCTCCCAGAAGTTCTCCACCAGAAACTACTCAGAACTAGTCAAATCAGGATCAATTCAGAAGCTCCACTAGCTGCCTGCGTTGCAAAGCACCCAAATACACTGGCTAGGTGCGTTGCAACGCACTTGAATGCACTACCCAGGTGCGCTGAGTGGGAAATGACAAGTGGCAGAGTCATTCAACGAGGTGGAGAGACAATGGAAGCTTCCAGAATCTTCTCCAATGACACTTGCCTCACTGAATTCGACCAGTGATGAGTAAGAGGCTCTCAGTCTCTAAGTGGAAGCAAGAACTGACAGAGAGAAGCCACAAGTCAAAACATAAGCTGACTCATCCTCTCTGCTTACATCTATATATGGATCCCTCATCCCAGGGATCCAGAGGCTGGAATTTTGTACTTTGCAGAGAATTGCTGTTGGTTTGAGATTGAGATTAGTACATTGGGTGATTTATGCTTTGTTGGAGGAGAGGAAGGGAATCCTTTGCTGGGAGGTAGATGCTGGATCGGGACTCACTTGGTTGTATCTCCTCTTGGACTTTCTTATCATATCAATAAAATTATTTGAGTTTCTCCTGCATGCTGTGTATCAATGATGTTTTGTTATATTTGCATGTTTAGCTTAATCTGATCCTAAGCTTTTTATGAATGTAAATCTATATCTTCGTGTAGTTTCTCTCTTGTGTGATCTTGCAGGAATTCGGTGAAGCTGGGCCGGTAAGGGAGCTGGGAGCTGGGAGCTATTGAAGAGAGGAGCGATTGGATCAACAAACTAGCGAAAGACACAGGTTAGTTACATCCTTCCTCTTCATTTACATTTTATAAAGAAGAATACTCAAGTAGTTTTCCTTGTTTGTTGCTAAGGCACTATCACACCTTAGAGTGGGATAGGGGCGTTCTGAATAGATACTTTTCCCAACAACAATACCTATTGACATATTGGACATGTGGCCCCTTTATTATTATTCGACCTTATTAGATATATGTTTACACATTACATGCACATTTAACCGAGCATATGCCTTCCCCTTGGAGTCATATCATATACATTTAACACCATATATACCTCCCTCAAAGTTATATTAAACTTCCTCCCCTCTATAATCCACAAGTTCTTTGAATGTTAAACCTTAACCTTAACATATTTGATATAATCCTAATCTTTATCTCCATCACTAAACACTCTAAAAAAACATACACCTAACTATCCAACCATAGAAATATACATATAAAAAGATAATATATTAAATATTTAATTACAAATTAATATTAATAACACTAATATGCTAGATACCACTTTAATAATCACATTAAAAATACTCTACATAACCAATTAAAATTAAAAAACAATTTCAGATACAACCAATATATCCCTTCAAAATTGACCCATTACTTATAAAGCATTTTAAAATGCTTTGTTACCATTCCTTCAAAATTGACTGATTACTTATGAAGCATTTTAAAATGCTTTGTTACCATCCCTTCAAAATTGACCCATTACTTATAAAGCATTAAAATGCCTTGTTACTAGGATGAAAGATCCTAAAAAACCATTAAAAAGTTTAATTAGAAAAATGTAAAATGTCTGGTTGAATTTTAAATATTTTAATTACAAATTAATATTAATAACACTAATATGCTAAATACCACTTTAATAATCACATTAAAAATACCTTATAATAAAACCTTAACCACAAAACCAACTAAAATTAAAAAACAATTTCAAATACAACCAATAATCCCTTCAAAATTTACCATTACTTATAAAGCATTTTAAAATGCTTTGTTACCATCCCTCCAAAATTGACCCATTACTTATGAAGCATTAAAATGCTTTGTGAAAGATCCTTAAAAAAATTGTCAATTTTAAATATTTTAAACATATAGAATAGTAATTTTTTTTAATATGTAGATGATGTAGTTGGAAACATTATATTTTTAAATTAATAAAAAATAGATAATGTATATTTTTATTTATGAGGTGTAGATTAGTTAGTTTGTGTAGGGTTTAATTTTTATTGGGTTAGAGGTTTAAATTTCATGGGAGGGGTTGAGGATGTAAATTATTTTTGGGGGAATTTAATTATCTTAAGGGGTGTCCAAGCTCGATCAAGCTTTGTACAATCTTGGTGATATCATTCCATTGGTGGACATATAATTATTCCATCCAACATTGGGCCTGGCCTCGGCCCTAGGCTCAACCTAGTTTGAAAACAAATAGAGAGAATGTATACCTTTGTAATATATATATATATATTTTTAAATCACGATGAATCAATAGCTTGTTGGAGTAATTTAGATGATGTCCAATATCAAATCTAGTGACTACCACTATAACACCAAAAGTATATTCAACAATCCATAAGCTACACATACCGAAAACTTATGACTTAGCAAGAGCAAAGAGTCCATGAGGGTGGGGGAACCTACTCCTTGAGCCTTATCTCATACAAAGAGATCTCATACACCAATTCTATGTCTAGTTTAACAATAACTTTAAAATTGTCTCCTTATGGGACAACTGAGTGATTGACACAATGAGATATTATCCGCTCCACCCATGGGCAGATATCTTTGGCCCCCTGTGATAAAGCTCAAGGAGTAGGCTCCCTCACCCTCCTCACATATTTAGCTTATAGGCTCATGTATATATTCTTGGTGTTATAATAAGAACCACCAAGAGCTAAGTCATAAATTCCTCATGTATTTGACTTATAGGTTCTTGGATATACTATTAAAAAACTTACAAATTTACCATGGTAAAAAAATTCAATAACTTTAAAATTAAATTATTATTAATTAATTTATAAATATATTATTTTTAATAATGAAAATTAATATCTATTTTAAAATTAAACAATTAAGTATTAATAGTATTGTTGAATTGAGGCTTCTGTGATGCATATCAAGTTTATGAAAAACATTCGGCGCAAATCACATGATAATACATTTGTCGACGCCTTTCGAACCAACCACTGTGGTTCATCGTCAAGACAAGTCAAAGAATCAGAATATGGCTACATATTAAATTGGGAGAGCAGATCATCCAACCTCTAGGTTTGATTGAAAACGGCTATAAATAGATCAGACTAGACAAATAGCTAAGATTGACTAAGAATGGCTATATTTGACTATTCAAGATGTTTAATTATATAATATTATCATGCTTACTATATAATTGTTAGTAATAGTATTATATCCAAGATATAGTATTATTTCCCTAGATATAGTATTATATATCAACAATTTTATTTTAAATATTCCCTAGTAGTAACTCAAATTTGATTATCTTTTCACTTAAATAGCGTATGATAGGTATTAGAATAATATTTGTTTGAGCATGATAATATTATATAACTAAACACCTTGAATAGTCAAATATAGTTGTTCTTGGTCAATTTTAGCTGTTTGTCTATTTTGATCTATTTATAGCCGTTTTTAGTCAAACCTAGCCATATTTGAGCCCTGACGATGAATCATACTTGTTGGTTTGAAACACGTCGACAAATGTATTACCATATGATTTAAACTGAAATTTAAAACTAATTAAATATATTTATAATATTTTAATTAATTATTATTATTTAAATATTACGTTCTTTTTACTTTTTATTTATATATATAATTATTATTATTATTGTTTTTTATCGAGAAGTTTTAAACAGATCGAAGGTTGAAAAAAGTAGAACGAGGATTGTGTTTTCTGGGTCTGAAAAGCGTACGTTTTCGATGGGGTTCTGAGTAAAAGAAATTCGTATTACTCAGGAACTCCTATTCTTTTTCATTTGTTTTCCTCGTTGAGAGCCGCTGGTCTGCCAGTCTCGCCTCGATGAGAATGAAAGTGAACAAAACATGTTTTCAAGCGATCTCTGGAGCTTGGAATGGCTCACTTGCCGAACCCTTGAAGAATCAGTTCAATCCCAGGAGGTCATATGGCCTGATCCCCATGGTGATAGAGCACACTTCAAGAGGCGAGAGAGCATATGACATATTCTCCAGACTTCTCAAGGAGAGGATCATATGCATAAATGGGCCCATAGCAGATGACACAGCCTCAGTGGTTGTGGCGCAGCTCCTCTTTCTCGAGTCCGAGAATCCCCAGAAGCCCATCAACATGTACATCAACTCCCCAGGTGGGGTGGTCACTGCAGGTCTTGCAATCTATGATACCATGCAGTACATAAAGTCCCCTGTGACCACACTGTGCATAGGCCAGGCTGCCTCCATGGGCTCCCTCCTGTTGGCTGCAGGGTCACATGGGGAGAGAAGGGCCCTCCCCAATGCAAGGGTCATGATCCATCAGCCCTCGGGTGGGGCTAGTGGACAAGCATCTGATATTGCAATTCATGCCAAGGAGATATTAAAGACCAGGGAGAGGCTTAATGGGCTTTATGCAAAGCACACAAAGCAGAAGATTGAGAAGATTGAGCAGTTTATGGATAGGGACACGTTCATGTCACCTGATGAGGCCAAGGAGTTTGGGCTTATAGATGAAGTCATTGAGCACAGACCCATTTCATTAGTCACTGATGTTGTTACTGATGATAAGAAGAACAACAAAGAAGGGTCCAGTTAGGGTTTGAGGTAGGGTTTAACAGCTTTTACTACAATTTTTGAACCCTATGTTGGGTTTAGGTTGAATTAAATGCAAATTTTTGTTTTATGATGTGAAGTTATTTGAGTTAAAATTGATTAGAATGCAGTTTATGACCTAATTCATCTGTTTTGGTCCTAAAAAGTTACATGGACTGGAATCCATAACAATGGATTTCTTGTTGATTTGAGTTCTCTAATTTATCATTCATTCAGGTGAGCATAAAATGACGACCTCTGTTTCTTTTTTAGCATTATTGGATTTATTCTTTATTTATAAATTGTAGTGCCCCTGGAGTATGCCCATACAATCAGATGTTCATTTGGCCGGCAAATGGTTGGAACCTTGCCTTGCTGGGGTTTCTCAACCCTCCCGAATGCAAACCAGTTCCGGAAATTTATAGTCATACTACAGAAAATTCTTAGAAAGACAATATGTTGGAAAATAGCAGCAGCCCAAATAGAAATATATTATTTGGGGAAAAATTAGTAGTTGCCAGGATACCCAAGTTATCAGTCTTTTTGAGTCTAACACTTGGCTCCTTTTTTGGAGAAACCATAGCTCATTTCCTTCCTCAGTTGATCGCTATCTCCTTTGTTACTGTTATGGAAAATAATTCACTTCCCAATTTGGCGAGATTGCCTGCCCATGCAAAAGCGTCAACTCTCTCTTAAACCCACCTCTCATGCATAACTAGCTATTGACTATTGACGAGCATTACTTACAGCCAAGCATGCATTACTGCATATTGAGATATTGAGGCAAACCTCCATCGCAGTTCATGCCTATCGTTACTTCTAGAAGGTAGACTTTATGTTCCTGCATCAGATTTTCTCCAAATAAAAAATATTTGGATCTCATTGTTCAAAAAACTAGGATTTCAAAATTGCTCTAATTTCTGGTTTATATGAGATTTCCTTCCCATTGCTCGGTAAGATCATTTGTCTAGTCTTCCTCTTTTTGCAAGGTTATCATCCTTGTTTCTTGGTCACATCTTCCATATGTTTGCAGAGCTAAGCAATGTTCATCATACGTGAGATATCCAATTCTTTAGGTGAGTTAGAGTAGGTTGCTCTACCTCCACCTTCTATATTATCTTGCATGATCCAAACTTCTTCATGTGAAGTTTAAAAGTTTCTTTGGGAAAATTAATTTCCAGGAGCTGAAACAATACTATGTCACCTTTGTTGTCCTCTTTTAAGCTTGTGAGCACCCACGTAGGTATTTTACCCTTTCTTGTTTTGCTTTATTTTGTCTTGTACCTTCTGAAAAAAAATTAGACAGAAATTCTCTATATTACTTGAGTTGCTTTGCCCTTTGGGAATGCTGTATGTTTTGTCACTCAAGGACTATTATTACCATAAATATCTCAAGACAAGTAAAACTTGCATTGGAATTTACCTAGTTTCCACTGTAAATATACTTGCGGTAACCTCCAGTCCTGTTGCCTTGGCTTCTAGACCAGGATATGGATATCGAACTGGATATGGATATGGGGACAGATACATATCTGCCAATTTTTAAGAAAATTTTGGAAATGATTCATCTGAACCCAACATGCAACACACATAACACACATATTAAAGTATGGTGATAATTCGAAGTCAAGTTCCAGAGAGAAATAGATTTAGTAGTCAATATGGTCCTACCTAACTTGAAAGTGGATTTTCATGCGTGGGCCTTTAGGCACTTTCACATGGTCTTGAGTATTATCGCTTGTAAAGTTGTAAAATGATTGTTGAAACAATGGTCAAATAGATAGACAATTGCCTAATATCTTTTTGTTGCCACATCAATTTTTTCCGAACACTGAGAACCAAAACGAGTTTGATAGATTTCTTCAAACATGGGATTTTTTTTTATAAGTAAGTTTTTGCTACCGGCAAAATATATGGTGTTACAGTTATAGACAGCAAATGAAATTAATCTCATATAGCTTTTCTTGCTTTTCTATATCTTTTTTGGCCAGTGCTTAAACAAAGAGATTGTAGCCATCAATCTTCATTTTTGTATTTTTTGGTATCCTATTCTACGTGAATTCGAAAATGGTGGCTTTTAAGTTTTAACCAACAAGGAAGTAAATTTCAGGTTTTCCAGCCAAAAAATTAGTGTTCTTACACAAATAGTTAATTGTTTCAAGATGTTGCTTGATATGTTGGCCCTTGTTCTGTCTATGTCGTGATAGAGTTTGTACCTTTATAAGTGTTCTCGTCCTGGGTACACTTGTCAGTGTAACAGGTTTGTACAACAGCAGGTCTGTACAGCAGTTTCCCTGGGCTCTTGGTCCAGCAGAGTGGGAAAGAGATGCAGTTAGGTAGGGGAATAGAGGGCACATGCATGCTCATTTTGCCACCTTCAGTTTGCTGTTGTTCTAGATTTAGAAAATTCTAGTTCAGCAGCCAGCTCAGTTCTCTATTTCAGTTCTGTTCTCTTTTTGAGTTGTTTTTCTATTTTTATGATTTACTTTTCTAGTTTTAGGAAAAGAGCACTAGATAGGTTCTAGAGAGATAGGGTGCTGATCCAAACGATAGGGTTCGACAATGATTGGGTTCAGTTTGAGTTCGAATTTTTTATGAGGTTTGCTATTAGGTTCGTCTATATATATAAACATATATTAATTTAAAATGAATTATAGGATAAAATAAACATCAATAAACATAAAATATGCTATCACAAACTTGGAAACTGCAAGGATAAAATACAAGCTTGAGTTGTGACATGAAGTTATGAGTTTTGATCTATGGACTTGGTCATTGGCTATGAGGTTTGATGAGGTTCGTCGAACCTCAAAATTTTTTGAGGTTCGCCAAAATTCGAACTTCAAGGTTTTTTGAGGTTCGCCAAAATTTGAACCTCAAGGTTTTTTGAGGTTCGCCAAAATTCGAACCTCAAGGTTTTTTGAGGTTCGCCAAAATTCGAACCTCAAGGTTAAAGTTCGACGAACCTTGTGACATAGTGTGCAGCCTACTCCAAGTCCAGTTTAGGCACAGTTCTCTAGGAGGCCAGTGCATGTATATATGCATGCAGGTTGGGCATTCTAACCTAGGTGCTGAGAGTTAGGTTAGTTTTCGTGTACAAACCTTATCCTCCTTCTATAAAGAGGCAGGGTTTCTACTAATATTCATTCAGTTCAGTCGAAAGCAGTGAGTGCTTAGAGTTAGGATCTGAAGTTTCTAGTATTTCCTGTTTTTAGAGAAATAAAGCAGTGTGATATAGTTTGAGTTTTAGATATGTTGTACTTGCTGTTATAATTTTCAGTTTGATGTGTTTCAGTTCCTACTAAAATTCAGATTGCAGTTTTGGTAGTTTTTCATTTTTCTTTACTATGCAGGTTAGGTCAGGTTGCTAGAACTGTTATGGTTTCTGAAAACTTCAACATGGTTTCAGAGGGGTGTATATGAGATTTTCCAGATTCTGTATATGGAGAGACTAGCCATCTTGTGTAGTGAGCTGTCAGAGGATTTTACAGAGTGTAAGCCCAAGTAGCTCTAGGGGTTGAAGCAAAGCTATGCAATTGATTGTCACCTGTGGAATTGAGAAGGGTTGAGAGGGTGTTGATGTCCAGAATCTTCTAGTGATTGGAAGACTGAGATTGATAGGAGCTAGGTGATCTGCACTGAGGGTAAGTTGCAGATCTGATTTCTGTGTTGACTCTGTTTGCTGAGGTTGTTTTTGTAGAATTGCAAAAATGGCCAACCTCAGCATGTGTTAGCATGATTGTTTGGAGGGTGCTTCCAACCTTGTGCCCTAGAAGTGCAGATTGCAAAATCTCCTAGAAGCACCAAACTTATGGCACCTTTTGGAGATGAAGGCCATATTGCCTATAGAGCCCAAAAATTTGGTAGAGTACAACAAGAATGTAGTTAATAATAAATACGAAGTCAGTGTTGTTGAGTTTGGTGAAGGATCCTGTGATCCCTCATATCATTGGGAAGAAGATTGCCAAGGACATGTGTGATGCTTTGGGAACCTTTGTACCAGAGTGTGAATGTATATAGAAAGAAACCTTGGAGAAACAAGCTTACCATTACTTGTGTGTGAGCAATACTGATATGGCAGCAACCTATTTGATGAAACTTGTAGAGTTGAGAGGCTAACTTGTTTCAGTTGGTGTTAAAATCAAAGGTGATGAGCTAGTTTGTATTGCTTTGAATGGATTCAATTCATCATGGCACCACTTTGCCCATATTATCTATGGTTGAGGCAAGTTACCTAACTCCTAAGTATTTTTGGGATGCCTTTATTGGAGAGGAGTTGTGTTAATTTTAGACAACAATGGTATGTTCAATGCTTTAGAGCAATTTTACTTCAATTTCTTTATTAGCCCAGTATCAATATTCAAATTAGCAATCACATCAACATGATAGTAAAATGCAGATAGAACATAAACATAAACAAGTAGAAGACAAGCCAAGACAAGAGGACACAAGATGTGGCACCAGGCAGGGACAAACCCCAATGTGGGGAAACCCTTGATCAAATCTTCTTTTAGTCTTCAATAGTTCAGCAGAGAGAGATAGTACAATTTACAAATCTGATAATTTATAACAACAACAAAAGAGCCCTAACAAGAAAAGTCAATGATGGTCAACAAGGCAGATTTGACCCTTAGCAAATTGGTCAACTTTAGTCAACTTTGGCTTCCAAACAACAAGATAAAACAACCCTCAAAACAGTCAAATTCAGCCTAGTCAAAGTCTGGTCAAACAGCCTACTTGCGATCAGCCCTAGTTGCAGTCAACGCTGGTCAACAATCAACGTTTAGCCTCGATTTTTGTGCCCATAAATGCGGTTTGCCCAAATAGATAGCCCTCACAAAAATGCAGTCAAAGGAGGTCAACGCATGTTGGTCAATGCTTGGTCAAAATGTCTAGAAATTTGGTCTCTTAAAATTCAGTCTCCTGAATTTCGACCACTTGAAATTTTGCTCTCTTGAAATTTCGGCCAACTAAAATTTCGGCCTCCTGAGAGAGAGAGGCCCAGAAATCCGTACCCAATCAATGAGGGGAGAGAGAGAGAAGTGTGAAGATGAGTGTGTCCAAATGAGGCTAAGTCACCTTCTATTTATATGCAACGTTGAGGATGATGAATAGATGTGATTGTTGGGCTTTTGAGCCTACATAAGTTTGTTGGCCGACCTTGATAATTTGACCATAATCAAAATAAATTCATAACTTCATTTGTACATGTCAGAATCGGATGATCGTTAGATTAATCCTACACCTCTCAGAGAGAGGAATCCAAGAAAAATATCAGCTGTCATAAATAAGATGACCCATGTGTAGTTTGGCCCTAGTTGCCAATTTTAACACTCCCTCTCAACTAGGGAGAACTCCATCTGCTAATCCATCTGCCAATCTGTACTATCTCTACCGTCAATGCACTGCTCTGCTCTGCTTTGCTCTACTGAATTATGAAGAAGAAGAAGTGACCGAGAATGTATCATACCATTCTCTACTGACCTAAAGTCAGTCCCAATCAAAGGAGAGTGTGTCATAGTACATACCGTTCTTACTGACCCGAAGTCAGTTCCAATCAAAAGAGAGTGTCTCATACCACTCTTACTGACACGAAGTCAGTTCCAATCAAAAGTGAGTGTCTCATATCACTCTTACTACCCCGAAGTCAGTTGCAATTGATCCCAGATCAATATCGGTCATCCTGGCATAGGGAGACAGTAGTACACGATGCATCCAACGATAGTTCATGGTCCCTATCCTCATTTCCCTACTCATTGGCCAGATGAGAGGTACTTCTCATGAGTCCCAGACTGCATGGGTAGGATGTCTCAGCAGGAGAAGGACGAACCACTCATCCTGCCTACATGTCGCCAAGGGGTATCGCAGGGGAAGGCTGAACCACTCACCTTGTACATGTTAGGATATTCCGACACATAGGATATAGTTAAGTTCAACTTGGTCTAGTATAGAGTTAGGTTAGAGTTAGGTAAAGTGTGTTTCTTTACCGTTGTACATTTTGTAACTTACAATCCGACGGTCACGATATGTAGTGATCCGACGGTTCACTCTCACCTTGGTATTACCGACACTTGATCCGTGGCTTGACACCCGATTGGTCCATGAGTTCTATTTAAAGCGCATGGAGGGTCATTGTTCGGGTAATCCATGCATGAGAGAAGCTTATGTAAATTTTCATTCTTTGATTAATAAATTGCCTGTAGTACCCACGTTGGGACAGGCCGTGGACTGTTTCCCTCCTTGCACTCTGAGGGTTTTAACCACGTCAAAAATACTGGTGTATTGATTTGAGATCTGGTTGTGAGCGGTGTCCTTTTGGTATTCTTTCTGTGGAACTTACCCTGTAAATTCCTACAGTACACAACAAACCACTAGGGGAAGGCTGAACTACTCACCCTATGGTTTCTCATCGCTCCAAGAAGTACCCCAAGCCCCCCCGGAGCTCCTAGAGGTCAATGTCCATCTCATACAGGACCTTCATAAGAGGGTCTCTCCACGACTCCAAGTCGTTCTCGGAAGGCCAAGAACTTGACCTTCCCTAAGGGCTTTGTCAAAATATCGACGACCTGCTCATCAGTGCCAATGTGATGGAGCCTTATTGTTGCTCCTTGTTGTACCATATCCCGGATAAAGTGGTACTTGATATTTATATGCTTGGAGCGATCATGAAACACGAGATTCTTTGATAATCAGCTCCCACTTTGGTTGTCGCAGAGGGTCACGGTGGTATCCAACACATGTCCATACAACTCACTGAAGAGCTTCCTCAACCAGACAACTTCACAAGAGGCCTTACTAGCAGCTATGTATTCGGCCTCGGTGGTGCTCAAGGCAATTGATTTTCTGCTTCCTGCTCATCTAGGATATCAAAGCAGAACCCAAAGAAAAATAGCATCCAGAAGTGCTCTTGCGATCCACCACATTGCCAGCGCAATCAACATCAGAATAGCCATGCAACCTAACATCTCCGGCTGTGTATCTCAGTCCATGACTGATTGTGCCTCGAAGATATCTCAGAAGATTTTTGGCACCAATCCAATGTATATGATGAGGCTCAACCATATATTAGCTCAATGTGTTAGCCGCAAAACATATCTCCGGACGAGAGTTCACCGAGAACATTAGTGCTCCTATGAGTTGATGATACTCAAAAGCATTTCCCAATTCAGGTCCAGCAACACTACCACATAACTTCTTAAAGTTAAGTTCCATTGGAGTAGTCACAGGCTTGCAGTCCACCATCCCAAATCTTTCCAATATCTTCACAACATATTTTCCTTGAGAGAGGAAAATTTCACCTGGCTTTTGCCAGACCTCCAACCCTAGGAAATAGTGCATCGGTCCTAGGTCCTTCATCTCAAATTCAGAAGCCAACTCCCTCTTACATTTGTGAATGAGAGGGTCTGCACTTCCATCAACTCCATGCTTGATTTTGTAGAGCCACTTAGAGGTGACAATCGATTTGTCCTGGGGTCTAGGGACCACATCCCAGACATCATTCTTCATAATTGACTCGTATTCTTCATTCATAGTGTCCTTCCATACTTGATGCTTCACGACTTCTTCAAATGATGAAGGTTCATTTTGAATGATAGTGCTCATGGCAGTCAAATATCCTTGATACCTGCTCAGGTTCTTGCTTTCACGGAAATCCCCCCCTTGGTGCAATGTCTCTCTTGGCATCTTCAAGAGTCTCCCTAAGCCATGAGGGTCTCCTTTTGGAGGAGGAGGGCTCATGAGGAGGAGGATCAATAGGATCCATAGGTTTATCAACATCAGACATCGTTTCGTCTTCTTTTGCACCCTGATTTCTGGTATCAGCTTCTTTGCCCTTCCTTAGGATATGAAGGTTGTTGATCTTCATGAGGGCCATATCCTTGTCGAAGGTGACATAATGACTTATCTCAACTTCCTTTTGACTAGCCACATAAATTCTATATCCCTTAGAATTTTCACTATAGCCCACAAAGATTCCTTTCTTCCCAGATGCACCCAATTTGCTTATTTTCTCTTTTGGCACATGAAAATATACTGGACTTCCAAAAATTCTAAAATGAGAGACATCAGGCTTCTTACCATTGAACATTTCTTTGGGAGTCTTGGAGTCCAATGCTTGATGAGGGCATCGGTTTTGAACATACACGACGGTATTTGCAGCTTCAGCCCATAGGAACTTCAGAAGGCCTTGATCATGAAGCATGGCACGAACTGCTTCTACAATAGAGCGATTCTTCCTTTCAGCCATACCATTTTGCTTAGGAGTGTATGGCATTGTAGTCTCTCTCTTAATGCCAGCTTCTATGCAATAATCTTGGAATTCATTGGATTCGTACTTGGTCCTGTAATCAGTCCTCAATATCTTGATTTCCTTCTCGGATTGGTTTTCAATCAAGGCTTTGAAGTGTCGGAACCAAGTGAACACTTCATCCTTCTTTTCAAGAAGTAGATCCAGGTCTTGCGAGAATAATCATCCGTAAAGGTGAGATAATATAAGTATCCTCCCAAAGAGTTTACGGGCATCATACCAGATATTTCGGAGTGGATCAATTGCAATATATCTGTGGTCTTGCTATTACTTGAGGGGAATGGTCCCCTTGTATATTTTCCTGTGGCACATCCCAAACATACACCTTCATGCTCTATTTTGAACTCGGGCATACCTGTCGCCATCTGTCTCACATCAGGTAGGGCCTTATAATGAAGATGGGCAAACCTTCGGTGCCATAGTTTAGATTGTAGAGATGTGTTGCAAGACCTGGCTCCCAATGGACTTCCTCCAATTTGATACAAAATGTCAACCCTGAACCCAAGAGTAAAAGCATCTTTAAAATTTCTTTTCCAAACACGTACCTTTCCATCGATGAATGCCACCTTGAATCCTTTGTCTTGCATGGCTGAAATGGACACGAGGTTCTTGATTCAATTGAAGGGTAACATTCCCTACTCCCTTCACGGGATAGGTGCAATCGTCTCCAAGGATGATCTCCAAGTTTGTCTCCTTTTCTATAAGATTAGAGAGGACTTCCTTGTATCTGGTTAAGTGCCTTGAGGCACCAATATCAATCAACCAATTTTCCAAAGTGTTCGGAGGAGAGGTAGTTGAGAGGGCCGATATAAGATAATACTCTTTTTGCTTACTGTTAACAACATTTGATTCTTCATACCTAGAGTTCCTTGATTTCTTGGAGGGTCGACTATTTCGTTGAAGTCCCGCATTCCTTTTTCCTTTGCCATTGGACCTGCCATTCCTTTGATCATTGTTGTTTAAATTTCCCCTGGAATGATTGTGATCATCATCATGCGATGTGTCCCTTCTATTTGGACACTTCCTTGCATAGTGGCCAAATTTATTGCAAACAAAGTACCTGCCCTTCCTCCCTTAGATCCAGGTTTTCCATGGAAATGACCTTTAGACCCTGCATTATTTCTCCTTTTGGCATGAGCGGAAAATGCAGTGGGGTTGCTTCTATTAGAAGGCATTTCTTGCTCCACCATTCTTGTTTTTTCTTAATTGCATCTTGACATCAGTTCTTCAAACCTTGGAATTCAATCATTGTTGAGGATGATGGTTCTAAATACATACCACTCAGGTGTGAGTCCTCCAAGGGTGGTGAGAGTAAGTTCCTTGTCAGGAATGACTTCTCTAATCGAGAGTAGATCATTCTTGATCACAGTAATCCTCAAGAAATAGGATTGAATATCCTCGTCCTTTCCCTTCTTAATATCCTTCAATTTATTCTTGAGAAATAGAATTTGATTAGCATTACTAACCTTGAACATGCCGACCAACCTGTCATAGATCTCCTTGGAGGTCTTCAATTCAGAGATGTAGGCTACCAGATGCTTGTTAATGGAATCCCTGATAATCTTCTTTGCTTTGACTTCAGCCTTATTGTACTCGGTCTTCACAGCAACTGGTGCATTTGAAGGAGGTTTAGGGATTTTACCCTACACATAGTCCATCACTTCTTTTTTTTCCAAGGTCAAATCAAGAGACATCTTCCATCCATGATAGTCAGATTTATCATGGAGCTTGTCTTCAACCGGGAAGTAGGATGAGAAACCCATTGAACCTTTTGTCCTTGTCCAATAGTCTTTGGTGATTGCTCTTTCACTCTTGCTTGGGCTTTGTCTTCACCTCAACTCTGATATGATGTTAATTTTAGACAACAATGGTATGTTCTATGCTTTAGAGAAATTTTACTTCAATTTCTTTATTAGCCCAGTATCAATATTCAGATTAGCAATCACATCAACATTATGGTAAAATGCAAATAGAACATAAACATAAACAGTAGAAGACAAGCCAAGACAAGAGGACACAAGATGTGGCACCAGCCAGGGACAAACCCCAATGTGGGGAACCCTTGACCAAATCTTCCTTTAGTCTTCAATAGTTTAGTAGAGAGAGATAATACAATTTACAAATCTGATAATTTATAACAACAACAAAAGAGCCCTAATAGAAAAGTCAACATTGGTCAACAGGGCAGATTTGACCCTCAACAAATCGGTCAACTTCAGTCAACTTCGGCCTCCAAACAAAAAGATAAAACAACCCTCAAAACAGTCAAATTCAACCTAGTCAAAGTCTGGTCAAAGAACCCACCTGCGGTCAGCCCTAGCTACAGTCAACAATCAATGTTTAGCCTCGATTTTTGTGCCCAGAAATGCGGCCTGCCCAAACAGAGATAGCCCTCACAAAAATGTAGTCAAAGGAGGTCAACGCATGCTGGTTAATGCTTGGTCAAATTGTCCAGAAATTTAGCCTCCTAAAATTTGGCCCCTTGAAATTTCGGCCTCCTGAGATTTCGCTCTCCTGAAATTTTGCTCTCCTGAAATTTCGAACATGTGGAGAGAGAGAGGCCCAGAAATTCGTACCTAATCAATGAGGAGAGAGAGAGAAGTGTGAAGATGAGTGTGTCCAAATGAGCCTAAGTCACCTTCTATTTATATGCAATGTTGAGGATGACTAGACGTGACTGTTGGGCTTCTGAGCCTACATAAGTTCGCTGGCCGACCTTGACAATTTGACCATAATCAAAATAAATTCATCACTTCATTTGTATATGTCAAAATCGGATGATTTTTAGATCAATCCTACACCTCTGGGAGAGAGGAATCCAAGAAAAATATCAGCTGACATAAATAAGATGACCCATGTGGAGTTTGCCCCTAGTTGCCAATTTTAACAAGTTGAGACTACAATAAGTCACAAATAGTTTTGAGGATAAGTGCTAGACCTAGACCTCATTGAGAAGATGAGGAGAGGAGGAAAGAAAGGAGGTTGGAGATGAATGAGGAAAATAAGGAGGAAGAATAGTATTAAGCGAAGAAAAACTTGAGTCATATCAAGTGCTTCAAGTGTGACTAGTGTTATTAGAACTAAACTATTGATTAAATTGGTAGACCCCCCAAACTGGCATTTGGTTAGCGCCGGATCAGAACTGGTAAAAAAACTGGACTAAAAAACCTGTCAACTAAAAACACATAAAATATTCAAATTTTAAGGAAAAGCATATATATTCATGTGCATCCATATGAATCCAAAGAATTTATACACAAATAAGTAAAAGTTCTCATTTAGATAGCATGTACGGGTGCACATAACCAAAATAGCACCAAGTGGAATTTGTCTCTAAACCGAAAATACATCAACAAATAGGCTCTATATGGCCTCCAGCAATAAAAAAAAAACTATGCTACAACAAATACCTATGTATCATCAAAATCATTGCGTATATTAGTATTTACCATTAGTTTTTTCAAGAGAGATAGGGCACTAAGCCCAAGGAGAGGGTGAAGGTGATTTGTGCGTGTAGCCTACTCTAGTCTAGGCACAATTCTCTAATAGGCTAGAGCATGTATGTATGCATGGAGGCTAAGAAATCTAACTTGGGTACCTAGGGTTAATTTATTTTTGGTGTCCAACCCTAGACAACTCTTTTTTAAAGAGAGGCAAGGTCTCTGTTGTACTCTTTCAGTTCAATAGAGACTAGTTACTAATAGAGTTATGATTTGAAACTTCTAGCATTTCTTGTTTTTTCAGAGTAATAGAATAATGTTCTGATTTGAGTTTCAAATTGTACTTGTTATAATTTTATGTTTAATATGTTCAAATTCCTAGTCAAAATCGGATTGCATTTTTGATATTTCTTCTAGTGTTTTGTTGATCTTAAGTAGGCAGGTTAGGTCAAATTGCTAGAACTAATGCCTTCTGATGTGCATTTCAACATCTTGCTCATCTCTATTGTTTTCTTGATCATGGACCTCAAACACTTTGTATGACTCATACATGTTCTTTGTTTGGGCCCTAATTATTGTAAAATTAAATCCAACTTTATATTCTAAGCCTCTAGCTACTAATTGTTGTATGGTATTTTTGCCCTTGGGCATGGTCTTATGAATTCTCAGTGGATCCATATGTGTATTCGCTCTAGAGACTATGTTGACTTGGTCCTAGATGTTCACATGTCTTCTTGTGCATTCATTGTTCGTGTCAATGTTCCAATGTTGACATGGCCTTTAAGAACTATGTACATAGTGGACATTTATGATAGTTAGCATTGTAATGGTTATGGGATGTTGTTGTCATTGATTATGAGGTAGCCATGTGTCTTAATGGGCTTTAATGAGCTGAACTAGGGATTGCGCATGAGGTTGCCCTATTTACTCGGTGATGCTTGATTGACAATGAGTTAATCATTAATCATTTGTCTTTGATCACTGGTGAGCGAGTTGGTTGTTATTGAGAACAATTAATATTAGTTTGGTTTCAATATCATTAAATATTTTTGAAATTTAGCTCTTATTTGTTATTTTTGTTTTTCTTCATTTGTGTATGTTACATAAGACAATTAGTTATGACTATTGGTCTTTTATGTGTGAGCTACTTAGCTATCCATCCACGTTGTCATGCTTGTGTTGTTCTGGTTAGTGTCTATGATGAAGGAATTGTGCCAAAGTTGTGATAAATTCCAATTTGACCAAGTTGTTTTCATGCATGATTGAGTTACATTATTGGAATTGTGTGAGAAGGAAATACTAGTGCATTTGGGACATGTTGCTGCAAAATCTAACAAGCCTTGGAGAGGGGTACCCTAGAAGGCTATCACTAGACTAAGTGACAACAATGGGGTAATGGCCCACTATCACCACAACCAAAACCCACTGCTCTTTATGGATTTTCACCAATGGGAGGAGTCTTGGTATGTTTTTAGGTCACCTAATGGGTATTGTCATCTAAAAGGTGGAAGGTGACAAAGAGGTCTCCAAGGGAAAGACATAATTTGGACACAAGGCTCCAAGAGGAGGCAATTTGCTTTCCTTGAAAGGGACCAAATTAGGGCAACACAAAACCTAGGGTTTGATTGATAGGTTGAGAGTTGGAATGATCAAAGGTCTAGGTGCAAAGAAAGGGTTTCCCACAATGTATTCCAACAAGGTTATGGCACATGAAACCCTCAAGAAGCCCCCAAGTTGAAGTTATAACCAAACTAGGGTTTACCCTAGGGCAAACAACTAGGGCAAGAGAAATTATGGATGAAATTGGAATGATTTCCCACCAAAGGGAAACAATTTTATGGCAACCATTTAAGTCTCGATGTTTAGACTTTCCAAGACCCAATATTCTTACTCGTCAATTTGCACTAGGCCTTAGCTAGCTGCATTGCCTTGAGAGGGCTGAATTACGTAAGAGAGAGAAAAGAGTAAAATTTATGGATGATGATTGACTTGATCACCAACAGTGGATGGCTAATGCTTAATCCTTGGGTGGATGGAGTCTATGTATGTTTAAGGTTAGCCAATCCTTGCAAGGGAGTAAGGATATTTTGATGTGCTAGCATCAACCCTAGCTATTATCTTTGTGGGGGATCAAAGGCACTTGGGAGAGCTACAACATGGGTTGCCAAGGGGAACATCATTCACATGATATATAATGAGTATTGCACGCAACAATGATATTTGGCTTTTATATAACTGATTTTCAACAAATTATGGCACAATAGAAAAACCTTAGATTACCAATATATTCCATACATTAGACATAAAGAAAAAACTTATCAAATAGAAGGTTCACTTACAAGATAACATGCATGAAAAATCCATAATTGATCCAAGATAACTTCTCCAAAGACAAAGATGTAGTTCCAATGCAAAATTCATTCCATATCCACAAGTAAAGAAGGCCAAAATTCTCCTAAGAGAGGTCGAATTCTCCAAGTGATGATGATGATTTACAAATGGTTCTCTCCTTTATTTATATGAGGACAAGACAATTTTAACCTAAAGCCCCTAGATAAAAAGTTAAATCACAACAATGCATTATTGGGTTACAAGCCAACCCACTAGATTTTATAATAAATCAAATGAGAACCCACACATGTGAACTGTGAGGTCTCAAAAGGCTGATGTCATCCAATAAATGGGCTCCATGTGGCATGTGTTGAGGCTTTTGAGTGCCAAGTGTGGTGTAGAAGCCTCTTAAAATCATCATTTGAGTGTTGTCCCTCAAATCTGCATCAATATCCTTTTGTGGTCCCCAAAATCCAATTGGGGTACCAAGAGGTGGTCTCTTGGGTCTCCATTTGCTCAAAATGTCCATCTTTGCTCCAATGTTGAGGGCTTTCTTTGTGATACTAGCCCTCCCATGTCTCAGAAGGCGAGACCATCCTCATATGGGCCCTGATTCAACTGCCATCCCTCATATGGTGCTAGGATGACCTGGGGACATGTTGGGTCCATGTGTATCATCCTGAAAAATCATCAAATGTAGTGCAAAGTGGGCGCAGGAGGTGCTCAGGGGTAGGTATGATGTGCTGTTGCTGCTTAGAGGCCCAAGGCTCTTAACGCTTCACCTGTGGGTGCCAATATACTTCTCTGGGCTTGGGTACCTGTGGGTAAGGTGCCCAGGTCATGTGTTGCCGAACCACCTGACAATTACAACATAAAGTCTAGTGAAAGCAACCAGTCAATCAGGGACAATAATCATTCTTGCATCTAAGTGGGAAATCACATAACCAACTTTTTCCTTGATGCTACTTGTCCTTCCTTAGAGATCCGTGACTCTCTTCTTGGCTTGTTGTTCTCACAAGATGTTGTATCTGAAATGAGAAGGGCTAATGACCTTTTACAGTGATCTTAGGGTGCCCAAGGGGCATGTCTCCTTGGCCGGGCCAATTTGAACAATTGGAGCTGACTTGAGTAGATTAAATTTAAAATTTAATCTTCTTTCTTGGTTGACTTGTGTAGTTGAGGAATACCTCCCGCAACTACCCAAAAAATCAACAAGTAAGAGTCGAGACGTCGTGGGTGGGGGCGGCTACGAATTGAGCCTTATCACAATGGGCTAAACATGTCCCTTGGAATTGAACTTGGGTGGATGGAGAAAAAACTATGCTCCCAACCACTCGAGCTACCAACTCGAGACTTCAAAACTAATCTTTGTCATGTTGTGTTGGAAGAAATCACTAAGGGTATATCACCTAGTGGCACATCAAGAAGTTGGACCCACCACTACAAGTGGGCAACTTGCATTGGAATTCATGTACCATGCGTCGACATTCGTTACACCACCATTGGGATCCATGTACTTGTGTTTATCTACATTGAGGTTGTGTACTTCATTGGGATATGTGTCACTACATTGGGATCCATGATAATGCATCGAGTGATGATGGGGACACCATATCATCATAGTTGACACTAGACCACTCAAAAATGGACCCTTTGCCCAGTTCGACTTCTTATTATCATACATGCATAATTATACCCTCCTTTGACTACATGTGGGAGTTTGTTAAGGTATTTGAGTACTCGTAGGAGGTGATTACATAGGGTCATGGATTGTTATATTGGAGATGACAACAAAATTTGCCACCTTCTTTTGACTGAGGAGTGGCCTACTTGAGGAACCACATGGGCCATCTCACATTGGATTCTTCCTTGGACATCCCAGTCGTGTGGGAGTGATCACAATCTTGGAGGTTGTTATTTCTTGTTTTGTCCACTTCCTTTCCTATGGGGTTGGTTGGAGGGGCACCCTAGGCTTTGGGCCTTTGGTTGACCACTTCACTTTTTTGATGGATGTTGACTACATTTGAGGGAGGCACCCTTAATTTAGCCTCTTTATGCTCACACGTGATCGTTGCTTAAATATTTGACCACATTTTAAGGGGGCACTCATGTATTGGAGGTTTATGAAGGTCTTTTGTGCCCACTTGATGTATTTTTCCCATTGTTTTGAGTTGGGACAATCGTTTTTGCCCATAGTTTGAGCTAAGCACATTTTATTGCACCATGTATTGTGGAGGTTCCCTTCTCATTTTTAATTTTTGGAGACTAAAATGAGAAAACTTGCTTAAAGAGTTATTGTGCATTGATCTTTTTCTAAGTGATTGTTTAGATATTGTTCAAGTGTTAGAGTACTATATTTTTTTTAGTTTTGCTCTAGGACAAAGCTACTACAAGGACAAAGAAGGGCACCTTGCTCCACTTGGAAGGGTAACTAAAGGTGTATAATTTTCTTGCGTTCCCTCTTTGACAATCAAAGAATTGTCTATTGCATTAAGGTAGGATGTCTTAGGGCACTATTACCACTCAATTTAGTAGGGATCCTAGGAGGGGTTCCAAAGGGACTACTACTAAATCAAGTGGTAACAATGGGACAAGGACCCACTATCACCTCAATCGATATCCCCCGCTATTTACGGACTTTCACCGATGGGAGGAGTCCCGGTACAAGGAAATCACTAGAAATGATGAGTCAATGATAGGATAGGTAGTGATTTCTAGAGCCCATTCACTAGAGAGACTCAAATAATAGGGCTTGCTTTAGAAGCAAGGTGAAGGGCTCTCTAAGAAAGGCTCAAGGGAGGCTTAGACCTAGGGATTAGGGGTATTCTCCAAATAGAGGATGTCCTAGACCTAAGACTCTTCTATAAACTAGGTTTCTAAGTGGCCTTGTGAAATAAGGAATGGTAGAGATGTGGGACCACAAAGAAGCCCAAGGGCACCCAAACCAAGACCTAGGGTTTCAGGTGAATCTTCAAACAAAAGATCTAGGTCAAGCAAGGGGAAAGAAGGGATCAATGATAAGTGAACTTCCTTTGAGTTTTCTAGCATAGGAGATCCCTTAGAATGTCTCTAACCTAGAAGAACCTAAATCCAAATGATTTTGGAGCTAGGGCATAGTATATCTCACAAGCTGACTGTGGGATTGATCTCAAATTTGGAGGACATGTGGAGGACACGCCATTGTAGTTCCTTACCCAATCGCTCATCAAACTGATGGCTAGAATGGAATTCGTTGGATGCCCTAGCTAGGCCGTCTAGGGTTAGGGTAGAAAAATTAAGGAAAGGAGAAAATCTAGCGTGATCAACCAAGGACTTGAGGCCAGTGCTTAGCCAATTGTGGAGAATGGAGTCAAAGTGAAGTTGATTTAGGATTTTTGCTCTAGCAAGGAGCCTTCTTGCAACTTCATATGCTCTAGAGGAGCAACTACAAGATAGCAAGAAAGATTTATACTTTAACTTTGTAAACTTGTGGAGTTTCAAGGTGAAAGGTATCAACCCACCCCTAGGAATAGTTCGATCTTCAAGTCAAGATGAAGAACATATACAACGAGCCAAGATTACATGTGTTTATGCATTTCGCGTAAATAATTAGGGCACAAAATTAATCCAAGCATAACATTCCATACATTAGACAATAGCCATACAATTTTTCGCATAAGAAAAGCATTTACATGACAAGAAGATTATATCCATCCATTAGACTTGCAAAAATGAAACTCCAAGGAAAATAACAAATATCCAAACGTCAAAATGCATTGATTGATCTCCAATTCATCCAACAATAACAGGTTCAAATAGCCTAAGTTAGCCTAATGATGCCTCTATAATAAAATAATGTGCAAAATAACAATACTTTTGGTGACAAGCTCACCAAATAGCTCCATAACATGAATAATTAGTCTCTCAAGCAGGTTGAAATGAGAAAAAGGTAGCTACAAGGGCCCGGTTGGAAGGCCAAATGAAGTCCCTCATGTGCCATATTGAATAGGAGAGCTCCAATAATAATGATGAAGGGGGTGGCCCCTTAATCTCCAAGCAAATGACCTGTGGTGCTCCCAAGTGGCTGTGGGGGCACTAAGAACATCCTCATGGGTCTCCAACTGAATCGAACAAGCCTGTGCTCCATTTGTAAGGGCTGGAACAATGATGCAATCCCTCCTTTGTCTCCCTAGGTGAGACAAAACCCCATTTGGGCCCTGGATCAACTGCCAAGTGTGTGGTGCAAGTGTGTAGCCAATGGGCAAGGTGGTCCAGGTGCATCACCATCATTGAACAAGTGGGACACGAGCAAGTAGTGAGTGGTGCTGAGGATCCCATGGCGTGGTTATCTGCTCTTTGTTGTAGTGGAGGCGCATGGCTCTTAACGCTCACCCTATAAATGTTATTAAGACCCTTTGGAGGGCTTGGATCTTGTATAGGGAGACCAAACCCTCGGATGAAGACCCATTTGCAATCATGTATAAGATCCAATGCATCTCCTCGCCTAGCGGTACAACAATTCATTAGTGCAATTGAGCAAATGAGCTTACAAATCATGGAACCAAGTGGACACTTCATAGTGGCATGGCCTTACATAATGGGCTTTAGAATGTACAAGTGTCCCCAAGCTCAAGAAGGAGGTTAAGCAAGGACCCTATTAGGTGGTTTCAACCTCTAAGGGAGTGACAAGTCCATGGTACATCTGTCAAATGGCAGGTGTCATGTGAAATAATGGTGGAACAAAGTGAGGTAGCAAGGGAAGACTCCAAGCCACATGCCATGGTACAGGGGTAGCTATAATGACAGGTTCCCACGAGTGTATAGATGTAGGAGGGAGCAACTGTGGTACATGAGTTACCCCAACCTTTGTTTTTCCACCCTTCTTCATATGCCTTTTTCCTTTTATTGATTTTTCTTTTATAACTGCTCAGGGCTCCAGGGAATGAGAGCATGATGTGAATGATATAGCAGTGGATACCCCCTTAGGGTAGGGTAGTTCATCGCCCACCAGGGGTTGGGACAATCATGGTTTCCTTAATGATGCATGGGACTCATATTGGGGACCTAGGAATGAGGGCGATGGCCATGATAAGGGGTAGAACTCATGTTTGGCTGTTGCCAATGTGCTAAATTTTTATGTCCCAACCATCTTTTGCATTTTATGGTGCATTTCTTGTTGTAAGTGGCCAAATTATGCTTTTAACTTTCTTTTTAGCTACATCAACCTCTGGGGCATCATTCCAGGCTCGACCCAAAGTGTGGATAAGGGGAGGGGGAGGCTAACTCCTTGTGGACCCAATGGACAAATGTGGACTCAGATGGGAAATATGTGAAAAAGGGCTGTGGTATTAGGAAGCGAGAGCACACAACCAGAATCAGGGTTTCCCATGTAATGCCACTCCTAAAGCTAGTAGCCAATAGAGGAGACCCCATAGGACTAGGATACAAGGTTAACCACCAATTTGGACAAGGGGATAAGAGTATAGACTAGGCCCATTCTTTCCGCCAAATCCCTCCGCTAATCCATGTCTAGAAGTGTCCATGATAAGTAAGCAATGATATCTAATTACATAATGAAAGCCATACCTTCATGGTTGTAAAGCCCACCTTCAAACATACGATCATGACATATGGGTGAGGGTTCATAATGGCTGGCTCAGGTGGGGGAGATAATGGCACATCGAGCTATCTGGTGTCTGCAAAGGGCTACTAGCTGCCAGTTAATATGCTATGGGTGTCACCAACAGGTGTTGGGTAATATGCACTTTTGTCTTACCTTGGCCAACCTTCGAGATCACCTTGCTAGTACTTGGAGAGGATTCCTAGGGGACCTATCACCCCATCCATCCCTGAAGAAAACTTAGTGGACCTAGCCAATGCCTTGGAGGTATTCCTCCTTGGTGCCCTCAACATTGCCTCATTCTAAAATCTAAGCTTCATCTAGAACTTGTGTGGTGACTCCATAGCCCTCTTAATGCACTGGTCTATCATCTTCTTCAACCAAAAAGTGAAAAAGGTTTTTAATCCTTTCCCTTTATTTTGTTTATTTTTGCAACCTAGGGTTTCTACTTGTTTAGTCGCTTAATTTAGGTTGTTTGATTTATCTTTATTCCCATTGTTATAGCTTATTTATGCTTGGGTCTCTTATATGCTGATTGAGTTTTCAAGATTTATCTTTACATTGGCATAATCTAGGGTATAGATCATTGTTTTCATTCACTATTTGTTGAATTTAACTCAGTGGCTATCAAACTAGCTATCAAACTCAAGCGCTTAATGTCATATATCCAATGGGTTCAAACTTTATAATGCTTGGAAACACATATTAAATGTTAAATTTGCTCTTCTTCATGATTTATATGTTTGAGGGGTAAACTGATGCCAAATCAAGGCAAACAGCTTGATTAAAGAGTTGGTATCGTTGCAGCTTAACGTTCAGGGTTAAAAGCTTATGTTTTTCAGATTTAAGTTTGCTGATGATGAATATTGCAGTTCAAATGACACATCAACTTATTTTCTATTCATCCTAACTCTTAAATGCATGGGATTCCTTCCTTTCATGTTGCTTTCATGATGCTAATGACAAGGGTTTAAATAGGTCTGCTTAAGATTAAATTGGGAGTCGGGACTCATTATTGCATTTATATTGCAACATTTTTATTCATTTGCTATTCTAGAATATGTCCTAAGTGAAATGATGCAATAAGTGATGTCGCACTTGTTACAGGTCTGCCGTGAATCTTTAATGCTGGCCTCGTCACAGAATTAATGGTCTTTTATCAAAATCTGAATGGCACATTTAATAACAATTCACATCTAATCCTTGGACGTTTTGTAAATCTGTGGTAGCATCATCTCTTTGAATGGTGTCTTTCAATGGTTAATGTGACACTGTTTGCAGAGCCATTTTAATGCTCTCAATTACCACTTGGTAATCGTGGAATACAAGCACGAAAAGCTATGGCTATAAAACTTGGCACCTTACTTGACTCATTTCTAAATATAAAGTTTGATTGGTAAATGTTTGCATTGAGAACATTGGTAACTTTCATTAGTCGTTATGTGATAATGGTTCCTCATTTCTGAGCTTCATAGATAACATAAATCATATCTTGGACCATATTTCATACATCTTGGTGGCACGGTATGACTGCTATAACACAACAATATACGAGATTGAAATGCTGGTGTATATCTTTGGTTTCAGAGCATCTTGGGCACATAATTGTCACCTTAAATCTGTAGTGACATCTCCATATTGTTCATCACTCTCCATGTCCTGGTTCTATGCTCAAGTATTGTGACGTATGATATTGATGGATGCCTTGAAAATGTATCACAACTTATGGTATTTGGAATATCATTAGACATCATAGTTGCTTGTTCCTAAGTTCCACTGCCCTAAAACAAAATAAGACGCTGGGTACACATGTTGGTTTCATGATCTTGTCTGCACATTTGACTGGTGATATTTCTTGCCATTTATTTATTCTGATCTAGACAAGGGGTCACCCTTTACTTGACTTCATAATGATGACGCATAATAAAATGTGAATCCTTACGACAATACAATCATTGTGATTAATTCCGTTTGAGTTTCATGGTGCAAATTGAACACTTGTAAATGGTTTATGGGGCAAGAATTACTTTCCCTTTTCCGAGCATTCATATTTGAATAAACATTGTTGTTTAAGTTGGACATATCTTGTGCTTGCCCATAGTAACTTGACATTCTATTCACGCTTAAAGCTTGCTTTACATCCTCTAGAGTGGATAGTGTCATTGATGAAGTCTTTTCTCAAGCCAAGTTACAAGAGCCTCCCTTCTTTACTACATGGCCTTGCTCAGCTTGACTTCTAGGAGGACCCTCCTTACGTTAGAAAGCCCCTTCCTTAGCCTTAAAGTGAGAGGCAAGGCCGCCGAGGTGATAGTGGGTGGCTTGCTTGAGAGTTGCCTCTTTGCTCTCCCATTAGGTTTAGGACTTTTCCCCTTAGGTGAGAGTTTGAGTCGCAACAGAAATGATTGCCATATTGATTCTCTACATTGCTTGTAAATCTACACTATATGGTTCGGTTGTAGTTCATTTTTCAGTGCAATTTTAACTTATTCTTGTGGAAAAATGTTTATCCACTCATTTCATGAAGGGTACAAAACTCAAGAAAAACATTGAACCCTTAGAAAAGTGTCGCACAATCATCATTTAGATGGTCAATAATAAGGAATCAACCTACAATAAACATAAATAATGCTACCCACTTGAAATTTTGAATTTTGTACATAATACTAAGAAATCTTATTGTGGAAATTTTCTGTTACAAGCAAATGCCAATAAATTGACACACCAAGAGCAAATGCTCTGATACAAGTTTATATGGGTTTCAAAGGCATAAATCCTTCGATCACAAACATATCTTAGAGTGATTTCAACAGAAAAATAATATTTTGGACAATGCACCACAACGAGATCAAGTGGAAACCCAACATGTCAAAATGGGGAAGTGGAGTACATTATACAGACACAAGAAATGAGACAAAATATATGAAAAGTGATGCTTATGTTGATGTTTGTAGTTCAGGCAGTTACTTCTGCGCACTTCTAAGTGTCTAGACACATGGAAGTTACCTAATTACCCATTACCCCTAGCAATTACTTTAAATATTAAAGTAATTTGTTTTTAAGAGAAAAGTGAGTTTAATTTAATGAAATGCGAAGGTTATTTGCATTAGTGAATTACATGAATCTCAACCTTTGATCTTAAGTGAGGTTGAGATTTAATCTCAATCTTCAATTACTTTGAAGATTATGGTTGTGAATTTGGTCAACAATTCAACTTATAAAAGGAAGTTTAGGCCAAGGGAGAAGACACATTTGTGAGCATATGACACAGCAAAATAGTGAGGTCTTAGTGATTGGGTGGAGAAGGACATTCACTCAAGTGTGCAACAGCCAAAGGAAAAAAAACAAAGAGCAACAAGAGAGAGAAATGTTCAGCAAGTGATTTGCTGCAGAGAGGGTGCATATGTGAGCTGTAGATCCATCTGAGGAGGTCATACAGCATGGTCAATGGCAATAATTCGCTTGGGCATGTCTGCAGCAACAGGAAACACATGGTGCAGACCACAGGTGCACGACAGGGAGACTGTATAATCTCATACAGACTCATACATGCATGGGAAAGCAGAGAAAACAGCTCAGAAATTCCCACGTGTGTGCGGGCAGGTAGAGAAAACCACTCAGAAATTCCCACACGTGTGGGTAGGATATAACAACGGGTGGGTATGTAGAAAGCAGGCTTGGACAATGTGCCATATAGCTGTAGGATTGAGGGTTAAACATATTTTTTTAGCTGGAAGTTTCTAGGTTCTGCTGTGTGATTTTTTCTTGGCCATATATTTTCTCTATTGTGAAGGCCTTTCTTTGTTGAAGAATTTTATTTATGAAACAACAAATTTTAAAGGCAAGTTTTTGTGTATGTTTGTCCATGAAATTGGCTGTTTTGCTTAGGCTGAAAATTAATTTTATTTACCAGTTGAAATCCCAGTAGTACATTTTGTTTAGGAAGCTGAAAAATTAATTAAAATCAGCAAGGATATTTGCTAGGAAATAATTTGCCATTTACTAGGTTAGAAAATTAACTTGTATTAGAGAATCTAAGAAAAGGAGGCCGACTTCCTAGTTTGCATAGTAGAAAACCAATAGTACAATCTTGTGATTATCAAAAGGAATTAACATACGACCATTTATTTGTTTAGATCAAGAAATGCTAGCCACTATTCTTAGGTTTGAACACAGGTTGGATGCGGTTAACTTCCTACCTTGGTAGGAAAGGGTTACCTTGTTGCTTAAAGAGAATGACCTTTGGGATATTGTTGATAAGGAGATTCAGCCACCAAGAGATCCAACATTGTTGGCTTCCCATGAAAAGGACATTAAAGCTCATCGTGTCATTATGGATGGCGTGAAGGATCACTTGATCTCTCACTTGGTAGAGAAGAAGACAGTCAAGGGAATGTTCAGGGCTCTTGTGGATTTATTCCAGAGCGGTAATATGAACAGGGAGATGATCCTAAAGAACAAGTTAAGATTCATCCAGATGTCAAGATTGGTTAATGTGACCTGTTACCCACTAAAAAGTGGGTAACCCTAGAGGAAGATAATTTTCTCCTACTTTGGATAGCCAAGTAGCTAACAACTCTACATTTTCTCAATATATGATGATATGCCACATTCCTCTACCATTTGAACTGGTCAGACACTGAAGCCATCCAACATTCCTCTTGAAGGAAGTGGGTCACCACTTGGCAGGCACTTTAACCATTTTGCAATCATGTGTTTTCACTTAGATTTTTTGGGCATTCGAACATGGATAAAGGGGTGAATGGATGATTGACCAATCTTGACTATAAACTTGTTCTCTCACCTTGTCAGGGGGGTTAGTTTTTGACCCTAGTCTAGTGGGACTAACTAGTGGGACTTTTTTGACCCTAGTAAGAAGGGAACTACTTGGGAAACTTGGATTGATGTAGCGTGTCCATAACCCTTCCATACTTACCACTCTTCACCATTCCCCTGATTTCATGTCCATCCTTCGAGTTTGTTGTCATTGTTCATTTGTGTTGACACCCTCATATCCTCATCATTGAGTCTTGACTATAAACTTTGCCCTCGAGGTTGATGCAGTTACAAGAAAGGTAAAAACATAAAATGGCCATCCTGAAAGAGAAAGAAGAGTTAAACTGCAAAAGGTGGTCAGAACATTAATTAGTGGATGGGTAAAAGCCTAGCATGAGCTCTACCCCCCTTCATTAGCCATCATTTGGTTTCTAGGCACTCGATGCTCCATCACATAAATAAAGGAACCTTTGCATGTCCCAACCATGGTGAGCGAGAAGCTGACTCATCATTAAGGGATAAATCAATGCTATATCATGAACAACAAGTTTGGACACCAAAGTTATGCTCCTTATCAGAACATTATAAAAAATAAATAAAAGGCTCATCAAAGGGGTGGAAAAAGTATACCTCGAAAAGGGGTAACTCATACCTCCTTGATTGCTTCCTCCATACATCTACACGCTTATGATGATGGCCCTCTATCAGCTAGTCCCATGACCATGGCACCTTGCCATAAAGCATTTCCCTTGTGTTGCCACATTATCACAAACACCTATGAATTGAAGGGTTGACCTAGGACATGCCACTTCCCCTTGGGGGTTGGAAGCACCTAATAGGGTTGACTTAGGACATGTCACCTCCTCTTAGGGGCTGGAAGCACCTAATAGGGTTGACCTAGGACACGTGACCTCCTCTTAGGGGTTGGAAGCACCTAATAGCGTTGACCATCTAGCCATCCCTAATAAGGTAGGGAACACTTACGGGACTTATTCTAGTTAGATATTTGAAGGTGATCCTATTTTCAAGTATTATTATGCCCATAACAATTAAGTATGGTCCACCATGATGCATATATGGTCATTGTCCTTAATGATTGGTAGCTTACACTTCATTTTGAGATGGTTTTTACGGGTGATCTTTTACATAATAGCAGAGGCCTTGAGGGCATGCTCCGTGCCTCCACTGCACATGATGCCCAGGCCGTACAACACATTTACAAAGAGCAATGATGACCTTGTAGATGCAACGTTGCCCCTCCAAAGCAGAGCGTTGGGCACTTTGACTACTCTTACAGACGATTGACACTTCAGAGCACCCCTAGATACCAAAATGCTAAGATCCTCTTGCTTGGTGTTGGAGATTCTTGATGATGTACCCAGTGGACATAGCATGCCCCTAGGCTGTCCTTGACATTGTTTGATGGGCATGGCTTGATTTGAAGTCTAAATGATGATGGTCATCCCCAGGATGAGAAGGGAAGGCTTGCACTACCAGTTGAAGCCCGGATGCTAGAAAGAGATTGTGCCATGTCATACTTCTAGTTGTTTTGAAGATGACGCAGGGCACCTAGAACATGGTTTTGAAACTTGGAGGCATTTTGAGGCATGTTTTGAGGACTTCCCCTCAAGGATGGAGTTGATTATGATGATGTGACATTTCCCTAGCCCATTTAATGCACTTTCATAGCATTTCTTGCCCAAAAGGGCATGATGTCATGCTTATGGAGAGTTTCTACTCACATATGTGGGATTTTGTATTTTGTAACCCACTATCTTGGTCCATACTCAAAATTAAACTTGTCATAGGGCTTTTAGGCTAATATTGTGTTTTAAAATGATAAGACAAACCTCATATAATTTGAGGAACTTTCCATTCATCATCACATAGATTTTGGCCTCTTCTTGGGAGCTTGACTTAGCCATTGTCTAACTTGATATTGTGGAGATGTAATTTTTATGTTTCTCTTGCCATTGGAGATTTGCTTATTTCTTGAAGGTGTCTTTTTGCAAAAAGCCTTCTTTCAATCCAAAAAGACACCTTCAAGAAGTCAACAACACCTCCCATTAAGTCAACAACACCTCCCATTAGTTTTGTTAGGAGACCTTGATGGTTTGACCAAACATAGAGGGATGCTCTAGAGCATGTTGAGGCTCCTAGGAGCACATTTAAGGTCAGTAGACTGCAAAAGAAATTTCCAAACTACGTGGCACTTATGAGTCACCATTATTGATTCTGAGCGTTCTAGTTTTCAGGAGGCAGCAAACCAACATATTTGGAGGGATGCCATGATGGAGGAGTATACCTACTTTACAATGAATGATGTATGTGATAGAGTTGAGACTGGGAGGCAAGTCAATGGTGAGTTTCAGGTGGGTCTTCAAGATTAGGCATACTGCATATGATAACGTACATAAGTTACATAAGTACAAGGCAAGGTTTGTGATGAAAGGGTTCTCCCAGAATTAGTGAGTGGATTGTGAGGAACATTTCCTCCAGTTTTTGGATATGCTTATGTTAGAGCTATCTTATCTATTGCTTCAGTCATGAGGTGGAGGATACATTAGATGGATGTGAAGACAACGTTCCTCAATGCACTGATTGAGGGGTGCATATACAACATCCTTAGGGCTTTGAGGTACATGGGAGGGAGTCTCATGTGTGTAGATTGAAGGCGACATTATATGAACTCAAGTAGGCACCCGGGGCAGGGTACTCCAAGATTGATGGATATTTATTGAGCATGGGATATACCAAGAGTGAAGTGGATCCGAACTTGTACTTCATACTTGTTGGAGATGATCCAGTCATCTTGGTGTTGTAAGTGGATTTTCTGTTTCTTATAGGTGCAGAGAAGCTCATGGCAAAGTGCAAGGCATGCTTGGCTACAAAGTTTGAGATGAAGGACATCGGGTTGATGCATTACTTCTTGGGGTTAGAGGTATGGCAAAGGTTAGGTGAGATCTTCCTTGGTCAGGGGAAGTATGTAGTGGGGATCCCGAGAAGATTTAGGATGGAAGACTTTAGACCTATGGCTACACCTATGATCACCATTTCGAAGAAGGTATTGACTTCAGATTCAAAGTTGGTGAATCCCATGTTGTATAGACAACTGCTAGGGTCCTTGATGTATTTGGTCAACACTAGCCCTAATAATTGTTTTGTTGTGATCACCTTGAGCTAGTTCATGGTTGAGCCCAGTCAGGTGCATCAAGTAGTAGTGAAGCATGTGTTGAGGTATTTGAGAGGTATATTGGAGTTGTTAAATCTCTTAATATTAACCTCGATTTATTTTCTCACGACAATTATTTATTTCCAACAATTTATTTAATTAACAAAATAAATCCTGAATCACTGAAAAATAAAATCAATGGTATTTTAACATCTATAAATATATACAACATAAATAAATCATAGAGATCAATCACATTGCAATAGAAATAATTCTCCCACAACAATTATCTGTCATTTATTAATATGTAAAATCAGGGTTTCAACCCATAGAGAATTTACAAAGAAAAATACAGTGACTGGAATGCGTAATTCGGGCCCAGTGGAATAATCTGGCCCAAGGAAAATCAACCAATTGGAAATCGAACTTTGAATAAATTCGGTCAATGTTATAAGAACTAGACCAAATTGGCTGAACTGGCTTGTTAGAGGGAAAAATCGGTTTGGACCAATGAACCAGACCATTTTTGGCTACTTCAGTATTGAACTAGCTGGTTCTTATATGAAACCAACTGGTTTGGTATCAAACTGACCTTTTTTCATTGGATTGGCCGGTTTTGTTCAATGCTGCAAAGGAATGGTGATCATATGGCTACACCTGTGATCACCATGCCAAAGAAGGTCTTGACTTCAGATTCAAAGTTGGTGAATCCCATGTTGTATAGACAACTGTTAGGGTCCTTGATGTATTTGGTCAACACTAGCCCTACTAATTGTTTTGTTGTGATCACCTTGAGCTAGTTCATGGTGGAGACCAGTGAGGTGCATCGAGTAGTAGTGAAGCATGTGTTGAGGTATTCGAGAGGTATAGTGGAGTTGTTAAATCTCTTAATATTAACCCTGATTTATTTTCCCATGACATTTATTTATTCCCAACAATTTATTTAATTAACAAAATAAACCCGGAATTATTGAAAAATAAAATCAATGGTATTTTAACATCTAGAAATATATACATCGGAAATAAATCGTAGAGATCAATCACATTGCAATAGAAATAATTCACTCACATCAATTATCTGTCATTTATTAATATGTAAAATCAGGGTTTCAACCCACAAAGAATTTACAAAGAAAAATACAGTGTCTGGAATGCGTAACTCGGGTCCATTGGAATAATCTGGCCCAAGGAAAATTAGCCCACTGGAAATTGACCTCTGAGAAATTCGACCAATGTTATAAGAACTAAACCAAACTGGCTGAATCAACCAGTTGGATGGAAAAATCGGTTTGGACCGATGAACCAGACCATTTTTGGCTAGTTCGTTATCAAACTAGTTGGTTCTTGTATGAAACCAACCAGTTCGGTATCAAAGTGACCTTTTTTCATTGAATTGTTCTATTTTTTTCAATGCTGCAAAGGACCCTTTGAAAGCTTTTTTCTTCTTTCAAAAAAGCATTGATTTATGAAAGGGGAAGTGCAATTCATGGTATTGTTAAACTCTTAAAGTAAAAGTGACATTCTCCTTTATCTTTCATTTAAATCCTTTTACTTAAATTTTTAACATTCCCATGAATTGGCTCATGATGTTTGCAAGTGGTTCTGACCTCAATCGTTTTCTATGGAGAAAGTAGAATTTTAGATCTCACTCAAAATCCAACAGACTTAATAGTTTTCCAAGATTTCAGGATTGGGGGGATTGCAACGCTTCCATTGGATTTTCTCATGTAGGAGTGTATGTAACTAGCATTTAATCAAAAGCATCAAGCCCTCTATGTACCTTGATGTTAGTGGCATTGGTTGTCAAACTCCTCTATTATAATCCACCAAAAAAAGTACCCATCACTCAAACAAAATCTTGACTTGACATGATATGTTTTTTCTATCTTATTTTAATGCTTAAAGGGTGATAGTGATGGTGAAGTAGGCAATGATTTTGATGATATGTAGGTATTTGTTGTAGCATGCTTATTTTGGATGCTAGAGGGCATCTAGAGCTTGTTTGTTGATGTGTTTTCGGTTTAGAGATGGATTGCACTCTGTGCTATTTTGGTTATGTGCACCCTTACATGCTATATAAATGATAACTTTTGCTTGTTTTTGTATAAATGGTTTGGATTCATATGGATGCACATGAATATATATGTTTTTCTTTAAATTTTGAATAGTTCGTGTGTTTTTGGTTGACTATTTTTTTGGTCTGGATTTTTTTTATCGATTCTAGTATGATTCTGACTAGTTCTTGGTCTGGGGGGTCTACCAGTTTGATGATTGGTTTGATTTTGATAACATTTAACTCGGCCTGAAGAAATTTGACCCACCTAGCTCTCACTTGGCCTTTGCGCACTCACAAATCGACCTTGAAAAGTTAACCTCCTCAACAATTGCGCCGCCTCCTCATTTTAGCAATTCGACCTCTCGAACTCCCAACAAATCAACCTCTTGGATGTTGAGAAATCTAGGTCAACATATAGTTTGATTTTTCTTAACTTGATTCTCTTATAATTTCACAAGTTCTTGTGATTATATTAGTTCTTCGTCATTATTATTATTATGTTATTTTCATCATCAAGACAAATGCCAAACAAAAAAATCACAAAGACACCAAAGATAGGCTCCAAGCCAGTGCAAAACCCATATGAAGGGGAAAATCCAGTCAAACTCTTCCACTAGTAGATTCAAATAAAATTGAGGCAATCTAAGGCCTTGGACAATCCATCAAGTCAACTCCTTAACGAAAGTCAAACTTATCTCTTGCTGGTCTACTTTGATTTTCGACCTGTAGAAATTTTGAATAATATGACACTTATTCACAGAGATTATCCTGATTATACACTATTGTGGAATGCATGCATAATACATAACCTCCTTTACCATTGATCATCAATTTGCAGTATTCAGAAACAATCGCATGCGCACATTGAAGCATCAATCACACATATCAACACAGTATATCACGGGGAAAGCATACAGTTGAAAACCCCCAACTATGTGTATATTATATTGATTGAGAACATGTAACAATACATAGTACAATACTCCTCGCAAGTACTCAGTACTATCTCCACCTGTTACACAAACTAGCTCAGATCTGAATCAATCACAGGTTCAAATCTCCTCCGCTGCTTGCCTGCCTCCACTGCGCAATCCTGCATGAGAATAATGATGAATGGCTGAACCAAACTCGTATTTCCTTGGCTGAACCACGCAATCCTCATTGGCATTACTCAATCCCATTGATTGTGCAAGATCTCATGCACAACTATAGTCACAACTGATAGTTGTCATGCCCTTTCACTCACCTCTAACACTTGTCTCCACTGAACTGTCCATGCACTGAGTTAAATGATGTATTCTTTAGTTGATTTATGAGTTAATAATTAGTGAATTAATTAATAATTAATTCACATCACTCATCACTAGTGTATTCTGCAGTTAGACTAAATACAACTAGTTCAACTAAGTCAAACTGAACACAACTCCATCAACTCCTCAATCAACTCCACCAAACTCAATCACTTGAGTTCTAACTGAAGTCCATCACGCAATAGCTCAATTGTGTTATGAAACCAGCTCAAGAAAAGATAGAAAAGATAGATCAACGCATTAGAATTCAGCCTCTTCGAGGGGGAAACCTCCTTTACATTACATAAATGAACAATTCTTTGATGATACAAATGAAAAGACCTCCTTTCTATATATAGGAGTCTAAGGGGTCATAAGATAATCAGAGCCGACATAACAATAATAATGTAAGGGCACAATAATAACAATAGTGGGCTTCTATGTGGCACAATAGTAACAATATGGGCACTACATGGGTACATCAATATAATAAGTGGGTTGTACTAATAACAATAAGGGGTTAAACTAGTAGTATAGGGGCCTAACATGCCCCTCTCCTTCAAAAAGCGTTGTCCTCAACGCTTGAGTAGTTCTTGATGCTTCTGTATAAAATTCTTGTCCTCCCAAGTGGAATCTTCAACGGGTAAGTTCTTCCACTTGATGAGATACTCTGAAATTGATCGATTTCGTAGCTGTCGGGTTCTTGTTTCTGTGATTGCTCCAGGTTCCAATATGATTTTTCCTTCCTCTTCAATTTCTGGCAATATTGTTTGAATTGGGATCTTTTGCAACTTTGGAATAAGTGGCCATACTTCTTCGTCCTTCTTCCATTCATCCCTTGCTTCGTTTATCCAATCTGGTTGGATAATATAAATAGCACAAAACAATGCTTCCACATCCTCATCCTTGAAGAGTCTTCCCATTCGGTAAGGTCGCAATTTTTTAAGTGTATGTAGTATTGCCAACATTTCCTTCTCATAAATAGCTTGCTTGAGATGTAGCAGTAAAAATACCCAATCACCTACATCAAAACATTCTTCACTACGATGTTTATCTACCTGTTGTTTCATTTGATTTTGCACCGAAGTGGCGTTATCCTTTAAAAGTTGGAGAACTTGTTGTTGATGCTCGATGTGATCTTTCATTGCTTGAACCTTTTTCTTCTTGATATGTCCTTCTATCTCTAGAGTTTGAGCAATGGTAATTTCTTCCAATCCTTTACAAGATATGGTCGGATTCATTTCTTGATGCTCGATGTGATCTTTCACTTCTTGAACATTTTTCTTCTTGATATGTCCTTCTATCTTGATAGTTTGAGGAGTGGTAATTTCGAAAAATGAATTACAAGATATGGTTGGATTCAGTTCTTCTTTCTCGATGTGATCTTTCACTTCTTGCACATTTTTCTTCTTAATATGTCATTCTATCTTGAGAGTTTGAGGAGTGGTAATTCTTGCCAATGCTTTACAAGATATGGTCTGATTCATTTCTTCTTTCTCTGGGGTGGGGTCCTGGCGTATATCTTCTTCTTTTGATGTTTCTTGATCATTTTCTTCTTCCTCTTCATATTCTATGTAAAATAATTTCTTCTCAGCACACTTATGACCTTTAGTGCATTTGCTATCACAATTGTAACAAAACCCTTTTTCTCTTTTTTCTTCCAATTGTTGTGGTGTAACCCTTGTAGGTTGTGGAAGGCTAGGAGAAACAACACTTCCATCTTTATAGTTGTGAGGGGTACACTAACTGTTTTCTATAATTTTTCTTTCCACTATGTCACAAAGCCCTTTTACTCTTTCCAATTGTTGTGGTGTTGCTCTAAAGAAGGTGTTGCTCTTTGTATCCTCATAATGTGCTATCATTTCCTCCGTGAAAATTGACCACGTAACAAGTTGTTTACGAGCACAAAGCCCTTCGTACCATAAAAATTGATCTGGTTCTAAATATGAAGATGCAATACATACCTTTTATAACATTTGTACACCATGTAGATCAAAATATTGCTCCATCTGAAGTATCCAATTTACCGGATCCTTGCCATCAAACTTCCTCATCTTGCTTTTTCTTGATTTTAGGAGCTCGACCTTGAAACGACTATAACTCTGTACTTTCAGATTTTTAAGTTCTGAAATTGCGACCTATAGTAGCCCTCTGTGTCCTCTTTCCAATGCCACAAGTCTGATCCAAATTAGATTCTCTAAGAAAGAGTTATGCACAATCTCCCAAGATGACCTGATTATAGACCTTTCCAGAAGAGTGAACTTGTATGAAGTGCCACGTGTCAATTTTTTGACCTTTGGCTCTGAAAAAGGTATACAAGAAATTATAGTCCGTCCTCTTTCTATACCTTTTTACGAAATTTCAATCCGATCCCTAGAGAGAAAGTTATGACGATTTTCCCCAGGTCACCTGTTTTGAATGTAATTCAGGAGTCTGCAAAAAGACCAACTTCCTCAGATCATATCTCCGCAAATATCGCGCGAAAATCTCTGAAATTCGGACCCAAGGTTCAGCGCGATCTCTTCTCAAATGGGTTTTTTTTGCGACTTCTGAAACGTCACAGAAAAAAAGTTATAGCGAAAATGCCACGATGACCTTTTTGGAGCAGCGAAACCCTAGAATCCAAAGCTCCGATACCAAATGTTATGAAACCAGCTCAAGAAAAGATAGAAAAGATAGATCAACGCCTTAGAATTCAGCCTCTTCGAGAGGGTAACCTCCTTTACATTACATAAATGAACAATTCTTTGATGATACAAATGAAAAGACCTCCTTTCTATATATAGGAGTCTAAGGGGTCATAAGATAATCAGAGCCGACATAACAATAATAATGTAAGGGTACAATAATAACAATAGTGGGCTTCTATGTGGCACAATAGTAACAATATGGACACTACATGGGTACATCAATATAATAAGTGGGTTATACTAATAACAATAAGGGGTTAAACTAGTAGTATAGGGGCCTAACAAACTGACCCATAAGAAAAGCGTATTTCCTTGTGGCACCTGCATGTGCCACATCTGTAGCTCGAACTGAAGTGTTCCAAGAGGATAAGATAATGTTTATAGTCCAAATATTATTAAGAGCTAATAATATTCGACTGTTCTATTTTTAGCCTGGCAGTCTAAAAATAGACTCCGCCCATATGTCTAAAAATAGAAGTCCATCTATTTTTACCAACATGACCAATCATCCACAAATAACATCCTGCAACTCATAGACCATGATCCATATGTCTAAAAATAGACATAGTCTAAAAATAGACTTTGCGCCAAAAATACCCTGTGGGCCCACTTAGTGAAGGTGACTCCTTTCCACTAAGCTCCATCATCTTGTTGCATTTTCAACACGACCTTCAATTACAGGTTTGCAACTTTTTCAATCCTTCAACAAATTAGAATTTTTGTCCTTCTACACACATGAGAGAAGGAATAAGGTCTCCTTTTTCTTTGTTGTAGTTTCTCTTATTTTTCTAGGGATTTCATACTCCTTTTTTGCATTCTGCAACTACAGAACGAAAAGTTCTTGACGATACTCCAATAGGTTGAGTTACACTGCAATTTATAGTGGTTGTGACATCTTTTATGAGTCCGACTTGATGAAAGGCATACCAACTTGAAGGAGATGGAGTTGACTCGGTGGAGGAGACTATCTTGACACGAAACAAATTGTCTTCTTTGACATAAGGATCCCATGAAGGGTCTTTTACATGATGATTATGACTATGATGATTGACAGAATCCTAGAAGCCTTCAATGGAGGCTCTGACGTAGAAATGAAATAAACAAAACTTGAAACCCATGCTTATAAATAATTTTTCTTTTCCTTCTTTTATTACATCATGACTCAAATACAATTATGAAGACCAACACTAGTTACATTCTTCACCACTCCCTCTTAACTAGGGAGGTATATATATATATATACAAAGATGAACTCAAAATGATATGTTCTACGAAGAGTCATAGCATACACAATGTTAAAGATTAGATAATTGACCAAGGTATCTAACCGGTTGGGTTTAAAGTGTATTCCAAGCTTCTGCCACTATAGGTACCATTATGATTCAACTCTAACACCAACCCACAGGGATCTAGGTATCATATCCAAGGTCAGAGCTCCACAAGACCAATGATACCCTCCCTACTTCGGGATCTAGACATCATCACTGGTCGACTAGATGTCCTCCCAAGCATAATAAAGGCATGCAACCCAATATGCTTTCAAAATGTTCAACCTTATTATGGAGAAATTTGCCTGTACAATCACAACCTCAATTAGTAACAAAGTTTCAACTATATACAAGTTAGCACAAATCTTCAGGGTCCTCAAATATTTTGATGCTGCCTAGGTCATCATCATACTATCTAGACATATCTCGTTGGGAGCTTCCTTCAAATTTTCAGCGACACCAAACTCAACCTAAGCACTTCTTCCAGAACATCTAAATCTTGTTTATAACTTCATTAATCATGAACAACCATCTGTAGTGCTTTAGCTATTCTCAGATCTCATTCTTTCTTTAAAGTCTTATAGTTGTCACAATATGCCCTCCCCCTTAACTTGGGAGATATACCCTTTCTTTATCCAAGCTTTTTCTTTATAGCACAAACCTCTTTCTTCCATCCATACAAACTCTTTTATTTGTATCATCATATCATTGGACAAACTTCAACCTTTCAAAGCTTTATTTCTTCAAAAACATCATTCATTATGTGGCAACAAGGTCATCTATCCATTTTTAATGTTATTATCATTCTTACAACTCCCTCTTTCCATCATGCTCATTAGTTTTATCAAGTCATCTTCAATTATGAGGTAGGTGAACACCTTCAACATCTAGAAGATTATTTACTTGCAAATATTCAACAAGTACAACCTAGTACAAATATGAAGTTAACTTTATCAAAATAGGGTTAGCATGTTATTACAATGGGAGCATCAAAACAATAAGCTTTAGACATCTAAAGCCTAGACCTAGTTAGGTTCACAATCAATAAGAGTTACATCTTTTATACCCTAGGCTTTTACAGGAACCTCTACTAGGGTTTTGTCACAAACACTAGATTTCATCAATAAAACTAAATTATGGATATCAACGATCAAGTTAGCTTTCTAGCATTTCATATCTAGGGTTTCATTATTATTCCCTAGAAACTTATATTAATATCTTACTAGGGTTTTTCGTAAACCCTAGATACAAACATCAAACTTCAAAATTATATATACAATAATTTTGACTGGGTTAGGGTTTTAATCATACAAAAGCATATACATCTTGTAGTGTCCTATCTAGGGTGCTAGATTAGGCTATATTTATTATCGACCAGGATGCGTAGACTTAGAGGCATGTGTCTAAAATATATAGACATAAAGGATTATTAGCTAAGTGGTTATGATGGTAGGTTACAGGGCTTCTTTACGGAAGATTGAGGTGTCTTACCTATCACCCAAACACTTAGGTCATTCAATTCATCTACCAAATTAAAACACTGTGTATCACTTTAAACCAAGATTTCAATCTCCTTACGGAGACACTGTGCATAAAACCCCTGTTCAGCAAATACTCAGCATTCAACTAATATTCATGAAAGATAAAGACATACTGAAATCATAAGCATACTTTAAAATGATAACAGAGTTCATGACATTGCTTTAAAAGACAACAAAGGATCGAATCCCTTACAGGATACGATTCACGATCTCAGTGATGAACTGTTCAAGCATTATCATAAACATCACTCATACGCATTCTAGTGAAATCAAAAACCAATTCTAATTGCTGTGCATATCATTTAATACCCTAAGTTGTGAATAAAAAGAAATGACAGTATACCAGTTCAACGCAGGGCCCGTCCGCGTTTTCACAGGTATACTGGACTGCGATCAACCAATTATAGAATCAATATGAACTCGTGACTGCAACTGAGTTTTTCGTATTAAGTTTCAACCAAAGCTCTGTTTCGATAACGATACAATGATGATAAAAACTAATTGCCAACACAGAACTGTGTTTACATATGTCTTGCTAAAAACTAACACCGCATACATTTGGAATGTACATTCATTAAGCGGCTGTTGCCGCTTTTATCATGTCATGACTTTTTAAAATGTTTCTATTCTGAACTGATTTCAAAAAGGAACAAAACTAAATCAGTTTAGAATGCTATGCTGTTGCTGCCTTTGTCGCCAACATGCTTGCTTTGACCATCGTTGACCGCGCATGTAGGAGGGTCGGTTCTGCTGTAGGATAGGTATTCGTCCATGCTTGGACATTCTACTTTTCATCCCTACCCTTCGCTCTAGCCCAACTGTCATGCCATATGTCAAACAATAAACCAATTACAAGATGTTGTAACTTCCTGTAGTCATTTTATCAAAAATTCCTAATTCTTTAACATAAAACTCCTAAATCAATTTTAATGCATTTTTAATAACTATAGTACTATTAACTAATCAGTTTCAAGGGATCTAAGAGATGTATGACGGAAAGAGGTAAGCAAATGATATGTTTTAGGAGGAAAAAGGAGGTCATGGGATGGTACCAACATCTCTCCCCGACTTAATGAATTAGCATGACCTCATGCTAACCCCGAAGTGCTTCCCTTGAACTCTGTCCCTGCCTGTACCTCTGCTGCCTTCAGCAATGTATCCACATTCTTCTTCACCTGGGCATCTCTCTGACCATGGAGCTCCTGCTTTAATCTCTTGTATTTTTCTTTGAGGGTCTTCTTCTGGTTGTACCACTTACTGGCCCATTTACAGATATCTGTTTGCTCAGCCTCAAGTTCATTGATTCGCTCCCTTAACTTTTCATTCTTCTGTTGAGTCTCTTTACTCTGTGCTTGGAGCATTTCATTTTCTTTCTTGATAACTTTTTCCAGCATATTGGCCTCCATGAGTTCTTCCTTTAATTTCTCAACTTGTTTTTCCAGTTTCCTCTGTTTCTTAATGGGAGGTGGTGAACCTTTTTCTTGCCTGTTATTGCTTTCAATCTCTATATCAGCTCCTGGTCCTGGTTGTGAGTGGGCACTACTCTCAATATCCATTGGTATAGGTGCATTGGATTCAAGCTGGTCTTCTTGTAACTGGGCTTTTGATGCTCTCCTCGTTCTTCTTGAATAGGTGGTGAAAATTTTATCTTGCTCTGCTTTCTGAGCATCCTCTTTTCTCATTTTCCTAGTCCTTATGTTGCTCACAGGTGGAGGTACCTTGCTTGCTTTGGGTACTGGGATCTCTTCATCGATATCCTTCATGAATCCTGAGTTCTCCTGCAGTTCTTCTTTGTCTTCTTCATCTTTAATTTGGTTGGCGGCCAAGAATTCCTTCCACGTTTTCCCTCTTCTCTGTAACTCATGCTCAATAAGAATTTTAACTAGCCCAAAGTGATATAAGCTCTTGTCTTCATTTCCCTTCTGCTTTTGGATGGTCTTCGACATCTTGGTTAGGCTTTGCAATAGGAAGTATGGTAGACTGATAACACACTGCCTTTTCAAGTGTAGCAGTAGTTTAATATGGTACAGATAAACAATACTGTAACGACCTTCACAAGTTACGAATTTTTGGAGTATATAGACCATCTCGTCCCAGGGATGCACCAGCGAACTCCTTGGGACGCCTTTCTTCCAATTAACTGATGAGACTCTGGATCTGGACATGAATTGAGTCCATGACTTCTCTTTAAATTGCTTTGTCTTGAAGTACTTCTCCCCTTCTGGGCTGATCCCTATTGACTGGGCTATAGTGTCTTCCGAAACCCTGAATGAGAAATTACCTATCAGGGCTTTCTCTCCGTTGAATGTGAAAGCGAATTGTTTGGTAACCTCTTCATTACTTCCACGAAATTTCTCTAAAAAGGGCAGCCACTGTATCTCTTTGAGAATTAAAATGCAATCTTCGTGATACTGGGAACTATCGAACATGCTCGGCTCGACCCTATTGGTCATTTTGGCAGAGAGTTGTGCTCTAACTCTTCTCTGTTTATGTTTTTGCAATTTCAACAAAGAAGTTTCAATTTGTTACCTTTTTGTCTTCTGCCCCAACACTGATGACCTGGTGGTGTCGCTCCCTTAGTAACTCATATGATGCTCGGTTGACTGTCTTGTGATTATGGTGGGAGTCGAACCCGAATGGCTATATTTCCCTTTTGTGGCGCTTACTGCTTTCAATCCTTACTGTGGAAGTCACTAGAGTCGAATGCCAACGTGAAATAACTGAGAATGATGGTGAAATAACCAACTACACTCACCTCATAGCGTATTCATCTTTTGGAACAGAGGAATGGCTGTACTACTTGTATGGATGCCATCATAGAAGCGTTGGAAGCTTATATGCAGTACTGGGGTATGATTTCAGGGAGTCCTCTGTATCATTTGGTTACGTCGGGTGGTGGAATCATAATTCGGCCGTGTGGGATACAATGAATAAGCCCGCTTAACATTTGTTTCTTCCTTTTTTTTTTTAAAGAACAATTCACCACGTGTCCTGCTTCTATTGGTACTCGGCCAAATGGAAGATGTTGGTATGGCTGTAAGATCCGATTGACATAACAAAGTTGATATGAAAAGGGGGTAACGAATTTAGAGGTATGAAATAGGTTGGAGTATGAAAGGTGATAAGAATTAACAGTAAGATAAGGGATGATGGAATGTAGTGTCTTTGAAATTGATCATAACAGTCACAGTCATTAAATTCAACATTAAAAATTAATCTAAGAAATTAAATGTTAAGAATAAGGAATACATTACACTTTTGTTGGTTGTTGTTGCATTGGCATGCTGAGTAGGACTAGTCTCTTTTGACTATTCTTTGCTGTTCATAACAGGTCCCCTGAGATAGATTCGAATGCAACAGGTCCCTCTAAGATCTTGAAGATGTTCATGCAGCGCTTTTGAAATCCAGAGAAAAATTATAGGTATACAGGTTCCTCTGAGATCTTGGTATTTGATGGAGTCTTGGTGCCCAACAACTTGTGGATCCTTGTAGAAACTTGATGAAGCTTTGTTGAAGTAATCCTGAAGTAACAGTCTCTTAACAGGTCCCTTTTATGTGTCTTAAACAGGTCCCATTACTGCTGGTGTTGGTAACATGGTCTTCTGGACAGAACAGGTCCCCCTGCATAATGTTTATAACCAGGTCCCTCTGAGATAAAACAATGACAAAACAACTTCTTTATTGAAATCTGGAATGCTGAAACAAACTGCTTTGGAAATTTACAGTGAGGAGATGAGATAAGAAATATTTAAGAATTTACAATGGAGAGATAAAAGAACAAAATGCTGATGCTTCTCTCCCCCACTAAAGTTTTGACTTGTCCTCAAGTCATTATTGAGGTGATAAATCAAACAGAGAACAAAAGAAAAGGAATTCTTACCCGCCAACGAATTGGTTTTCAAGTAAGAATTCGGGGTTAGAGTGTGCCAGAGTCTGGTTTTCACATCTAACCCATTGTTATTATTTTTATTTTTATTTGTTGTGTTTGTTTTTTTTTAGATTTTGTTTTGTTTTGTTTTTTTTAAATTTCTTTTTGAATTTGTAAATTGAAATGAAATGAACTAAGGCAGGGATACTACATTTGAAGGCTGCAGTATCTCAACCTCTCTTTGTTGAGACACTGTTTGGAGAAAATTTTGCTTGCTGATGGGCTTAGTGTAAAGTTTCAGGCGATGACCGTTGACAGTAAATGAATGACCTTCTCCATCAATAGTTTTGAGCTTGACTGAACCATTGTCGTAAGCCTGAATAATTTGGTATGGACCCATCCAATGGGTGGTAAACTTGGCTTTATGATCTCTGAATTTAGAGTCAAAAAGTAAAGCCCAGTCACCTTCCTTGAACTGCTTCTTCTTGATATGTGCATCATGCCACTGCTTCCTTTGTTTTTGCCTGAGGATTGTGGTTTCCTCTGCTTGCTGCCTCATCTCATCCAGCTGGTTCAACTGCTGAATTCTTTCTTGTTGTGCTTGGTCCAGGTCAATTTGCAAATCTGCAGCCAGTTTAAAAGTATGTATTTGAAACTCAATAGGAAGCATTACCTCTTTGCCATACACCAACTGATATGGTGTAAATCCTGTAGTATTCTTCCATGTAATTCTGTAAGCCCAGAGTGCATCTTTGAGCTTCTCTTCCCAATTCTTCCTGTTCATTGCCACAATTTTAGTAATGATCCCTTCCAAAGTTTTGTTTGTGGATTCCACCTGCCCATTGGCCTGTGGATGGTAAGGTGTACTTCTTCTGTGCTTGATTTGGTACTTGTCTGTGATGTCCTTCACTAATTTTGAAGTAAATTGAGTACCTTGATCAGTCACTATTTCCCTTGGTACTCCATACCTTACAAAAATCTCTTCAAAAAGGAAATTTACCATTGTTTGTTCGGTGGCTCTAACTAGTGCTTTTGCTTCAGCCCACTTTGTGACGTAATCAGTACATACTAAGATGTACTTCTTACCATTGGAGGTTGGGTTAATGGGTCCTATGAAGTCTAGAGCCCATTTTTCAAATGGCTCTAGGCGAACTTGGGGCTGAAGTGGCATCTCGTCTGTAGCTGTTGGCCTGCCCATTCTTTGGCAGCTGTCACAACTCTTCACATACTTCTTGGCATCCTTAAAAATGGATGGCCAGTAGTATCCAAGAGTAAGAACTTTGAATGCTGTTCGCTTAGCTGCAAAATGCCCACCACACGGTTCATCATGGCAAGATTTTAAAATATCAATTATCTCATCATTTCTTACACATCTTCTAATAATCATATCATAACCAGTGTAAAATAAATCGCCATTAATCCATGAGTATCTAGCGCTTTGTTTGACTAGTCTCTTTTTTTCCTTTGGAGTGAAGTGTGGAGGTGTTCTTCCTGTAGACAAATAATTGGCCAAGTCAGCATACCAAGGGTTCACTATGGAAATTGCAAATAAATTTTCATCTGGGAAAGAATCTTCAACCGGAACAACCTCACCTGGATTTTGCAGTCTAGAAAGAAAATCTGCTACCTGATTCTCTTTACCTGGTCTATCTAACACTGTGATGTTAAATTCCTGTAACAATAATAACCATCTGGTAACTCTGCCACTAGTTATTGGTTTATTCATTAAATGTCTAATGGCAGAATGATCAGTATGCACAAAGACTTCATAACCAGTTATATAATGTCGGAATTTATTCACAGCATATATGATGGCAAGTTTTTCCTTTTCTGTGACTGTGTAGTTTGACTCTGCAGGTGTTAGATTTTTGCTAATGAAATAAATGGCATAATTACAAGATTCCTCTTTTTGGCCTAATGAGGCACCCACTGCAGTGTCAGATGCATCTGTAAAGATATGAAATGGTAGACTCCAGTTAGGCCCTCTTAAGACTGGTGCGGTTGATAACTTCTTTTTGAGTGCTTCAAATGCTCGCTGGCAGTGCTCATTCCAGTGGAAAATTACATCTTTTGTTAGAAGCTTAAACAAAGGTAAAGCTATTTTACTAAAATGTTCAATAAACCTTCTGTAATAGCTTGCATAGCCAAGGAAACTTCTTACCTCTCTTTGATTATGTGGAATTGGCAAATCAACAATGATCTGGATTTTTGCTGGGTCAACTTTGATGCCTTGAAAAGAAATATAGTGGCCTAATACTATCCCTTCGTTTAACATCATAAAGCACTTTTCATTGCTCAGGGACAGATTAGCTTCAATACATCTTTTCAAAACTCTTTCAAGGTTCTCTAATGCATGTTCAAATGAATTGCCATACACTGAAAAATCATCCATGTAAACTTCAACACAATCATGAACTAAATCAGCGAAAATAGCTAATACAGCTCTCTGAAATGTAGCTGGAGCATTGCAAAGTCCAAATGGCAAAACATTATAAGCATAAGTGCCCCAAGGACAGGTGAATGTGGTTTTGTCCTGATCTTCTGAGGCTATCCTGATCTGGTTGTAGCCACTGAAACCATCAAGAAAAGAAAATGATGATTTCCCAGCGAAGGTGTCTAATACTTGGTCAATAAATGGTAGTGGGAAATAATCTTTGAGCGTTGCTTTGTTCAGTTGTCTGTAATCAACACAAATGCGCCACTTACCATTTTTCTTGGGCACTATAACCAATGGGGATACCCACTGACTGTCAGAAATAGGATATATAAAATTGACTCTCAACAGTTTTTGCAATTCTTCTCTGACAATATCCTGGAGCATGGGGTTCATTCTTCTCTGCGGTTGCCTCACTGGTTTGATCGTACTATCTGTATAAATATGGTGAGTGCATGTGTCGGGGTGAATCCCATGCATATCGGTGTAGTCCCAAGCAAATGCTTTCTGGTATTTTCTCAGTAGTCGAATCAATTTCTCTTGCTGAGATGAGTCTAGGTGATTGCCTATGTTCAGAGTTTTCCCTGGACTAATCTCTATGATCTGACTCTGTGTGTTTGTGATGGATTGAATTGGAAAAATATCATGAAATGTGGTTTGCAAAGATTGAATGGTGCATGTTTCTTGAAAATTTTGGGCTAAAAGTACATCTGCAGCATGATATTGGTCGTTTCTCAAATTTTCGGAAATATCAGGTTGAGAAAGGAATAATTCTACCAAATCACTATTATTTTGTTCTTGGAAATCATAGATTTGGTCAATGCTAAAAACAGATTGTACTTCTTCTTTATCATTGTATTTATCATTAAGCCACAAATTGTGTGTTACTGCTGGTGATTGTGCCGATGGATAAAGAGTGAGTTGTTTTCTTTCGGTCCCTCTTGAAATGATCATGTTGCCCGATCGACATCCTATGAATGCATCAGCAGTCGCTAACCATGGTCTACCAAGGATGATAGGGTGACCTCCTAAATTGGATTTGGGTTGAAGAACTAAGAAGTCCACTGGGTACTCCCATGAGTTTAGTGAAACAATTATGTCCTCCAAAATCCCTTCAGGAATCACTTTAAACCTATCAGCTAGTTCTAGAACAATCGTTGTATGTTGCAAATTTATGAGCTGGAGTGTTCTCATGGTTTCAAGGGTCATGACATTTATTGCGGCCCCAAGATCTATTAAAGTGTTTGGAATCTGTATGTTGTTAATGATTGTAGTGACTCTGGGGATACCAGGATCAACATACTTTTCCATTGAGATGGTATTTGTCATAAGGCCAGCTAAATGTCCTATAACATGAATGGTTTGTGGATCAATCCTTTTCCTAGTGGGCTTCTTAAGACACATTTCTTTGATTGCTTTAGTGTATATGGGAATGTCTTTTATGGCTTGCAGCAGCGGAATTTTTATATAGACATTCTTGAGCTCATCTAAAACATCAAACTGTGGTATAGACATTGGAAGTTTCATTTGGACCAATCAGTCTGGAAAAGGTGGATGCAATGGTTGCATCTGCTTATCTTTGGTATCATCTTTTGGTTTTCTTTGATTTGTCATTTCATTTTAATTTTCTGTGTTTTCTTCTTGTTTATCTGTTATTGGAGAATCTTTGTGGAGTACCCTACCAGACCTCAAGTTGATATTTTGCAAGGGTAGTGTGGGATATGAGGTTCCCTCTTCTACATTGTACGCTGGCCTCTCTGCTCTGTTGTTTGGGTTTGGGACAGTTTGAGCAGGTCTGGGAGGTTGTGAGTTAGATGGAAATTGCAGTTGTGGTGGATTTATTGGTGGAGGAGCAGGCAGTGCTTGTTGAGTAGGTTGAGGTTGGTAAACAACTTGCTGCTGAGGATACTGCTGATATGGTTGAGAATGTGATGAATACGGGTGATGATATTGTTGATATGGTTGGTATGATTGAGGATATGTATGATAGGATTGTGAGTATTGTTGAGATGGTCTCCACTGTTGCTGTGGGTGATTTTGGTGCTGCCATGGCATGGGTACATTCCATGAATTCTGTGCATACATTTGATCATTTACAGGAAATTGCAAATTTTGATTTGGAAACATACCTTGAGGTGCTGGTCTTCGCTGCCATGGTCTCTTTGTGCCCATGTAATACACGTTTTCCATCTCTGCATTCGCTGTCATATTACAGTTCTGCAAAACCTTAACTTTAGGACAATTAAATATATCATGATGTTCAGTACAGAAAGCACAAACTTGGATGTTTTCTAATGGGCAGTCTTTTAAGGCATGTTTCTTCCGGCATTTTGGGCAGAAGACAGCCATTATCTGATCTTCATCTTCTTGTTTCTTCTTAGCTTTTAGAGTGTCAATTTGGTTCCCTAGAGTGCTTAACAGATCTGTTTTAAACTCTTCTAACAGATTCCCTATTTCAGCCCTTGTGACACTTGCTGAAGCAGATTTTGTGACTTTGGATGACAGGGTTCTTTTTCCAATTTTAGCTTTGCTCCTTGAATACTTTTCGCATAATTCAGCTATTTCTTCAAAAGGTAAGGTAGAAATGTCACCTTTGCCCATCAAATTAAGATCATCCATGTATTCCTCTCGGATGCCTTTCAAAAATATTGTGCGGATCAGATCAAGAGGCATAGTTCGGTGTTTAGATTTTTGTAAGTTGTAGACAAACCGTTCTAAGTATTCCTCTAAGGTTTCATCCTCTTGTTGGCTCATTCTAAAGATATCATCTTTGGAATCTTTGGATCTACAATAAGGTTGATATTTCCTTAGAAATATTCTTCTCATGCCATCCTAATCAACTATCGCATGCTCACCAAGCCTCATGAACCATCTTAAGGCTGATGCCTTTAATGTCGCTGGGAAAAGTCTAAGCCTATGGGCATCATCTGTGTAACCATATGTTCGACATACAATGTCAAACTCGAACAAGAATGAGTCTGGATCTTCCGAAGCCATACCGTAAAAGTTTGGTAGCACGGATGGAGGTATGTTTTTCATTTTGATATCATCATCTTCTTGTGGTTCATGTATAGGAAACTTAAAAGTTGACTCTTCCTCGTCTCTCTGTCTTTGATTTGGTACTGATCCATCTCCTTCCTCAGCGATTCTAAGAGGTTTCTCTGTGTCAGTGTCACTTGTCTTAAATAGGAGATTAAAGAAAGATTGTTCGGTCACTGTGCTACTTTCTCCTTGTGTGGAGGATCTAGGAAAGTGTTTCTTTTGCGATTTATGTGCCAATAAAGTTTGCCTTTCGATGAGAGTAAGTCTTTGTCCTGATTTTTGTTTATCCTCTAATGCTTGTATGGTGACTTCCTCAGCTGGTGTTGTATTCCCTAAAGAGTCTGCTCCTGATGATGGGTTAGTTTTTGGATGGTGGGGGGTTTTTATGAATCTACCTTGATTGTCTCTAAATCTAGGCATAAATGAACATGATTTCTAAGTCTATGTTTTTGCTCGTTTTTGTTTATTGAATTTTTTTTTCTTTTTAAATCCTTTAAGTACACCTCCCCGGCAACGACGCCAAAATGTAGTGTCCTATCTAGGGTGCTAGATTAGGCTATATTTATTATCGACCAGGATGCGTAGACTTAGAGACATGTGTCTAAAATATATAGACATAAATGATTATTAGCTAAGTGGTTATGATGGTAGGTTACAGGGCTTCTTTACGGAAGATTGAGGTGTGTTACCTATCACCCAAACACTTAGGTCACTCAGTTTATCTACCTGATTAAAACACTGTCATTCAATTCATCTACCAAATTAAAACACTGTGTATCACTTTAAACCAAGATTTCAATCTCCTTACGGAGACACTGTGCATAAAACCCCTGTTCAGCAAATACTCAACATTCAACTAATATTCAGGAAAGATAAAGACATACTGAAATCATAAGCATACTTTAAAATGATAACAGAGTTCATGACATTGCTTTAAAAGACAACAAAGGATCGAATCCCTTACAGGATACGATTCACGATCTCAATGATGAACTGTTCAAGCACTATCATAAACATCACTCATACGCATTCTAGTGAAATCAAAAACCAATTCTAATTGCTGTGCATATCATTTAATACCCTAAGTTGCAAATAAAAAGAAATGACAGTATACCAGTTCAACGCAGGGCCCGTCCGCGTTTTCAAAGGTATACTGGACTGCGATCAACCAATTATAGAATCAATATGAACTCGTGACTGCAACTGAGTTTTTCGTATTACGTTTCAACCAAAGCTTTGTTTCGATAACGATACAATGATGATAAAAACTAATTGCCAACACAGAACTGTGTTTACATATGTCTTGCTAAAAACTAACACCGCATACATTTGGAATGTACATTCATTAAGCGGCTGTTGCCGCTTTTATCATGTCATGACTTTTTAAAATGTTTCTATTATGAACTGATTTCAAAAAGGAACAAAACTAAATCAGTTTAGAATGCTATGCTGTTGCTGCCTTTGTCGCCAACATGCTTGCTTTGACCATCGTTGACCGCGCATGTAGGAGGGTCGGTTCTGCTGTAGGATAGGTATTCGTCCATGCTTGGACATTCTACTTTTCATCCCTACCATTCGCTCTAGCCCAGCTGTCATGCCATATGTCAAACAATAAACCAATTACAGGATGTTGTAACTTCCTGTAGTCATTTTATCAAAAATTCCTAATTCTTTAACATAAAACTCCTAAATCAATTTTAATGCATTTTTAATAACTATAGTACTATTAATTAATCAGTTTCAAGGGATCTAAGAGATGTATGACGGAAAGAGGTAAGCAAATGATATGTTTTAGGAGGAAAAAGGAGGTCATGGGATGGTACCAACACATCTAGAGTTTCATTCCTAGGATCTTTCATTAATTATTACGAGGGTTTTGTCATAAACCCTAATCTATTAAACCCTAAAAATCTAGGGTTTCATCATATAACCTAGACATCAACAACAAACCCTAGAAGGCTATGGTTTCATACATCAAGAGATTAGAATTTCATTATATGTTATAGACTTCATTAACAAACCCTATGTAGACTAGGGTTTCATTATTAACATCAACATACACTAAGCATCAAAAGGGTAGGGTTTTTGCAGCAAACCTTAAAGGTTAGGGTTTTACCAAAGTAGACAAAAAGGTAAATAATATAATAAGGGTAGATTTAATCTAGAGATTAATCACCCTAACAATATAGAATCTTAATGATTCTATAACAAACCCTAAACATGAAAGAGTTAGTGATATTGAGTATTAAAAGTTAAAATGAACGAAACTGCTATCAATCTTTATACATACCTTGAGTTACTTCTTTTACAAACCTTGTAGGGTTTTCTTATTGTAGGGCTCCCTCTGAATTTTGTTATAATATTTCTTTTCATAATATACCTGCAATGATTATTGACAAGCACAACAACATATATAAGTACAATAATGTAATGATTATCTAAGGTTTCCAATACCTTAAAGAATGAGTTCCAAGGGATTTTGAGTACTCACCCGAACTAGCTCCAAAAAGCAATATGTCAAAAACTAGACATCAGTTAATTGTATTTTTGCAAAGGACTATCATATACCTTGTACTACTTACAAACCCAAAACTTTATGAGATAGGGTTTCTAAACAAACGAATGACCTTTTCATATATATAAACTATCTAGGTTTTACAATCTAGATATTCACAACTTTTAATACAATAAGAGCTTGCCAACCTAAGCAACTAAACATTTCATGTTAGACTCTTACATACACATGTCATACATACCTTTGTCTTCGATGTTCCAGTGAGCTTGATACTCTTTCTTGCAAATTTAAAACATATGGCTAGATGACAAGAACATAAAGAATAATATTAATACTTACTTGAACACTTAGTTTTATTGATTTGTGTCAGGCTAGTCTCAAGTGAGTTCAGAATGATTTCAAAATAAATGCTGAGATTCGAACTTCATATATATGCATGTCCTTGCTTCAAATGACACAATTTGTAGGATAAGGAGGTTGCTATATGTACTTTAGATGGCCCTTTGGTTTGGGCTTCTTCAAAAACATTGATATATGCTTCTCAGGTTGACCTTCTAGATATATTTTTGCAATCACTGATCATATGGTTGATATAACCTTTCAAACACTATGATTCTTTGGTCATAAGTGTGCTCTGAATGGTACTTCCTATGATGTGAAAGGAATGATATATACTCCTATAGGTAACCTTCAAAAGTCAGCTTGTCTCATGTGACTTATCAAGCTTGGATCACAAGTTAATATCCAACACTATCTTGGTTTCTATGCTAATGTACAAGACTGCATCTTTCTCTTTAAGTATGGTGACCACTGTTAGGTGATTGACCAAAAAAAATAACTCGGTCTTGAGTCTTTGATTTGCACAGGCCTTAGTTCTTGATGGAGGCTCTAAATAAAATACACTTTTGCCCAGGACTTTGTAATAGGAGTTTCGAATCTTCTTTTCATGGTGACTATAGCTTTATATCAAGCCTTCAGGTCTATAAGGCCTTTAAATACTTCGATCCTCTTTTATTAACAAGAGATCCTTTCGCTGGCTTAAGATGACTCCTTCTAGACCACACAAGATGAGTTTCAGTTACTCTAAAGTATGCTTATACTCTTGTTCTCTTAGATATTTGAAATGGTGCCAAGAATTCAGATTTATGAGGTAATTTCATATGTCTATCTTCATGCACAGAGCTTCACTCTTCTCTTCAGGGTACTTGCGCTTGACAACGCTATTTATCTTAGCCGCTTGGTGCTCCAAAATAATTCTCTTAGTGCCTTCGTCTTTGTTGCTCGGCCCGCGACCTAGACATTGTGATTAAGGCTAATTGATGTGCCCAGAATTCAGATTTCCTTCCTTCTAGGAGCTCGAACCTAGGGCTCTAAGTTTTCTTTGATGTCTTGAGACCTACTACTACTGACTTGATCTTTTAACTGCCCTTCTGCCATCAAACCAAGCTTCGATACCATGTTGAGAAATCTAGGGCAACATACAATTTGATTTTTCTTAACTTGATTTCTCTTGCACTTTGACAAGTTCTTGTGATTATATTAATTCTTAATCATTATTATTATGTTCTTTTCATCATCAAGACAAATGCCAAACAAGATGACAAAGACACTAGAGATAGGCTCCAACCCTGGGCAAAACCTCTATGAAGGGGAAAGCCCAGTCAAACTCTTCCAATAGCAGATTCAAATCAAATTGAGACAATACAAGACCTTAGACCAAAAACATAGACTTTTTCTATCCACCAAGTCAACTCCTTAATGAAAGTCAAACTTATCTCTTGCTGATCTACTCTCAGTTTTTACCCTCAATTATAGGTATGCGACTTTTTCAGTCCTTCAATAAATTAGAATTTTCATCCTTATACACACGTGAGAGATGGAACAGGGTCTCCATTTTCTTTTCTGTAGTTTCTCTTATTTTTCTAGGGATTTCATACTCCTTTTCTGCCTTTTGCAACTTCAGATTGAAACTTTGTGATGATACTCCAATAGGTTGAATTACACTGCAATTTATAGTCGTCGCGACATCATTTATGAGGCCAACTTGATGAAAGGCAAGCCGACTTGAAGGAAATGGACCCAATTTGGTGGATGAGACTATTTTCACACAACAAATTTTATTCTTTGACATAAGGATCCTATGAAGGGTCTTTTACATGATGACTATGACTATGATGATTGATACGATCCTAGAAGCCTTCAATGGAGGGTTTGACCTAGAAATGAAATAAACAAAGATTGAAACCCATGGTTATAAATACTTTTTCCTTTCTTTCTTTTATTACATCATGACTCAAATACAATTATGAAGACCAATGCTAGTTACATCAACACTGGAAACACCTCAAAATTATGCTTTTATTCTTCTTCCTTCTTAGTCGAACTAAGCCTCATGCTCTAGAGAATTCACTCTCTCCTCCTTGAGAAAATTGCTTTCCCAAAAGTGCTATAGTTGCCTCTCTTTCATGTGTTCATGTGTCTTCACCTCTTCGCTAGTCTTTTTTTTTATGATCTTCATTAAGCCCAAATCCCTAACCTTAATCTTCCTTCTAGAATATCTTGGAGATCAATGGTTGAGATTATTTCTAAGGCACTTAAATAACTAAATTATTTATCCTTAGAAAATGACTTAATAGTCCACATTAATTAATAGACTTTAATTACTGTACATTTCCTAAGTCAAACTTAGTAAAGATGACATAAATCACTTACTCCACTATGCAAACACCTAAAGAGGTAATAAATCATCTTCCACTTGTTGAGAGACCATGCATATGCAGAAGACCTTCCAAAAATACCACAAGCTTCAACGTGATTATGGTTTGAGGTATCTTGGGGGCAATGGAGTGACGCTGCGTAGGGAATTCAATGGATAGGAAGATTACCTCAGGGTGTTACTTTAGTCTTGGATGAACAATGATTTCCTGGTTTAGTAGGACGTAGATTTCTGTGTCACTCAGTTCACGGAGGCAGAGTATATGCCAATGAGTATGGGTAGTTGTGAGGCTATTTGGCTTTGCAAGATACTTGCAAGATTATTTGGTCAAGAGATGGAGCCTATAGTGATACACTGTGATAATTAGAGTTGCATCAAACTCTTTGAGAATCCAGTGTTTGATGACAAGTCCAAGCATATTGAGATTATGCATCACTTCATCAGAGATAAGATCCAAAAAGGGGCAATGAAGCTTCAATATATCTTCGCAGTTGAGCACATGGTAGACATGCTCACCAAACCTTTGGTGAGAGGGAAGTTTGTGTTTTATAGGGATAAGTTAAGAGTGGTGCAGAATACCTTCCTTACTAAGAGGGAGTGTTGATGTTTGTAGTTCAGGCAAATACTTTTGCATATGTCTAATTTTCTAGATGTGTGGAAGTTGCCTAATTACCCTTTAATCTTAGCAGTTATTTTTATTATTAAAATAATTTCTTTTTGTGAGAAAAGTGAGAAGAATCTAATGAAATGCAAAGGTTAATTGCATTAGTGAATTAGATGGATCTCAATAATTGATTTCAAGTGAAATTGAGATTTAATCTCAACCATCAATCACTGTTGAGATTAGGGTTGTTTATTCGGCCAACAACTCAACTTATAAAAGGAAAGCTATGCTAAGGGAGAAGTCACATTTGTAAGCACCAAATATAGCGAGACAATGAGATCTCAATGATTGGGTGGAGGACATTCACTCAGGTGTACAACAACCAAGGGAAGAAAACAAGGAGCAATAAGAGATTAAATAATTCAACAAGTTATTTTGCAGCAGAGAGGGCACACGTGTGAGCTGTAGATTGATCTTAGGGAGTTGTATAGCATGGGCACGGACAAGAATTAACTTTGGCTGGTATGTAGCAATAGGAACACATTGTACGAATCACATTTGCATGGCAGGGATCCTGTATGAGCTTGTAGGGGCTTGCATGTGCGCACACAAGTAGAGAAAACCTCTCGGAAATTCCCACACATGTGCGGGAAGGTAGATAAAACCTTTTAGAAATTCACACACGCACACATGAAGGTAGAAGCAAGCTCTGTTAGCAGGCAATATCACTATAGGATTGAGGGCTGAAGAGAAATTTCTCAGTGGGAAGTTTACAGGGTTTGCTGTGTGATTTTTTCCTTAGTGGCCATTTATTTTCCCTATTGAGAATGCTGTATGTTGAAGAATTTTATTAATGAAACAACAAATTTTAAGGGCAAATTTTTATGTGCGTTTATGCATGAAATTGGCTGTTTTGCTTCCACTGAAAATTAATTTGATTTAATAATTAAAATCCCAATAGTACATTTTGTTTAGCAAGCTCAAAAATTAAAAATCAGCAAGAAATTTTTCTAGGAAATAATTTGTCATTTACTAGGGTTAGAAAATTAACAGTTGAGGTATAAAATCAACAATATAATAAAAAGAAAGTTTTATCAAGATGAAGAAGCTCCAATATATAAGAATGGATTCAAAGTTGCATGATAAGTGCAATGAACAAAGCTCATCTACTCAGAGGAATATTAGAATACCAATGTAATGAACAAAGTTTGTATATTGTAATAATCTTCAGAATACATCGAAGACAAAGACATCCATTGTAGGATATATATATATATATATATATATATATATATATTTGAATACAAGTGAGGTGATTTGATTACAACCGAGGGTCCTGTATATATCGCTAGGTAGGTACCCTTTCACGAATGGATGTCTTTAGAGACTTGCCTCTTCATTAACTAATTACTAGTTAATTAATCATTAATTATGATTTTTATTGTTTACATCAATTTTATAATTTTTATATAAATTATATTCGTAACATTGCCTTCCTCTTTGAAAAGCTTTGTCCTTAAAGCTTAGTGTTGACAAGACGTGTGATCTATTTTTTTGTCTTGTAAACTATTTGCATCTTTCGATATTCTTAGAGTTGTCATCCTCGTTGACATATGATGACAAGATCTTTGGAGTGATAAATAAAATTGTCAAACTGAGAAGGGATCTGACCATCCTAAATTAATCTTTTGTGGAACCTTGTGATTAATTCTTATCACAGGACCAGATTGTATAAACTTCAGTTTTCCTTGGAACATAAGTTAGTCTCTTAGGTTTTGAGTGGTATAGATACATGGAATGATTGAGATGTTTGTTCCTATGATTCAGATGTCGATAAGGAGTTCTTTTGGGTTGACTTTCCCTTATCATGAGTGGTAGTTTCTTGATTTACTTTAGGTACTATTGTTGTTGAGTTGGCTACTGAATCATGACTTGGAATTTCCATTATTTGAACTGCAACATCTAAATATTTTTTTTCCTGCAACAGGTTTTTCATTTTCGTGAGTTGTGATATTGATTAGATCGATGTTCATATCTTTTTCTTCAACATGGACTGAAGAATTCGACACTTCTTTCGTAATAAATTATTCTAATTTGTTGTTCAATGCTTTCTTATTATTTTTGAGTTTCTTAATTTGAGTGAGTAGACTCTGATTGTGATTTTTGAGATGTAAGAGTTCTTCATTTTTTGAGTCAACTTTATTTTGGCATTCGAGCTTCTCGCTTATAAAATGTTTGATTTGTTCTAATAACCTTTGATTAAGGTCTTTTAAGCGTAAAATTTCCTCTTCTTATTCTAATAGACTTTCGTTGAGCTTTTTGTCAAAACTTTCATTTTATTGTTCTAACTTGTGCTTCTTAGTTTTGTACTTGTGCAAATAGTTTCTGGGTATGATCTTTTAAATGAAAATTTTGTTCGTTTTATTTGGATATGACCCCCTCAAGCTATTTTTTCTTCTCCGATATTGTGTTTTGATTCTTTTGAGGTATCCATTTTGTAACATTTTTAAGATCTTCTAATGAGGACATTATTGATTTTGACTTAATTGTCATGTCTCGAAATGTGATTATCTTTCACTTATAAGAAAACGTCATTTTTTTTGCTCTATGTTTGACATGAACATACCCAATTCTTTAAACTAAGGTTGACCAAGAATTATGTCAACCTCGCTGTCATACATTTTTACAACACGAGATTGAGATATGTAGTCATAATGATATTGCTATTTGTAAATCATTAATTTCATATTTTTTTCCAAAAATATTTGTTGTTTTGCCTACTTTGACATCTGAAATTAATATTTGATTCACTAGATTAATATTTATGTAAATTTCGTCATTGCTTGTACTAATAGCGATATTAATTTTTTCTCCTTAGATGTTCCATTTTAATGTAATTAACTCGTGATGTGATTAAAATGGCATTATAGGAAAATCGTCCTTCTTTCATTTCTGAACTAGACTCCATTTTGTGTTTAACGAAATGAGATTAGGGTTTTAAAGGCATTTTTTTTTTGTTGAACCTTGGAATTTTTTTTAATTCACTTGAATATTAAAAGTACCTTTATATTTTATAGTAAGAGACTTGTCTTTGATATATAAAACTTGTCTTGAATATTAAAAGTACCTTTATATTTTATAATAAGAGACTTGTCTTTGAGATCAGGGTTTTAATATAATATAAAACTTTATACCCCTAATAATATAATGCTTTTATAATTAAAACCTTGCTGCTTCCTCTTTCAGATACACTATATTGTTTCTCTCACTTTATTGATTACAAACTTTACTTGTTTTTATCGGAATCTCCGTGACCGTAGTGAATAGTTGTGTCTTTATATATTACTTTCTTCTAATTTTCTAATCTATTAGTTCCTTTCTCTTCAGACATGACTCAAGTCATGACCTATCCATGAATTTCAAAAGGCGATTATAGTCACCTCATGAAATGCTATGTTCCGACTAAATTACTAATCACAATGTCTTCCTGTCACAATTTGGTGACGACAACAACGTCAGATGGCCGTTGATTATGACGACGGTTGTGCGATCGTCGACCAGCGGTGCGAGGTGATCGGATGGTGCCATGTGTCTCGGTATGGTGAGTCGGCGAGGGACAAGGACAGCGAAGGCAAGCAATGATGGATGATCGCTGTGGCTGGGCGTCATGGTGATGGAGGCGGTGTTTCGTGGTTACAACGATTATGGCGGCCCATAGACAGTTTGTCAAGTGTCGACAATGAATGGCCTATTAGTGGACTGTTGCGATGGCGGTGATGGCTGTAGATGTGCGAAGGTTATGTCAACAATTGGTGTCCATAGCTCCTCGGGTGGTCGCGTTCTCTGTGGTTCTTTGATCGTTGATGTTGCACTGGAAAAGGCCACTAAAGGTGGGGACGGTCAATGGCTTCAGACGAGTCATTCTGATGGGTTTTTTTTTTAGAAATATTATTATTTTTGCTTTTATAATTTATTTTTTGTTTTTTATTAAATAAAATTTAAATATATATATTTTTTTTCCATATATAATTTTTTTTTATAATATACCACTTTTTTTTTAATTTTTTTTTTTTTTCTTTTATGGTCAAGGGCTTATTGGCAAAAATGGAGAAACTCCAACTTCTGTAGTGAATCACTTCAGTCACGACGACAATAAGGTTGACGAAGGATTGATGGCCAAAGGTCTTGATAAGAGAACGTGGCTATGATATTAATGTAACGAACAAAATTTGTCTACTCAGAGGAAATCTTTGATACCAATGTAACGAACAAAGTTCGTATACTGTAATAATCTTCAGAATACTTTGAAGACAAACACATCCATTGTAAGACAAGTAATTATATATATAAGAATATTTAAATACAAGTGAGATGATTTGATTACAACTAAGGGTCCTGTATATATACCTAGATAGGTACCCTTTCACAAATGTCTCTATCTTTAGAGACATGCCTCTTCATTAACTAATTATGAGATAATTAATCATTAATTATGATTGTTATTGTTTACATTAATTTTATTCTTTTTATATAAATTATATTCATAACAATAAGGAGAAACGGGTGCATGTTTTTGAAACGGCAACAAATTGGAAACGTGACCCCCCGAAAATTTGGAAACGAGGAAACATTGGTGTGTGTGTGTGTATTGAAACTTGGAAAGAAATCATCATGAATGAGTGAACAAGAACATTTAAATTATAAACATAAATGACAAGGAATGTTCCACCATCGCTTATATTGGGATCCTCATCATTATTTTCACCCTTTGCCTCCTACTTCAATGCTCTAGAAGCATTAGTCAAGACCACCCAACTTTGATGAAAGTACCTAATCCAAGCTTTAAAACTTGGTATAAAAAGCTTAGCGTGCCTAATCAATAATTTTGGTTTGAGTGAAGGGTACATTTTTGCTAAGGTCACAATAGAGGGGTCCAACAATCAATATCACTAATATCAAGGTACGTAAAGTGCTTTGTGCTCTTGATTAACTACCAATTCCATACTCTCATGCATGCTAGAATCTAATGAAAAGGCTATGTTCTTGAAATCCTAAAAAATGTTAAAGTCTATTGAATTATGAATAGGATATGAAATTCTACTTTCTCCATATGAAGTCTAATGAGGTTGGAACCACTCTCAAACATCTCGAAACGATTAATAGTAATGCTAAAATTTTAATTAATACGATGAAAAGGAAAGATAAAGGAAACATCAATTTTACTTTTATGATTGACTGCCAACATTTTGGTGGAAATTGAGAGCGAAACCCTCTTTCAAAGAAAAAAATCCGGTCTTGGAGGTTTTTAGCAGTCTCATTAATTCATGATTAACCTCTAACTAGGCACTAAAACAAACAATGTGGGTCCCAACATGAAATCAAGGCTAAATTGGAAAATTTTCATTTGGAAAAGCATTTTACAGAGGTTGAAATGTGTTTCAATTTGTATGAAATGTGTTGCCCACAAGTGAAATGTGTTTCAATCGCGATTCAATGTTTTGATACTGAAATGTGACTAATATGCGGGGAGTGGGGGGGGAGTCACATTTCCTACAACATATAACAAAATTGTAGGAGTGAATACTATCAAATCTCAACCTTAAGAGTACATGGAATGGAGGTTTATATTTATTGTCTGAGAGCTTCCTTTTTGATATTTTACCCTAACTACTCGTCTAAACCTTTCTTGAGGGTAAGAAGACATTGGATATGTTACACCGGGATTAGAAACATATAATTATTACTAATGACATAACTTGGGATTATCGAACTTGACATTAATATTACCACAACACTTGGAACCTTCTTTATACAACTTAATAAAAAAATAATCTTCCTCATCAACAAGTTCCCAATGATATATTTACCACCTCGGTTTTTCCATTAAATTTGGGATGCACATTGAATTGAATTGTAGCATAGTCCCCTAACAATATCAAACGTGACTTGTTGGCAACAAGTTTGAGTCTCTAGTGGGACTGCTTGTTTTTTCTGTGCCAAGCTGAATTTTACTTTTGAGTCAATAGAACTTGGCGAGTTTTGCAACATTGGCAATGAATTTTTATTGCCAAACTTGAGTTTTAAACTATGTGTGTTTGTTTCTCTCCATTGGGAAAATCCCTGAGAAATGAAAATTCATATTTAGTCCTATTACAAATGAAAGAATAAAATACAAAATGTCAAAATTTACGGAGGTACAAAATATAATAGTATAATACCCTAGAATTATCTGCGCACAAAATTGAGTGGCAAATTCCATGGTCAATCTAATTGACTTCAAGAATATACACTATAGTCATAACCAAAAATAGGGAATTATGTTTTTAATACTTATTAGTAATAAGGAAAATGAATTCCACACGTGGCTCAAGGATAAAGCATCTCAAGAGGGTGTGGTATGCAACATACCTAGAAAGGTTATGTGTAAGATAATTGCAAATGGATAACAATAGTATTTTTTTTGCTTTACAAAAGAAATAAAGTATATTGGATAATTACATATTTATTTACATATGGGGGCAAAAAGCTCAAGTCTCTTGATGTAGACCCTTCCACTCATAACAACATGAATATTTACAACTCTGCAAGTACTCTCGAGTTAACGTTGCTCTCTGAGCTGGCAAGCCGAGTGAAAACTCCTAGTAGATATTGTTTATGTTTGGTTTTGGTCAATAAGTTTGCAAAGTTTTGTCTTGTTTCACAAAATTTTGCAGAGTTTATGCTCTTTGATTTTGTTGAGTGTATATTCCAACCTTTTAATAGCTGAGTTGTTGTTGAGTATTTATGAGTCGCTGAGTTGACTCTCCACTTTGGGTTCTTTGAGTGTCATGTGACTTTTTAGTTCATTGGCAATAAAAGGGTCTTAGCTGAGAGGGATTTTTGAGCAAACAATAAGGAGACCTTCTTCACTTAGAAAACTAGAGTGTTTTACAAAAAACTAGGGATGACATTTGCTCTAAACAATTGAAGTACCCATTAATGAGCTTTAGCAGTTGAGTAAGCCATACCATAAGCAATGATGGGTACCAAAAGTAAATATGAAGTTGAAGCACGTGGGGGCTTAGTTACCGACATCATTTGGAGTGCCTGGACTATTAGTTTCTATAGAATCGAAGGTGTTCTACATTCAAAACTTTGTGGAGAGGCTAAAACACATGAGTTCTTCATAACCCATAAATCGTTTCTAGAAATTCCACCTAGAAGTGTCTCAATTAGATTATTAGCCTATTTTTTAATATTTCCTAAGTCTAAACTTAGGAAATTTGGTTAATTAATCATAATGATTTGAAATAAGGTCTGAACCATCTAGAAACTCACACTGATCAACATGGAATTAATATGGGCCCTTGATTAAGTTTTAATCTTGGTTATTGGAGGTCCAACAAAGGATTATAAGAAGCCGTCGACGGGCAGATGGAGAACACACTTGTGGAGTTCGATTTCCTTGGAGAGTTTGATTTTTCTAGAGAGCCAAAAATTGCCAGAAGAGTTTGAGCTTTAGAAGGAAGCTGAGATAGTGGGGGGCAGGGACAATGAGTCAGAGGAAGTTTTTTAGATCCGGTGAAGTGTATTGTAGAGAGGCAGAAAGAGCCACAGTGAGGCTGACACGGACTGCGCAGAAATCTTTAGAGGCAATTCGACTTTGCTGGAGAGAAGCTAGATTTCAGTTCTAGAAGCAAGGAAAGTGTTTTCAGAAGGTTAGAGAGACAATTTTTCAACTAGTGGCAGACATGACAGCGATAGGAGCAGCTGATTCAGGGAGAGCGTGTAAGGGACTGCACAAAGGTGATGCAGGCCTGTGCAAAGGCTATTTAGATGGCTCACTTGGACCTGCAGTCAGAGCCCATATTGCTAGTGGGGGTGAGAAAAATTCCTCACAATATTTTTGCCAATAATTTCTCTGTAGGATTGCCAGCTTTTGGCATCCAGATTGTACTTAGAATTTCTCACAGTTGCATAATAATAAAAATCCTAAGCTGCTGCACTAGTTTTCCCACATTGGGTTTTTCCAGGGACAATTGTCCATAAATAGCTGTGTTAATTTTTGATGCGTGTTAGCACATTTGTTAGTTTCCAACGATATTATTTTCCACAATTTTATTTATGAAGGTTGCAGTGAGATTTATTCAGTATTTGCCATAGTAAATAAATTGTTAAATTAATTAACAATTAGAAGAATAAATTCTAGTTGCTACAATAAGATTTTAGTGGTGAAATTTTCACATGGTATCAGAGCATAATTGATCAGATGGGGAAGCACAAAAGTGGAGGAAAAAATTTGTTGTTAAAAGGGAGCAATAGGACGAATTTCTGGAGGCTGCATAGAGCCTAATACAGACAGTTCAAATTGCTGGGCAGATCGATTTTCAGTGCAGATTGGTAAAAAAATTCGACTTGCCGAATTCAATGATTCCAGCAGGCAGAGGGAGCAACAACAACTCAAATTTTGACTGAGCGGATTCCTTATTTGGGCGTAGAGGGTTTTGTAGTAGCAGAATAAATGTCGGGTGGAAGAGAAATAACACACATAAAGGAAAATTTTCTCTCAGGGGATCTGGAGTTTTAAAGATCTAAATTTTTCCAGTGGCAGATTGGCAGTGGTTGTGAGTAGAGTTTCTCACTCTAGAAGGGAGTGTGTGTAGCAGACCCAACAATCGAGCAAATGGAAAGATGATATTTTTGACCACATTTAGAGATGGACACAACAGAGCTTAGAAATTAGGATAGGTTGGAGGGAGTCTCCAACTATGTCATTTGGAAGGCTAGGATGACTTTCATTTCTGAATGAATATGGCTTGAAAGCCTATGTGGAGAATGTAGTAGCAGTACCCCAGGGTGTCGATTAATTGAAGGAGTACAAAAAGGAAATGGTGAAGGCGAAGTCGATGACTTTGGATGGAGTCCAAGGTCATCTAGTCTCGCATGTGGCAGTCAAAGGTACAACCAAGGAGATGTGGAATGCTCTCTCCGAGCTATTTCAAAGTTTTTCCGAGCAGCGAAAGATGTTTCTCTAGGAGAAGCCAAGGAGCATACAGATGCAGAAGGGTGAAAGCATAGATGGTTTCTCACCAGGATTCAGGGAGTCTGAGATCAACTATCAGCTGTTGGGGAGGCACCCCAACCCAAAGAGCTTGTATGGCTGACACTAAATAGTGTCTCAGATCACTGGCATGTGTTTGTCCAAAGTATCTTGGGCAGAGACACATTGCCTAAATGGGACAAGATGTGGTCCAGTGTACAAGAGGAGTTAAGGTGATCTCTAGTAAAGATTTTCCTTCCAGAGAATGTCCTCCATTTCAGATTGGTTATGAAGTATTTTTCCATTTTTCTGAAGCCAAGCCAAATTGCAGAACCTTGCTTGGTTCCAATGGAGCCAAACCTGTACCAGAACTCCAAACTTCTGCCTTTTTGGTATTTCTGATGTATTATTGCACTCCAAGGATTTGAGTCGAAGATACATCTCCACATGGATTTACAGACCAGGGCTTTACCAAAAAGCCTTAGATCCATCAGACCCCAGCCCCCTAACTTTTTTGGCAACGTTAGGAGATTCAATTTTGTTAGGTGGATTTTGCCTCTATTTGCTTTTGCACCCCAAATATAGTTGGCAGAGATCCTGTTCATGGCATGTATAATACTGGCCGGGAGGAGATATAGATGGGCCCAGTATACCGCCATTTGCATCAAGATAGATTGGGTGAGGACAACTCTACCTCCCAACGATAAAGATCTATGTTCCCACAACGAAATCTTGCTATAAAATCTCTCTACTAGCCATCTCCAATCATTCTTTGAATAAGCCTTAGATTTTAGGCAGAATCCCAGATACTTAATTCCATCTGACAATGGTCTAGTTTCTATCCCAAAGAGCTGTGCGATCCATAAGGTCGTGTCCCAGTCGATTCCATTGTGGTATAGGATCGATTTGGCCTTGTTAATAACAAGCCCAGTCGCCTTTTGGAAACGGTCAAGAATGTTCTTAATGCAAGCCCAGGATGCTTTTGACAACATTGCAAATAACAGGACGTCATCGACGAACAGATTATGAGAAATGTAAATATGCTTACATATCTTGACCGGAGCATACGCTTTTTACTCCACGGCTCGGTTGATGTGAAAACTCAAGGAGTTCATAGCCAATATAAAAAGGAGAGGCGATAGAGGGCAGCCCTAACGCAAGCCCCTTTCCGCTCGAAAAAATGGGGAGGGAACACCATTAATAATGACAACAAAGTTAACATTTTCTATACATGCCATAATCCATCGAATAGGGGCAAGCTTCATACCGATTTTCGCCAAGAGACTTTGCATAAATCCCCAATCCAATACATCATAAGCTTTCTGGAGGTCGATATTCATAATAGAAACTTCTGTTTTATGCAAGAACATAGAATGTAAGCATTCCTTTGTACTGGCAACAACATCTAGAATGTTTCGGCCTTTTAAAAAAACGTGTTGATTTGGAGATAGATAGGATGCCAGCGTCACTTTGATTCTTTCAGCTATGATCCTTGTAATAATCTTGAATGTAATGTTGCATAAGGAAATCGGCCTGAAGTCCCGGAAAGTTTCAGGCTCTCCCTTCTTTGGGATAAGAGCAATCAGAGTGGAAGAAGTGTGATTGTGAATACAACCCGATAGTATGGAGGCTTCCACCATAATGAGCAGATCCGCTTTGAAGAGGTCAAAGAAATGGATCAGGAAATCAATTGTCCATCCGTCAGAACCGGGGGATTTGTCTTTCTTGAAAGACTTCATAACTCCGAGAAGTTCATTTTCAGTGACCGGCTGGAACAGAGCTTCGTTCTTCTCCTCATCAAACATTTCCGGAACCAAGTCAATGCCCCAAAGAATATCCCTGAAAGCTATATCTTTTCTACTGCAGTACTGTTCCTTGAAAAAACTAACTGCCTGTTTTGTGATATCCTCCTGTGAAAACACGTACGCGCCCTTGCCATCCTTTATTTTCCATATTGAGTTTTTGGCTCTCCTTGCATTAGCATAGTTATGGAAAAACTTGGTGTTTTTATCTCCTTCCTGGATCCATAAAGCTATGCTTTTGAGCCTCCATTTTGCTTCCTCCTGTTGCAGTAGATTGAATTTCTCCTCCTCCAAATTCCTTAATCGACACTTCATCTCAAAAGAGCAGGAGGTATATTCTGTTGATCCTAGCAGCAAGTCCAGCTCTTTTTGAATCCTCTATAATTCTTTTCTATCTTTCTGACGCTTGAGAATCTGCCATTTTTTCACCTTTCCCCTGATCTCAGCCAATTTTTCTCTGAAAGTAGAGAAAATGAGGAGTTTGTCCCTTTCCTTAATCTCTTTCCATGCATTTTGAATGAATTCGTTGAAGGCAGAATCCTGGAGGAGACCTCTGTCAAACTTAAAAGAGTAACCCAGTCTGAATTGATTTCCAGTCCATGATAATAGGATGGGGCTATGATCGGAGATCATAATATTTTCCACAGATAAGCTTGGCATACCCAATTTATCAAGGATGCTGCTATGTACAAAGAACTGGTCTAATCTTTTTGCTATATAGGCCTTGTCGGCTCTGCCATTTATCCATGTCCGTTTCATCACCACATGAGTAATATCTACCATATTCCTGTTGAGCATCTCTGTATTAATGAGATCAACAAGTACATTGTTTAACTTCCCCTGGCCCCATACCTCTTCAGATCTCAGAGCAACATTTAGATCGCCAGCAATAAGGAGATCATCGATGTCAAACAGATCCGTGGCAAAAATGCTTTTCCAGAAGGGAATATGGTTTTTATATGGCGCATAAATATTAAAAATATTGATGGGAGATTCGCATCCCCTGATAGAGGCCGCTATAATAATCCCTGCTCAACACTTGTACGCCTTAGCTCTTACACAATCTGGATCCCAGAGAGTAGCCATGCCCCCTGATAAACCACGAGCCTCTGTAGCAACCATGTACCATGTAGGGAGCATTTTCCTGAAGTATGTTAAAGTATCGTCCCGGCTATGCATGGTTTCCTGGATGAGGATTATACCAGGGCTCGAATGAAAAAATAAATTTTTTAGCGTTATGAATTTTACATATTATTCAATAACTTGAAATTAAGAAAAATTTGTAAGATCAATTTATTAAAAAAAACCATACATCATACATGACTAATATACTTTTCGCTTTAATTTTAATATTCTTATTGCTATTAATATTCTAATAATATTATTCATAGATTTGATTTATCCTAAAATTACAAGGTTATATTTTTATTTACTTTAATTTCATATGTATAGATACTAACTTATAATTAATTTGAAATTGTAATATTAAATAAAATAAAATGAATATATAATTAAAAAAATGTATGAAAATATACAAATATAATATTTGATTGAAAATGTGTAAAGACATAAAGATTATATAGGGATACGCATTGTTTCTTTAAAAAAATATGAAATGACAATAATAATATTTTATTCAAAAAGTGTGAAATGACTTGTATTATGAGTATTTTATTTTATGACTTTAAAAGTACTTAGAGCACTACCATGGTTAACCATGAGTTCATATCCACCATTAAGAATGTGACAAGTACCTTTAACTCAAGTAATGCCACCTCAAGCATGGGAGATGATGTCATCCCCTCAAATGTGATTGGTCTCTTAAAATGAATTTTGATTGTACATTTTCGTCAGGAGACCTATTTTCAACTTCAAAATTCATCTAATACTTATCACCAAGCTTTATGGAGTAGGAAGACTTTCCTCTTGACAATATTTTTAGCTACTTGTGATGACCGGTCATGTGCCTTCATGCTCCACTATCGATGACTCAAATGTTCTCATCTTGAAATGTGCTTGTGAGTGTTGAGAAGAGTCCTTCATCTTTTGTCTTGGTCAATCCTTCTTTGGAGTAAATAGGAGATTCCATACTTCTTTGATACCCTTCTTGAGATGACTTGCCACCTTTGAACACTTCTTTAGAAAATCAAATAATAAATGTAAGATATTATTTTATGTATTAATTTTATATTACATATTGAATTGATTTGATTTATAACATAAGAAAAAATAATGTATAATATAAAAAAGAATATATATTATTGATTTTTGAAGATAAACATCACAATGCAATTTGCATATTATTTTATAATTTCAAGTTAAATATAAACGAATGTGTAAGATCGATAATTATATTCAATTTTTAATCATTAAATATTTTAATATAATTATTACATTAATTAACATAATAAAAATTTATTATTTTCTACTTTGGAAAAACATAATTATTTATTTATTATTTATTTTATTTTATTATTTATTATTTATTTTTTATTTTTATAATCCTTATCACATTGATTTGTTTAAAATAATTATAATAGCATAAATTTACATATTATTCAATAACTTAAAATTAAGCAAAATTTGTAAGATCAATTTATTAAAAAAAGCCATACATCATACATGACTAATATACTTTTCACTTTAATTTTAATATTCTTATATTGCTATTAATATTATAATAATATTATTCATAGATTTGATTTATCCTAAAATTACAAGGTTACATTTTTAATTGCTTTAATTTCATATGTATAATATATATGTATAGATACTAACTTATAATTAATTTGAAATTGTAATATTAAATAAAATGAAACGAATATATAATTTAAAAAAATATATGAAAATATGCAAATATAATATTTATTGAAAAATGTGTAAAGACATAAAGATTATATAGGGATATGCATTGTTTCTTTAAAAAAATATGAAATGACAATAATAATATTATATTCAAAAAGTGTGAAATGACTTGTATTATGAGTATTTTATTTTATGACTTTAAAAATACTTAGAGCACTACTGTGGTTAACCATGAGTTCATATCCACCATTAAGAATGTGACAAGTACCTCTAACTCAAGTAATGCCACCTCAACCATGGGAGATGATGTCATCCCCTAAAATGTGATTGGTCTCTTAAAATGAATTTTGATTGTACATTTTCCTTAGGAGACCAATTTTTGACTTCAAAATTCCTCTGATACTTATCACCAAGCTCTATGGAATAATAAGACTTTCATTTTGAAAATATTTTTAGTTGCTTGTGATGACCGGTCATGTGCCTTGATGCTCCACTATCGATGACCCAAATGTTCTCATCTTGAAATGTGCTTGTGAGTGTTGAGAAGAGTCCTTCATCTTTTGTCTTGGTCACTTCCTTATTTGGAGTAAATAGGAGATTCCATACTTCTTTGATACCCTTCTTAAGATGACTTGCCACCTTTGAACACTTCTTTAGAAACTTCTTCAATGTAGTAGAGATCTTGATAATGCCCTTTGCCAACCTTAGCTCTGATACCATGTTGAGAAATCTATAGGGTAGTGATTAGAGTGATTTCTCTTTTCTTGATAATTTTTTCTGATGTCTTTTTACTTTTTCTCACTTATTAGCATCTTTACTTATTATTATGTTTGTATATTATCAAACAACTACCAAAAAAAGAAGAACAAGAACACAAAATATAGGTTGCAAGCCAGGTCCAAAACCTTTCCACTTAAGAAGAAAACTTGCAAATCTCTTATCTTCCTTGTAGATCCTTCAATTGACAAATTCCAAGGCCTCTAGAATAAGACCAATACCCTCCAAGACCAAGTCCAACCCTTCCAGATGATGTGCTTTCCTCGTCGAAGTCAAACCCGATCAAATCTCTTATAGTAGCACAACTTCAACCCCTAGCTGTAGAATTTTAGCCTCCACTGCAGACCTGGAATTTTCGGCTGTCCTGCAATTGCTATTGCCACATCTGAGCTTCTTTTAGCCTCCAAAATATTTCTCAGACCTTCGCTTGAATTTCTCTTCCTTCTGGAGCTTGAGGATGGCTTCTTGTGACCTTCTTTCCTTTATTTCTTCAAGATCGAACTTGTAGAAGAAAAACCCTAGTTCAGTTGCAGAAACCCTAGCCTCCCTTCGCACTTTTGAGAGAGAAATAGCCCAAAGACAAGTATCCTTTGTCCTTTTCCTTCTTCGTTACCTTCTTCTTCTTCTTGCTTCGCTTGAATTGTGTTCCAATGAGGTCAAGTTTCCTCCTTTATATAGGCTTCTCAAGTTGGGCACAACTCCTCAATTAGACCGACTTGCCAGCTGTTAGACCCACTTGGTCTTAAAGGGTATTTTGACACTTTCTAAGGACAAATAATTTTCTTACATGTTACAATGTGTTCGATGGGGTCTTCAACTTATGACAATGACTCTTTTGAATTCTTGACATAGGACAAAGCCTAAAAGCACTCAACGAGTGTTTGAATTATCAAATAAAAGACCTTCAACATGAAACCCGTGCTCCAAAAATAATAATAATATTTTTTCTTTTATTTTACAATTTAGAAGAATAAAAAATACATTTCATATTTATGAAGACTGAACCTAGTTACACATTTTTTAAGATGTGTGAAGGGTGAGAAGGAAGAAGAAAATGTGGCCCTAACATCTAATGGTCCTAGTAAGGGGCAGGGGGAAAATAAGAAGAAGAAGGACTTGTCAAAGTTCAAGTGTTTCAAATGTGGTGAGTTTGATCATTATAGCACGCAGTGTCCTCTTTGGAAGAAAGAGAAGCAAGACTGGGCAACATATTCCATTGAGATTGATAAGTTTTCCTCCAGGCTGGAGGAATATTTTGCAATGTTTGCATCTATAACTCTAGGAGAGAGGTAGGGTGATCTAGAGCTATAGTCCCAGAGCAACGCAGACATGGGCATGGTCCATTGAGTTGTCCTCTTAGATCATTACCTTGCTAAAGGGGCCCACAATATTAAGTAGTAGGATGGATCAATGTCAGTTGATGCAGTCAGATTCCAGAGTGACAATTGTAGACTAGTAACAGTGAAGAGCTGAGGAGCACAATGCAGTGTTAGCAGTAGTGCAGAGTGGAACAATGCAGAGTCAGGAGAAACACAAATTCTTTAGTGGACAGTGTAGTAGCTAGTAGCAGTCAAAACTCGAGAGACAAATGTATCATACTGAACATAGTTGATTCCATATTTAGGATGCTTCTCAATTGCAGTAGTTGTAGTTGCAACAACAAAATTGAGAGGGAGTTGCAGTGCATATGTAGGGTTAACAATAGTATGGAAACATCAGTTGCAACACAGATGCAACATTAGAGTTACCCAGTGGTTGGTGGGAAGTAGCCTGACATCAACAATGTGACAGAGGGTGGTACACAGATAGGGTGTTGTGGAAAAGTGTGCAACACTAGAGAGAACCCATTCCTCGCTAAGAGGGAGTGTTAGTTTCTACAGAATCGAAGGTGTTCTAGTATCAAAACTTTGTGGAGAGGCAAAAACGCGAGTTCTCCATAACCCATAAATTGTTTCCGAAAATTCCAGCTAGAACTGTTTCAATTAGATTATTAGCCTATTTTTTAATATTTCCCGAGTCTAAACTTATGAAATTTGGTTAATTAATCAGAATTAATTGAGATAAGGTGTGAATCATCTAGAAACTCACACGGATCGACAGGGAATTAATTTGGGCCCTTGATTAAGTTATAATCTTGGCCGTTGGAGGTCCAACAGAGGATTATAAAAAGAAATTGATGGGTAGATGGAGAACACACTCGTGGAGTTAGATTTCCTTGGAGATTTCGATTTTTCCATAGAGCCAACAGTTGTTGGAAGAGTTCAAGCTTCAAAAGGAAGAATAGACAATGAGGGGCAAGGACAGTGAGCCAGAGGAAGTTTTCCAGATCTAGTGAAGTGCATTGCATAGAGGTAGAAAGAGGCCACACCGAGGTTAATGCAGGGGCTGTGTAGAAGCCTCTAGAGGAAATTCAATTTGGCTGGAGAGAAGCTGGATTTCAGCCAGGAATGTGTTTTCAGAAGGCCAAAGAGACAAATTCTCAGCCAGTGTTAGACAGGACAACTACAAGAGTAGTTGATTCAGGTAGAGCGTGGAAGGGACTGCACAGAGGTGACGTAGGCTTGCGCAAACAATGTTTGGACGGCTCACTTAGAGCTACAGTCAGAGCCAAAATTTTTAGCGGGAGTGAGGAAAATTCCTCACAATATTTTTGAAAGTAATTTCTATGTAGGATTGCCAGTTTTTGACATCTAGATTGTACTCATAATTTCTCACTGCTACATAATTATAAAAACTCTCAGCTGCTACATCTATTTTCCCGCATTGGGTTTTTCTGGGGACATTTGTCCAAAAATCACTGTGTTAATGTTTGATGTGTGTTAGAATATTTTTTAGTTTCCAACGCTATTATTTTTCGTAGTTTTATTTGTGAAAGTTGCAGTGTGATTTATTTAGTATTTTCCGTAGCAAATAAATTGTTAAATTAATTAACAATTAGAATAATAAATTCCAATTGCTGCAGTAGGATTTAAGTGGTGAAATTTTCACATGGATTGCCTTGATTGCTTGGAGTTGCACCATTATTGGAATCTTGATTAATGAAGAGTGTTGGAATAAATGTCATTTAGTGGCACTATGTGACTATAGCAAGGCAACCGACTCATCCAGAGTCCACCAACTTGGTGGATTTGATTTATGTTTCTTGGCTTGTAACTAAGTGAGTTGTTGAGCCAAAGATTTCAAATCATGGTGGATGGTTCTAATTGGCGACCATGCTTTGAAATTTCCGATGCTCCTCCATCTTGCTATCAACACACTTCTCTCATTCTGCATGCTTTATAGCAAGGGCTCTTGGACCTCCATAGTTCCAGTCCAATATCTTCTATCTTCCTCTATAAATCTTCTTTCAAAATTTTATTTTATACTACTGGAGTAACTGCCATGATAAATTTGTCATCTTGAACAAAGCGATTGGAAAAAGCAAGGGTTGTCGTTTGGAAATAGAAGGGACTTGACTTGCTGTAATTGAGTAATGAGAAGGATATGAGTGATCCTTGATTTAACCTTTGGGGTGTTCAATTGCAAGTTGCAGAAGCTTCTTCATGGTGTCTATGCCTTGACTCTCCTAGTCACTTATTTGAGTGGCTTTCAATTTATTGTCATGTATTTCCCTTGGTTCTCCTAGTCACTTATTTGAGTGGCTTTCAGTTTACTGTCTGAGGGTCATGTATTCTAGTTGTTGGCACTTGGCCATGTCAAGTTTTTTATGGCCTTGATCCTAACATTTGCCATAAGGTTTGCTAGGTTGTTGTAGTATCCATGGACATGGAAGAAGGTGATTTTTTGAAAGGAATGGAGAGATGTTTGGCCTATGAAATAATCTTTCCAATTTTCCAATTGTCTATAGAAGAGGTTGAACCTTTGAGTTTGTTGATTATAAGTTTCAAATCATCTTCAATATGTAGGGGGTGAGACTCAACTCCCTTGCCTTCTTAAAGGCTTCCATCACTGTTAATGTTTCAATGGTATGATTGGAGTGAAATACATGTTGAAAGCATAAAGAAAAATAATAGAACCTTCATTGTTTTTTATTACTCCCCTTGGACATGCTTAAACTGGTTTTCCTTTGGAATAATCATTGAAATTGAGCTTAACAAATGGGTGGGTAGGAGGAGTGTAGCTAGGATGAGAAAAATAGTCTCTCTTTATAGGTATAAGGTTGTTATGTGTAATTCTTAATTTGTCCAAGGATTCCCAATGCTTGGAGGAAATTTGGATATCCATTTCCTCCCAGCAATTCATTATAATTGTTTCTGCCATGCTCTAAATTTTCATTCACAATTGAAGCATAATATTCTTGGCCCCTATAGACAAGAAATTACTTCATTCTATATAGAATTCCTGATTATGAAGAAGAAAGAGCTATTTCCCATGAATAATTTAATATTCAAGGATATTTGTCATTTGTTTTCCTTTGCTTCAACAACTTTTTGACTTTTACTTATTGTATAGACTTTGATAATTTTATTTAGCATCTGCGGACAATTTTGGGCTATGGCAACTAATGAAGTGATTAGTTGTATGTTTCACTCTATTGCAGTTGTAGTAGCAGAAGGGGACTTGCCTCTTTTTACGAAATTGTCTTAAGTTACAACTTTGTTATGTGTTTTTGGCAAGAAGTGTGCCTCCAATAGTTTCTTCCAGGGGCAATTGTTAATTTTCTTGAAACTCTGCAACTACTTACATGAATTTACTAAAAAAAAAGGCAATTGAAAACTGAAACCAAGTTTAACTTTCACCAAGATATAGAGTTTATCAACATTCAACATGCATTGGATAATAGTTGAGATAAAAACACATGTAGACACAAATTTGACACTAGTGTTTTACCCATGAAACCTAAATGAGAAAACCTGCATTTGTTGTTGTGGGATTTTTATTGATTATTATTTGAGAAAATAGATCTTTTCAAATTCATTATGCTGCTATTGCAACCAATAAAGAGCCTTCGAGAAGGCTCTCACTAATCTCAACTCCATAATTGATCTCAACCTGCTCCTTAATCTTGGCTCTCGACCTTGCCTCTTGATCTCGACCTGCACACAAATGTTTCTTGCTGAAAAATATTCTTGGCTTGCTCTTCAAACTTTGATCTTTGCTCCTCAATCAATGCGCTCCGCCAACAACATTTAATTATCGAACGTTGTGCCTTCATCCTTCTCCACCTTAGTAGATCGTCAATGCATGCAAGGAGGCCAAGTTCGAATGGTTGTTCACAAAAGTGCAACGAGTTCCTTTTGCCAGTTCATTGGAGCAAGTCTTAGTTACACTTGGAATAGCTCTTAATTATCTCGCTCAAGTTTCTCCTTTTTTTCCTCTAGTTGTGAACCGAGTTAACTAAGGACTTAACTTGTCATTTCTTCACTTGTCTCTGAAGTCTTAACTTGTCTTAACTGAACTTGTCTCTGCAGTGTTAACTTGTCCTAATTGGATTTATCTTTGCCACCACATCCTTTAGTCTAACTAAAGAAGACTCCAACAAACTGAAGCTCCAACACTATGCATGTAATCTATTGATGACCATTCTAGTGAATTGGGAATCAGCTCATCACAACTGAAGTCTAACTTATGAATTCACATTCATGCTAGAGAAAGACAATGCAAAGTCTTTACTAGCTAAGGCACAAGTCAGAAGACTTTCCTTCGCTACATTTTCAACAATTGTATGGGTAATTTTTATTCCAAAGCAAAGATTGTTGATTTTTCCACGACACTTCAGAATCAGGTTTATGTCTAAAATCACGGTCATAAATACACTGAAATACCACAACACTAGCACATTGCATAGTGGAAACTATATAGTAGTGAGTAAACTCAGTGCATAAGACAATTTTTAACCCAAAACTTGTTATATTACAAATCTTAATACAACAAATGTAGGGCACCCGTATCAAGGATCATGACCCTTACTGGTCTGTAAACTATCGTGGATATTCCACTGGACATTTCATCAAAACAATTCTGATAATATTATATTAAAAATATGAGATTCTACACTATTACAATTTTATTTAATTTCTAGATTTGTAAAATTAACTGTAATTAGTGCATGCATGTAAAAGTAAATCAAGAAGAAAATTAGAGAACGAAAAAATAGTCTCACACACACATAATACACAAGATATGCTCTCTGGGAAAGCCTTTCAGGAGAAAACCTAGCTGGAAGGTGAGGTCGCTTCGCTCTCTTTCTCTATCTGGAAATATGGTTGCAGATACAAAGAAGTAATGTCTATGGCCCGTGGGATGCTACAATGCACATATCCTCTCTATTTTCTCTACCTCCTATCTCTCCTGGCTATCTTTGCCTAACTATGGAACAAAATTCTCTCGAAAGAATGGAATGTCTCTTCCTCCTAGTGGCCCGGTTATAACACAGCCCGATAGCTTACTAGTGCTTAAGTTTGACTACATCAACTCTTAACTAGAGTTATAAAATAGAATATTCTAGCATCTTTTACATCACAAACACATGGGTAACCCATTTTCCATGAATAATGGGGGTTGGTACAACATCCTCCTGAACTATTGGTGTGAAAACAGGAAGGTCAACTTCTGAGTAGCATAACTTTGGCTTACAGACTCCGATTGACGTGATTCTTGTGTAGTTGGAAAGCTTTATGTGTGTAGAATTACATGAAAAGGAGGTGCGCTCTAGCAGCAAATTTTTACCCCCAAAAAACGTCATTTGATGCCTCAAAATGCTCCCGGAAGGTTTCAGACCCTGTTTCGCCAAACTGGGTCTGCTGGTAAAAACGGTCTCGTGAGCCGATTCCTCACTTTATCCACTTAAAATGCATCGAGATGGATGACAAAAAATATAATGATCCAATTTGGATCACTTACAATTAGCCCTGATATAAGATCAATTACGGTTTGGAGTCAACAACCTTTGACTACCAATCTTTCCCTGAACAAAGTGCACTTGACTTGTTGATTTTCCACAGCCCTTTCAGTCCATGTACATTGAACACTTATGGCAGGTCCTTTGCCTCCTCTTCTGTTTCTCACAATACTTTTGCAACTTCATAATGCTTTCATCTCCAATTGACCAATCTACCACTATTAACCCTCCTGCTGCCTCAAGAGTGACTGATCTTAGGCTCACACAAACTTCCCTCTAACTGTTCTCCTGCTCCTCCAAGCTATCCAAATAATAGGTTCTTCAACAAATTGACCTTGTTACAGGGAAAAGTGTCTATGCAGAATTGCTAATCCCACTAAGGCTGGTAGCTACCTTAGAAACAAACAAAGTAAAACTACTTTCGTTTTCCTTTATGAAAGATAAATGAGAGAAGAATAAAGGAGACCAACCTTTGTCTTGCGCTTGGTTCCTTGCTCGATTCCTCTCTCTTCTGATAGCCCTTTGCTTCTTGCTTTTTTGTATACCTAGCGTCACAGAGTACCTGTAGAATCAAAGCAACATAACACTATACGAGAACATAGATATATTATCATAAGTAATATAGGATCAGATGTATATTAACCGTACAAATGCATAAAACATAAATCATACAAGAGTATGGAGGAAAACTTGAATAGCTTTATTGATAATCAAGAAAGAGCCAAGAGAGTTACAACCAATTATTCTGACCCAACATCATCCTCTCAGCAAGAAGCCTTTCTTCACCTCATGAAAAGCTTAGATCACCCAACACTATGATGTTGCCTCAAGAAACCAACAACAATTCCTTACAAGATGCAAAATTCCAGCCTCTGGATCTCTGGGATGAGGGATCCATATATAGTCTGCAAGGGAGGTGAGTCAGCTTTTGAGATTTGATTAGTGTCTTCCCTCTTATAGTTCTTGCTTCCACTTGGAGTTTGATGATCTCTTACTCATCCCTGGTTGAATTCAGAGAGGCAAGTGCGCAGGAGAAGTTTCTGGAAGATTCCATGCTTCTCCACCTCGCGGATTGACACTGCCATTTGTCCCTTCTCGCCCATCACACCCCATAGAAGGGATTTTTGAAATGAAACGCACCTACTGTGTGTATTTAGGTGAGATGCAACGCACTTTGCCTATGGAGCAAGTGAAATGGTCTAGTTTTGACCAGTTCTGAGCAGTTTTTCATGGAGAACTTCTGGGAGAAGCTGTAATCAGTTGACCTTGTTCTTTTAGGGGTTGGAACAACACTTTTAGGGACTTAGGAGCCCTTAGTTTATGGACATTTATGCTTGGGGTTGCAGTGCCCAAAAATGTCTATAATAGTTGCCCCCTAAAGCATGAGGTCGTTAATCTTTTTTGATGTCGGGTGAAATGATTTATCATGAGGATCCGAAGTTCTTTCAAGCTGGAAGGAGACCTGTAATAAGATACAATACAATAAATTATCTTCATAATATTTTCATGATCTAGCTGAGGCGGGCATTCCCATGCTTAGATTTATAAATTCATTTTCATGTACATAGGACAGACAATCGTCCGAGTGTAGACTGATGATTCTGGTAGAGCCATCATCCCTTAGATTGGATGATTATCTGTGCAACAATGATGTACATTTGATGTCTTTATTTTCCCGAATATATATCACAGCCCGGATGGATGAAACTAGATCTGGGGTCTTCAATCTCGTTCGATCTTCATTCAAAGTACAAGTCAATCCATGTGAGAGATGTTCTGGAGTTGAACATGGAAAGACATCGCCTGTTTACCAGCCAATGATGTAAGCTGTTAACAGGCGCGAGAGGAATCACCGATAATGATAATGATACTCAAGGTACTGCAGTACAATTCACGTGGTGTGAATAAGGGACTTGGCATCGAACACCACACAAAATCTTTCGGTCGAAGGCCATTGATGTAAACCTGTCGCCGGAAGTGAGAAACTTGCCACTGAGGCATGCAAGCTTCAAAGTACTGAAATGGGTGTTCCTAGATCGACTTCTTGGATAATGAGCTGATGTCGACAAGAAGCGATCCGTCATAGGAGGGCCTTAATGAATCCCACATCAATGACATGGAATGGAGCAAATGATTTTAATGGAGGTGAAAATGATCTGGTGATATAAGGTTCAGGGTGGCAGTCATGAAAGAATGGAGCGTAAATGTATAGCAGTGGGTGAGACACAGGTGAATTCTCTGAGTGACTTCTCTTGAACATATCGGCGACACTGACATGATGGATTGGTAGCATTAACCCCAAATGTGGATGGTGTGATGTGACCATGGTGATGTGACCGGTGAATGAAACAACCCAACCCGACTTGGATGCGGAGTGAAAGTGTCATGTTCAAGAGCGACTTGCTACCAACAAAGTTTCTTCAAGTTTTTTTCCCAATTTTTCCCCAGTCATTGCTGACCAGTACCTCTTTATTTTTGTCAAGCTTGAGGAGGATAACATATGCTTGTTCTATAATTTTCCCTTCAGGCCAACCCATTGCTATGTTTTAATGAGCCTAGCGATAGTGAAACTCGTTCTTGTCTGTTATGGACAAGTTTGTCGCTATTAGGTTTTAACGAGTTTAACGACAAAGATAACTCGGTCCTTTTCAATTTTAGAGAGTCTGAAAAGGGACGTAAAGGAAACTCCAAAAATCCTTTTTCATCATCTAATCCCTTAAGTCCGAAAATGTATAAAATAATACAGAAGGGATGAATTTTTGGTACTTTTAACGAGCCGAACAAAACAAGCGCTCAATATTTTTGTGTAATAATCCCTCAGGTCCAAAAAGATTAAAATCTAAAGGAGGGATAGCACTTCCGGTCACTTTAACGAGCTGGAGAGGCCAATGGCTCGGCAATCTTTTCATATTTTACGAGTCAGCTGAAAAGAGCTTAAAGGAGACTCGTTTTTTGAGGAACGAGTGATAAATTCGGGTAGCAGCTGATTCCAGGTAAGGTTTGGAATTTCCCAATCATGGCAGTGTTACAAGGATGGCTAATAGAATCACTCTTCGCAGCTGTTCCTCAAAAGGGGTAAACAATCAAGTGGAGGTGAATGATCAGCCAATACAAAGTGGAGGTGATGATGAGAACACGACCAAGGCTTCAAAGGCTGAAGTACTACATTCACGATGGTTATTTACCAGAAATTGGTTCATTTTTTAATGAGCTTAAACGCTGGGGGAAACATTTGCTCATTGCTTATGTTTATTTTTTAACGAGCATGAAGTCCGCGTTAAAACTGCTCGATGCGGGTTTATTTTTTAACGAGCTTGAACCCTGCAGTAACACTGCTCGTGGCGGGTTTATTTTTTAACGAGCTTGAACCCTGCAGTAACACTGCTCGTGATAAGTTTTCATGCCCCTAGCATAATAACGCAAATCGAGGTGCATGCCCCCCAAGCTTCATTGCATTCAACTCGGTTGTTGGAATGGAGGTTTACCTTTGAGATTTGGAAAGGGGATTTGTTTCATTTTTTAATGAGGTTGACACAGTAAAAGAACTATCCTCATGACTCCTTGTTTCATTTTTTAATGAGGTCGACACGAGATAAGAACAATCCTCGAATTCTGCCGTATTTACAATATTTGATAGAAAATCAAAAACTGAAGGATGATTAAGGTCATTGGAATAATCTTCGTTGTAATCCGGGAGATGGGAACGATGGTGGTAATCTTCCCATGGTGTCTCTCCTAACATCATTGACTGACTGATTCCTTTGTCTGTAGAATGTACATGCGACCAAGGATCTGAAGAGGTACCATATTCCTTAGACCTATCTATCCAAACACTCGATGAGCATTGATTTGGGTTTGCCCCCCAGGCCAAGAAATTGATTGCTACAATATTTCTAAAATGGCGATGATCCATGTTGACAAAATGTTTAGGAATCTTCCGAATCCATTAGATATAGAAGATTTCATATTGTAGGTTTCCACTGTGGCCACTTCCGCCAGATTACTCGGAGGCGGTAGGGAAAAAGTACCCATTATGTCAGGGTCTTTTAGGAGGCCTACTCCAATATTTTGAAGCGAATGATTGCTTCCATGGATCATTGGAATGCTTCTCGTAACTTGTGAATTGTTGGGGAGAAATCTTTGTTGGTCGATGATTGTAATTCCTCCTTGAAAGGGAAATGCAATCTTCCTGAAGTAGGTCGACACAACTACGGCCATGGAATATACCCAAGGCCTTCCTAGTAGGATGTTGTAATCGAGGTTTCCGTCGATTACTTCAACATCAATTTCTACTGTTTTTCCCCATAGCTCAACTTGCAAGTTACTTAAAATCCCGTATGGAGTGTATGATCGTCCATCAAATGCTTTAATCATTGTTGACGATTGTGACAAGGGTGGTGAGTCTAAATTTTTCCAGCAACTCATCGACATAATACATGTAGATGCCCCCTCATCAATAATTATTCGATGAACAGTTTTGTTGAGGGCTTTCACTTGAATAAGGAAAGCTAGTTGAGCTGGTAACTGAGGGTCATATCCTTTGTGATTAAAGGATACAAGATTGGAATCCGTTGGGTCAATCCCACCTATTACTGATAATAGAGCCTGCTTTTGGGAGGGGAAATTTTGTGGTACCTCAAATGTCGACATAGCGGACGGTGATTGGGCCAGGTCCTCTACTATATTATAATTCTGTGCTACTTTGGCACGAGGATTAAATGTCGATTTGTGTACTACTCCCTTTTGCGGCTTTATCATTGGTTCAGGCATGATGGGTGGCACAACTTCGGTCAAAGTTGTTGTCGAACTACTAGGTCGTTCATTAGCCTTGTTATTCGACAGCTGTGGATTCCCGTAATCTTTATTCCTTGTCAAAGCATCATTTTGCTGCTTTGAGATAGACAACATAAGCACTTGGGATCGGGAAGCATTTTGATTAGCAACCAGTTTGGTTCCCGGGTTTGGAAACGGATCAGTCAATACTGCTGAGGTTTTTGAACTCTTAGATGTAGCCTTTGTCGATTTCGTGTTGGTCATACCTATCACGCCATCGCCGGCATGAGAGTCTTTGTTTGATTTAGGAGGAGGAGGAACGAAAAATTCTTGTCTAGGAGCATCAAGTATTTTATCGTAGAGCGTGCCAGACTGAGTATAGATCAAGTCTAGATATTGCACACGAGCAATAACTTGCTCTTCAGTGATGACTCCTCCCTTTGCCACATCTTCTGTGATAGAAGGTAATAATGACTTAATAAACCATTCAGCTAGCAGCTGATCAGGAACATATGTTTTTACCATTCTGCGACGACGTCGCCACTCATGAATATGATCAGATATGTGAGTGGCCGTTGTCTGCTTGAAATTGGTAAGAAGCTCTGTTCCTGTTTCGTACCTTATTGGTAATTGAAAATGGGTTAAAAAGGTTGTGGCTAGGGTGCTGAAGTTATCGAATGAAGCTCTAGGCAATTCGATATACCATTTTGCTGTCGGACCAGTTAACGTTCGCTAAAAAAGGCAAAGCCTAATCGAATCATCGTTTAGAGTGTTAGATGAACACCATAGATGAAAGGTCATCACATGATTCGACGGGTCTTCACTCGGATTTCCATTAAATTTAGGAATATATGACGGAAGTTTATGCGGAATCGCCGGACACCAAGGGGCATAAGCAATTGGATCATTCGTTAGCCGGTTTAGATCTGGTAATTCTAGAGTTGCTACAAAGGGCAACTATTGATTCAGGTTAGGCGGAGCATACCCAGGATAAGATGGAATCACCTGAGCAGTGGGTCTTTGCATACCAGCATAATGTAGTTGATGCTGGTAACTTTGATAAGGTTGATGGGCATAACCATTATAATATGGTTGTTAATACCCGCTTTGGAAATGCGGTTGCCCATTACTTACAAAGACTTGTTGCTCAGGTCCTTGATATGATTGCTGGAAAGGCGGTTGTTGAGATTGAACCAGCCATGGTTGTTGGACCATTTGCTGTTGCCCAATACAGGATGATGGACCAAGATGAGGAGTCATAGTACTTGTTTGAGCCTGAGTCGCTCCAGATAAGGAGGCATTAACCTGAGGTTGTGATTGAGTCGTTGAGACAAGAGGCTGTTGTATTGCAACCTGAGAAACTTGGGGTTGACATACAACAGGTAGCGCTTGTACTTGCGACGTAGTCACCATAGCAGGTATAGTGGGAATATTCGACATAGGGTGGACTGGTTGCATTGAATATACAACCCTTGGTTGCTGAGGCAGTATTGGTACCCAACCGCTGGATGTAATTCCAGTTTGACCTGAACTTTGTTGTAAACTCCCATATGGTTGTTCTCTGGGAGGGAATAATGAAAAGGCATACTGCCCTCCATATGGTGGCAATCCAGTACTTAAAGGGTAGATTGGCCTTTGAAGACACATTGGATCAATTTGTTGAGTTTCAACATAAGAAATACCAGATGATAATCCGGATGAAGAAATAGGAACTGACCATGTCGTCAAAACAGTCCGTAATTGGACTCCGACTTGTTTTTGATAACTTGCCGGGACAGATGGTATACCGGCGAACATCGTTGGAGTAGCAACAGGAGGCTCTGCCGCTACTGTGTCGGATGACACAGTCCTGGATGTCGACGGTTGTTCAGACATATCTGGTCTATCCAAAAGATTTCCTAGCGATTCTACAAGAACTTGTGATGAAGGAAGACTAACTTCCAAGACCAACGAGGGAACAATGACGTTATTCCAATTAAAATAAATTTTAGACGCTTTGACACAACTTGTTTTTTCAATTTTTAAGAGTTGAGAAAAAACAAAAGATGACTCTAGTCGCCTTCAATTTTTAATGAGCTTGAAGTGACAAGTGCTCAGATGGACCTTTTCCTTTAAGGAGTCTGAAAAGGAACGAAAGAGACTACTCTGGAAATCTAGACAGAGGGATTACCAAACCAATCGCAAAACTGCAGAATACTTTTTACGGTACGGTAGTCAATCTTCCCGAATGCTGTGTTCAGTGCATTGCGATCGATAGGGCGGCAGACACGGCTCCCTATGGATAAAGGATAAAGCCTATTGTGGTCTCCCAAAATATACTCGACGGTACGTGGGAGCACAAGTCCGTACTGGCACTTATCGTCTCAAAGTGGAGGAATCACCCAACCAACAGTGAAAACAATAGTTACTAGGCTTTACGATGCTGGAATACATCTCTAACCTAGACTTCTAGATGTTGTGCGTTAGGTTCCAAAGCGTTTTTAGATTCATTAAATTTATTTTATAGTTGATCTTGCTTAAGAAATTTTACTTTCAGGTTCACCGCGTGATGTAGATGTACAATTCCTAAAATGCAATCTAAGATGATAAACAATCGTTTTATCTTCTTTGTGCAATGAAAATCCTAGCTACTAAGGAAAGATAAATGGCGTTCTTTCAACAAAGAGCATAGAGCACACACTATATGCACTGTCCTAAATCAAACCAATCAAACAGTCTAAATGCAAATGCACATGCATGTATTTTTTTCAGCCTTCTTAATATGTGAATGATAAAAAGAAAGCTAATGCGCGAATCTGAATTATTTTTCAAAGCGACAATTACTAACAAGTTTCTTTTCAAAATCAAAATGAAGACAATGACAACACTTTGCGATTTGGAAATGAAAACTTGCTTTCGACACTAGAAAAACTACTAATTCGGATCGAATACAATAGTAACAGGGTAATCGACTATCAAAAACAATCAGATTCTCTTCTATGACTGAAACCGACACTTGCGACACTTTCAAATCAAGAAACGATAGTACAATTACGTTACTTCTTTGTAAAGGAGAACTGAAAATGACTCAAAAAATACATAAAAACATTTACATTTCTTTGCACAATGGAGGCAGAAAAACAAAAAGGAAAGGGGTTTCAAACAGAGGTGTACTGACTATAGGCAGCAAAACTCTTGAATAGATCTGAAAAGAGTGAACACAGAAACCAAAATTTAGGAACAATGCCTAGTCTGATCAGCGCACCTGTAACACAGTGAAACTGAAATGCAACGCACCTACTACACTCAGGAAGTGCACTGAATTTGAGATTCACAGAACAGACAGTGCGCTGGACCAGGGACGAGACTTTGATTGGGTTCCGGGTCACAGTTTACAGTTCAGTTCAGGGATTTTGGCCGAGCAAGTGGTAATCAGTAAATCAATCACAGGGGTAGATATAAGGAGGTTACTAGAGCCACCACGAGGGCAATTAGAAAGATTGTAAATCAATTGTTTAATTCATAAACAAAACCCGGAGATTGACTGAAGCAGCGTTGATCTACTTTGCACTTGCATAGAAAATGCAGTTCGAAGGCTAGCTGGCTTGACTTCAGGCTCCGTCTGTAAGTTTATAAAGTAAACAAATGTAGATAAACAATCAATCTATTCACTCCCCAGCGGAGTCGCCATTTTGTTACAGGGAAAAGTGTCTATGCAGAACTGCTAATCCCACTAAGGCTGGTAGCTACCTTAGAAACAAACAAAGTAAAACTACTTTCGTTTTCCTTTATGAAAGATAGATGAGAGAAGAATAAAGGAGACCAACCTCTGTCTTGCGCTTGGTTCCTTGCTCGATTCCTCTCTCTTCTGATAGTCCTTTGCTGCTTTTTTTCTTGTATACCCAGCTTCACAGAGTACCTGTAGAATCAAAGCAGCATAACACTATACGAGAACATAGATCTATTATCATAAGAAATATAGGATCAGATGTATATTAACCATACAAATGCATAAAACATAAATCATACAAGAGTATGGAGGAAAACTTGAATAGCTTTATTGATAATCAAGAAAGAGCCAAGAGAGTTACAACCAATTGTTCTGACCCAGCATCATCCTCTCAGCAAGAAGCCCTTCTTCACCTCATGAAAATCTTAGATCACCCAACACTATGATGTTGCCTCAAGAAACCAACAACAATTCCTTACAAGATGCAAAATTCCAGCCTCTGGATCTCTGGGATGAGGGATCCATATATAGATGTCTGCAAGGGAGGTGAGTCAGCTTTTGAGATTTGATTAGTGTCTTCCCTCTGATAGTTCTTGCTTCCACTTGGAGTTTGATGATCTCCTACTCATCCCTGGTCGAATTCAGAGAGGCAAGTGTCGCAGGAGAAGTTTCTGGAAGATTCCATGCTTCTCCACCTCGCGGATTGACACTGCCATTTGTCCCTTCTCGCCCATCGCACCCCATAGAAGGGATTTTTGAAATGCAACACACCTACTGTGTGTATTTAGGTGAGATGCAACACACTTTGCCTATGGAGCAGGTGAAATGGTCCAGTTTTGACTAGTTCTGAGCAGTTTTTCATGGAGAACTTCTGGGAGAAGCTGTAATCAGTTGACCTTGTTCTTTTAGGGGTTGGAACAACACTTTTAGGGGCTTAGGAGCCCTTAGTTTATGGACATTTATGCTTGGGGTTGCAGTGCCCAAAAATGTCTATAACAGACCTCCAGGAATGACTAGGTTGCTCCATCATCACTGCTCTTAGGGTCTTCATACTCAACCCTCTTATTAGTGATTTATCACACATCAAATCACTGAACTAGGGCTTCATGAAACCACCCACTAACCATCTCCTTGCTGCTCATAGGAAGACAAAATTTAGGGCTCCTTGCACTGCCCTCTTACAACAACTATACAACCTTGAATATAGCTAATCTAGGGCACTTTAGACAACCACACAACAGTGACAAGACTGTCCTCTGTCACTGTATTTCGGGCTTCCTAACAGTCCACACATAATATTGTTCTTAGGTCATCCTCTTCATCATGTTTAACACTCTTTTCTTCTCTTCAAGACAATCCCAACACATCTAACCTACACACATCTATATTCACATTAGGAGACACACTTCAGTCCTATTTCTCACTGAAATACCTGAGCATAACATCTTAGGCATGCAACCCAAGTCACAAATATATCACAACATATTGCCATCTTCTAAGGGTCATGGTCCTCTTTTTGATGCACAAATCTAGGTCGCTTAGCGACACAAACTCATTGACCAATCTTGCGAAGAAGAAGCCCTAAACTAGGGCATGCAAAATGTTGTCCAAACCCTTGGAACAACCCATCTACTTAACAACAATCATCCACAAGACTTAGCCCAACCACAACCCTACCACATACCCTTTCTACACTTCAGCCTTCCCTCAAGCTTCAGCCATATTACATGCCTGCGATAACCCTACCCTTGTCCTTTAGAAACCCTCTTCTCGACCCAATAGACCCTTCGTACCTTCGCTATTCCATGAGGTTGCTCGGGCCTCCAGTTCGCAACCATATAGGCCTCTTGGCCCTCCTGTAGCAACAAATCATGACCCTTGGTCCTTCTCCTACAACAAAGATATCACGACCCTTTTCATTATGAAGAATAGAGGTAAAATTATGCCTGTTTTAGGCCTCTTCTCCAACAAGAGCTCGACTTCCAACCATAGAACAATTTCCCCACAAACTCAGTTGCTTCAACATTTGGACAAGTCCTCCATAAGCTTGGCTAGATCACATAATAGAGATAAGAATTCAGATCCTTCTTGACTCCAACTTTGCTTCTTGAGAACTCAGTCTCCTTGGCTAGAGTCTTCTTAAGAAGTTTCAATTGGATGGTCATCAAATGAACTTGCCCCATCCCCTTCTTATAGTTTTCTATGGGGGTAACAACTAGCCATCAAGGGGCATCACTTAAGCCCAAGATGACTTGAACTTGCTAGAGAAAACCCCAACTATCATAAGAAATGAGATTCCTTTCATTTGATTTCGCCACATCATGATGCCCTAGGTACCCCTTGCTCCATTAAGGGTTCCCTCAAGCAATCAATGAATAAAATATCCTTTTCTCCACTTGGTTTCATGGCCATAACTTTGGCTACAAAATCCACTGCTTGGGTAAATTGTCCACAAAACACTTTTGTGGGTCAATTCCTCAGAAACCCAGTACCCCGAGGTTTGTGGGAGTACCTCCCAAGCTACATAAATCAACATTTCCTCTTAGTGAGGGAGGTAATTGCACCACCCAAAAGTATCTCATCATCGTCGACGACACTAGCCTAATCTTTGACATTCACTATTGCAGCATACCTTGTAGAATGAACCATGCTATTCTCGGTAGCATCTCTACCATGATTTTGTTAGAACCTAAATATTTGAACTTTTATGGGGCATACTCCCTCTGAAGCTAGACTCCCTCTGAGTCTACACAACATCCAATGGCTCACTCTGCTATTGAACTTGTGTCCTTCCAAGGCCAATCTGAGTTGCGTCAAACATTGGGCCTCATCTAGACCATCACAACTCAACTCAACAAGCGATCTCATCCTCCTAGGTCAAATGCCTCACGTGCATATGGATCCAATATCAGATGTGCAACATCACAACCCAATGAAGATACTAGATTGCCATCTTCTCGTCCTTCACACAGAGCCAACTCATCCATGCCAAAGAAACTCTTGAGCAGTCCCAACGATTCATGACAAGTCAACGAAATTCCATGATTTGAAACCTGCCACACAACAAACTATTATTCACCAGGTTCTCCATCGATCCACTAGAACTCCCAAACTGTCTCGTCACCTAGCCAATTGTGGCCACATTTCCATGTCCTTAGCCAAACCTTCTGCTCCATGCTCTAAACAATTTCTCAGCTCCCTCTGAGTTGCTTCATTATGCACACTCTGATCCAATGTCCTTTCAAAGATGCTTTGGTACCATGTTGATTTTTCCATGACATTTCGAAATTGGGCTTATGTCTAAAATCACAATCATAAACACACATAAATACCATGACACTAGCACTTTGCACAATAGAAAATATGTAGCAGTGAATCAAATCAGTGCACAAGACAATTTTTATCCCAAAACTTTTTATACTACAAATCTTAATACAACAAATGTAGGTTTGTTGTACTAGGGATAATGGCACTTACAATTAGCCCTGATACAAGATCAACTAGGGCTTGGAGTCAACAACCTTTGAATACCAATCTTTCCATGAACAAAGTACTCTTGACTTGCTGATGTAGCACTTCCACAATCCTTTCAGTCCACATACCTTGAACACTTCTGGCAGGTCCTTTGCTTCCTCTTCTATTGCTCACAAGGCTTCCACAACTTCAAAATGCTTGCATCTCCATCTGACCAATCTGCCACTATCAACCCTCCTACTGCTTCAAGAGTGACTAATCATAGGCTCACAAAAATTTCCCTTTAGCTACTTTCCTGCTCCTCCAAGATTCCAACTCATAGGGTCTTCAACAAACTAGTCTTTAGCAATGACTAGGTTACTCCATCACCACTACTCTTAAGGTCTTCATACTCAATCCTATTATCAATGATTTATCACACATCAAATCACTAAACTAGGGCTTAAAAAAACTACCCACTAATCATCTCCTTGACGCTCCTAGGAAGACAAAACTTAGGGCTTCTTGCGCTGCTCTCTTACAACCACTATACAACCCCCAAGATAGTTTATCTAGGCTAATAGCCATAACTAGGCCATTCCAACTTTCTGACAATGAGCAAAGAAATAACAAAGCCCTAACGTCATCATCAAAATTTAACCCTACAGAACTTAACTGATGTGTAACCGTATTAAACTCATTTAAATGACCAACAACAAATCCACCTTTTGACATATTCATATTAAACAAATTATTTCTGATACAAATAATATTCCATATGCATCTTCCACAACTAGTAGTTTTCGCTGTTAAATTTCTTGACCCTAAACCTACCATCTTCTACCATTGCTCCCACTCGAACCAGGAACCCTTCTCTCCAGTGAGTTTATCAGCCGAATAAATTTTCAACTCTAATACCATTTGTTAGAAATTAATTAACGGAGCAATGAAATACATAAAATATTGCGGAAACATAAATACATAAAAGAATAAAACAAGAGAGACACAAATATATGTGGTTTACCCAATTTGGGCTACATCCATGGAGAAACAATCAATCATTCCTTTCATATTATCCAACAAAATGAAGAGATACCACCTACAACATATTCACTGTAATTTCATTTTCACTCTCACACAATCTCCCCTCTCTCTCTTTCTCAAAATAATAATACACAACCGCAATACAATTCTTTCATATAAAACGAGGTATGCCTTCTAGTGCGAAAAACCCTAAATTAATATAGCTTCTATTTTCAAATCATCTGCTTAATGAACGACCCAGATTGACTACAAAATTACAATATTTTATAAGGAAACTTTTCATATATTTTTAGCTTAAGGGACGCTACCCACAAACCCCCGCCATGGGGAGGCTCATAAAAGTCATCGTCGCCCCCCTGGACCCCCATGACGGTGATTAAACGGGTGATGTTGCTGCCTCTTTGGGAACAAATATCCAACATGGCTAAAACAAAAAACTTGTGAACAATCAGGAAGATAATTAGGCTCCACATCCGACAATTGGAGCCTCACTTCTTTGACTGTGCTAGAACGTCATTTCTCCCTTTGTGGACCATATGCCATATATATTGATATCTAATCTCAATGTGCTTTGAACTGTCATGGGACATGAGATTCTCTAAAAGTTGGAACCCACTCTAATTGTCACAATACATCACAGTCGTGTCCAACACATGCTCAAACAAATATCTAAAGAGATTTCTCAACCACACTGCCTCAGAGCTAGCAATGTACTATGCCTTTATTGTACTTAAAGCAACAAACTTCTACTTCTTGCTCATCTAGGAAATCAATGCAGACCCCAAGCTAAAGAAACACTTAGATGTGCTTTTCTTGTCAACAATATTTTCAAACCAATATACATGTACAGGCTACATCTTGCTCAAATTATGTAATGCAAAGCAAGGATTTTTCCTGTTTATCATGGGATGCATCAAATCTGAATCTAAAGAGGAGTCTCTCATCCTCCTCCTCCTCCTCCTCATCACCTCTCTGATGAGCCTCGATATTGCAGCAAAAATGTTGTAACTCTCAAGGCTACCGACTTTTAATTATCAACCCAAGGTTCGTACAAAATTAAGAGGTATCAAAACTATATGTGAAGCATACAATGTGTCCTTCCTTTGTTGTCATGATGTAATGGAGTGCATGTACTGAAATCAAACCCTAAACTAATTGCAGAAAATGAACTGAAATGGAAACCCTAACCTATTGCAAGAAATAAAGTACAAGGAAAGAAACATATTCTAATTGCATAAAGATCATGAACTAAATGTAAAAGAAACCTAACTTAACCCTATTTATCACATGTGATGATTTAAACTAAATGAGCATGGAATTTGATATGGAGAGTGTTAACTGTTGTGTGCATGAATAAATATAAAATAACTTTTTCCTTTTTATCTTTTTTTCTTGAAAAATGTAAATGCTAATCTTGCTTGGTTCTTTGGTAGGGGAGATAGGTGTGGAGGAAAAGGAGTAAAATGGTTTAGATGGCTTGGAGGGCAAGTAGGGGCCTAATCCTGGCTTCTAGTGATGATTTTTCTCAATTCAGGCTCAAAACAGGCCACTATAGGTTTTCCTACAGGATGTTTATAGGATCCCTTGTTTTATTACAAAAAGTAGGCTGAAAGCTTAGGAAGTGGTTTAGAAGGTGGAATGGAGCTTGGGAAAGGCGGATAATGGAAGAATAAGGCTTGGAGGTGGTGGACACTACCCAGAACTCAAGCGAAGGCTCCAAGATGGGTAGATTTGCTCAATGGAAATGACAATTTTTGCTTTGGTGACATGGGTGGATGAGGCTTGGATGAGGCGAACGAGATGAGGTATCCCTGCAATGTAGAAGATCCTGAAACAACAAACATTATTGTATGCATCTATCCACAAATTCATCTATACATGGGAAAGATTGATTAAATAATAGAAAATTACTTAGTCTAAAAATCAGAAATTTGAGAACTAGTGAGCTAGTAAATCTATCAAATGCCTAACCTAATCAAGTGAAAAATGAAATGGGGTAAATTTTGTTATTAAATAATTTTTTTTTGTGATATAATGCAAGTGGAACAAACTCAATTGAAGCTCGTTAGCATGCTCTAAAAAATAGCATAAATTTATTGTTCTTTGCTAAAAAGGAGTTCCAGAAATCTAGATTTGGGAATAAGAAGACTAATCCAAGTAGCTCAATGATTACTATGACCTTCCAAATATTTTCCAAGGATGAAAGGATGCTTGTGATACCACAAAAGAACTTACATCAACCATTTAACCTAATCCTACAATAAGAAATCATTAATACTAAATGCATAAATGGAAAGAAATAAGAACAAGAAATTCATGTGAATAATAAGTGAAAAGAAGAAAAGAAATGATACAAAAGGGATTTGAGGCTCCTAGGATGGCCAAGCCCAAGGAAACTCAGAGACCTATGGAGGACAACAAGATTTAGAAGCTGAACATGACACCAATATTCATTATTTTGACCAATACAATTACATCCATGCAAGAAAATACAATGGAGCTGCAAAAATATGAGTTATCTCCACAGGAAGACTAATAAAATCTATCCCTAGATGAAAATTCGACTTGGTACTTATACAAAATGATTAGGAATCATTCCCCATGAAAGGAGGAAGCTTTCCCCACCAAAATCCCTTGATTAGTGGATCTGGTTCCTAATACTAGGAATCTGCATTAAATGGCAGAGAACATATTCCTAGATCGTCTCAATCATTGGAGTTCTACAATCTGTGCCATAATTCCATCATATCTTGTTGACTTATTATTTAATATTGATCTTCTTGTAGTCAGGAGAAAGTCCCTAAATTATCTCCTCTTCCAAATCTGCCCAATATTCTCATAATATTCCACAAAAATAAATAATATTAGGCACAAATATGCAATTATTCATAAACCTTCTTAATGAACATATTAAAGTTAAAAATACATTATCTAATGCAAAAAAAGAGGTTTAATGTGTTGAAGGATGGTTAGATGGGCCTTAATTTATATTAAATTTAGAGGCATGGGCCTTAATTTATGTATAATTTATAGGCCCATCACTCTTATTACACTTCTAATCTCAAGTAGTTGATCATCTGGGCTCACAGGTCAACTCCCTCTGGAACTGAACACAAAGATGATTTGATCCTGTCAGAAATAAATTGTTAGCACATATAGAACCAAACATCAAAGACATACCTTCAATCTTGAAGAGGTTGGAGTCTGCATCTTATTACCATCAATCTAAGCATGCCAAGTACTAGGGGAATTGCTTTAGTCCATATGGGACTTTCTTCAATCCGTGATCATGGGTTTCATCTCATGTGCCTCAAATATTTGAGGTAGCTTTGAGTATGCTACACCATGGAGGAAGCCAACTTCACATACATATGATAATAATACATTTGACAATAGGTGATAGGATCTTATCACAACATATTCCTTATCGTTGATGAATTTAACATTGCAGAGACATCTAACACTGCTGCATCTTGTCATCTGGAATGATCCTTACATGAAGGACACATTGTTGCTTATCTTCTCCTTATCTTAGAATATTTCATTGTTACATGACAACTTTCTCTTTCTAAATAGGAAGTCTCTTTTAGTCATAATCATTAACCTGAGATACTGTAATCCTTCCTCTGAGGTCTGGGCTCTTGTTCATTTCCACTCTAATCATGGGATGGCTCTACATCCTCCTCATTCTCAATATTCATTAGAGAAATTTTGAGGTAAGAAATGGGCCAAAAAACAAAATTGTACAACCAAAATAAACTTTGTAAGAACCAATAGGATTCAATATGATGATGTCAACCATGGGGGATGATTCACCATTTTTGGAGTAAAAAAGTAAAAAGAGTAAAAAATAAAAAAAATAAAAAAACTATTTTTCAACTCGTATTTTCAACTTATCGCTTTATGGTTTAACTCAAGTTTCGAGTGGGAGCACTCATTGGATGCATAATGTAATTCCTCATCCAATGAATACCAATGTTGCATACTTTCGATGGACCTCGCTACATGAAAAAGCATGATTGCAGTCACATTTTTCATGTATTTCTCATTTTTCGTGTAGCAGGGTCTGTTGAATGTATGCAACATGGGTACTCACTGGATGCAAAATTAAATTCCACATCCAACGAGTGCTCTTTCTCGAAATTTGAGTAAAACCATATGGAGAAAATTTGAAAATACAAGTTGAAAAAATAATTTTTTCCTTTTTTCCCTCTAAAATTTGATGATGTAGTGTAATCTTATTTTATTATTTCCACTATTATTTTATAATATTCCTTAGGAGGCTGATTTTAGAGCTCAAAATTTCTCTTATGGAAGACTTGGTCCTTACATCCATCTGATGTACTTGATGAGAGGCAAGATTGTCTTTCTTCTCTAAATATGAGACTGACTTCTTCATTTTCCTGCACTAGCTCCCCCTTGGAGCTCTTCCAGCATTACTCTGCCTCCTGATGATCCTCAATATGGATATGTGTTCCTTGATCACATTCTCATCCAAGAAGTTAGAAACATTCAAATATTCATGTAGGAAGAATAAACAAATCTAAACAAAAGTAGTGTCACAAAGAAATAATAAGAGTTTTGAAAGTTGATGACCAACGATCTTGGTTATAGGCCAAAATCCCCTTTCTTAAATAAATCTCAACCCTTGACCTGTGGGTTATAGCCCACAGGCCTTATCGGAAGCATTCTAGGCTTTGTGCCTTTTATAAATCATGGGCTTACATTAAAATCCAGCCATCCCTTTATCGATGCCTTTATTTCCATCGGAAGCCACCACCCATCCACTTTATTAATTAATTGAGCTTTAAAGCCGCGGCCACACATATACATTTACATGGGAACACACCATAAAACCCCGCTCCAATTAACATATACGGATTTCAAATTTTATACCCCCGCCTTTATAAATATCGGCGGGTCCGCCTATTCGGCCATCGCAACAATCTCTTGACTCCCCTTCCTTTTCTCCGATGCGATAGTCGCATATCGCTATCGGCGATTCCTAAAGCATCAATACTGGCGATGCGATCACCCCGCGGACCCGACGCTCCTTTGTGTTCCTTCCTATAATGATTTCAGGTCCAGAATATTGGGGGTTATCGCAGACTCTCCGGTTTATAATGTAATGGTCCTGCGGACCCGACACCTCCTTTATGCTCCTCTTTATAATGTTTCAGCTCCGGAATGTCGGAGCTTGCTCTTAACAGTTCTAAAGGCTCCGATGCGATATTTGGTTCGGACCTGATATGGGCAAGAACCAATCTAATAGGATTTCATGTCCGGAACAGTGTTCCGCTTAAGGAAAATGTCATGAATCCTCTGGGTAAACAGAGTAGTCGCTAAACCTTGTAAGATAACTTAGGAAGCCTGCGTATGCCGAAATGAAAGGGAAACGATCCCAAAGCTTCAATCACACATCATGCGGGAAAATAAAGCGGATTCATCAACTTTCAACTCACAGCAAAACAAACTATCTGATACACACATACACATTTTCAATTAACAGAAAACCATTAACTCAGATACCGGAGAAAGAAGCTTCCCAAGGAATAGTGCTTCCAACCGATCCTTCTCTCTCTCTCTGTGCTTCACCCTCGGTCTTGGTTGCTTACAATTATTTCCACCCTATTGTTTCACATCATAAATAATCACGAGACACACATTTCATATGTTCTAACATAATCAGGAACTCTGCATATATTAATATGAAAGCACAATTTACATTCGAGAGACTTTGGTCTCATGCACACCCACACACACATGCCAGATTTTCCTTACTAATGGCCTCTCTTCACAAGCCAAATTCTCAACACTAGTGGCCTCCTCTTTCCCGTAGGCTAACCATATAGAACTGGGATTGGATTACTAATCCCATCTGTTGGGTGTGGAGCCTGATTATCTTCTATATTCAAAGGTATCGCCACATAGGACCCTAGTTCGAAATGGGGGCGGCAACGCCGCCCGTAAAATATTCGCTGCAGGGGGGGTCCGGGGGGGGCGGCTGCGACCTTTGGGAGCCCCCCCTAGCGGGGGGTTTCAGGGGCAGCGCCCCCGAAGCTAAAAACAACTGTAAAATTGCCTTGTAAAAGTATAGTAATTTCTAGTCAATCTGGGCCGTTCATTAGGCGGATGATCTGACGGTAGAACTTATGTTTAGTTTAGGGTTTTTTGCCCTAGAAGGCGACCCCTCTCTTTGTATGAGGGTATTGTATTTGAGGCTGTGAGATAGATGTGTATTCTGTGAGCGAGAAACAGAGAGGTGAGACTGTGAGAGAAAACAGAGGATATTACAGCGGATTTGCTGTAGGTTGTGTCTCTTCATTTTGCTGGATAATAAAAAGGAAGGACTGGCTGTTCGGGGTGGACGTAGCCCAAACTGGGTGAACCACGTATATCTGTGTCTCTCTTGTTTTGTGCGTTTTCTGTGTTTATATTTCTGCAATATTTAATGTGTTCCATTGCTCCGTAATATATAATTTTCTAACAACTGGTATCGGAACCGAAGGTCTATTTGGCTGATAAACTCGCAGGAAAGAAGGGTTCCTGGTTCGAGTGGGAGCAATGGCGGAAGATGGTAAGTTTAGGGTCGAGAAATTTAATGGCCAAAACTTCTCGCTGTGGAAGATGCATATGGAAGATTATCTGTATGAGAAAGATCTATACCTACCATTGGGCGAAAAAACAAAGATGCCGACGGGTATGAAAGACGAAGAATGGAACCTTCTCGATAGAAAGGCACTTGGAACAATACGGTTGTGCCTTGCTACGTCAGTCGCCTTCAACATTTCGAAGGAAACCACGACAGAGGGTTTGATGCAGACGTTGTCGAAACTATATGAAAAACCCTCGGCCTCAAACAAGGTATTTCTTATGAAACGGTTATTTAATATGAATATGTCGGAAGGTGGATCTGTTGCAAACCATTTAAATGATTTTAATACAGTTACAAGTCAGTTAAGTTCTGTAGGGGTAAACTTTGATGATGAAGTTAGAGCTCTGTTATTCTTGTGCTCATTACTAGAAAGTTGGAATGGTTTGGTAATGGCCATTAGTAACTCAGTTTCTGGATCTAGTACTTTAAAGTTTGATGATGTTGTCGGTGCTATCCTTAGCGAGGAAATGCGACGGAAAAGCTCCGGTGAGACATCGGGAAATGCTTTGAGTGCAGAGTCTAGAGGAAGAAAAATGGAAAGAGGAAAGAGCTCAGGATATCGCAGTAAATCAAGGAAAGGCAGATCTAAGTCCAGATCGGGGATAGTGTGCTGGAAATGTGGAAAGAAAGGACACCTAAAGAAAGACTCTAGATCTCGGAAGGGAAAAGAAGGAGATGCACAACAAGAAAACAATCATGAAGCAAATGTGACAGGTGAGGTGTTACAAGATGCTTTGATTCTTTCTTTCGAAAATATTACTGATTCCTGGGTGGTAGATTCAGGGGCTTCATTCCATGCCACACCTGATAAGAAATACTTTCATGACTATGTTCAAGGAGATTTTGGACAAGTTCGTCTAGGTGATGATAAACCCTGTAAAATCGTTGGAATGGGTAAGGTTCTTGTAAAACAGCAGAATGGAAACCAATGGCTATTAAAGGAGGTAAGGCATGTTCCAGATCTAAAGAAAAATCTAATTTCAATAGGGCAGTCAGTTGGTGAAGGTTGTGTGACAAGTTTCACAGATAAAGCTTGGAAGGTCACTAAAGGAGCCCTGGTAATAGCAAAAGGCGAAAAGGTTGGTACATTGTATTTATGCAATGGTATTTCTAACTCTGTTAATGCTTTAACTTCCAGAGGAGCAGATGCAGCATTATGGCATCATAGGCTCGGACACATAAGTGAAAAGGGGATGAAGATTCTTCACTCAAGGAATTTGTTGCCGGGTTTGAAGAATGTTGATTTGGACTTCTGTGAGAACTGCATTTATGGAAAACAGAAGAGAGTCAGATTTCTCAGAGTTGGGAAAGAAAAGAAGAACGAAAAATTAGAGCTTGTGCATACAGACGTATGGGGACCTGCTCAGGTATCATCTCTCGGTGGCTCTCGTTATTATGTTACTTTTATTGATGATGCAACTAGAAAAACTTGGATTTATTGTATTAAGAATAAATCTGATGTATTTGATACTTTCAAGAAATGGAAAGCTTTGGTTGAGATTGAGACAGGAAAGAAATTGAAGTGTCTTAGATCAGACAATTGAGGTGAATATTGCAGCAAAGAGTTTGATAGGTACTGTTCAGAGCATGGAATTCGTAGAGAGAAGACAGTTCCAAGAACACCACAAGAAAATGGTGTGTCAGAAAGGATGAACAGAACAATCATGGAGCGTGCAAGGTGCATGAGATTGCATGCAGGATTGCCTTTACAGTTTTGGGCAGATGCTGTAGATACTACTATTTATCTAATAAACAGAGGGCCTTCAAGTTCCTTGGATGGTGGTGTTCCAGAGGAAGCATGGACAGGTAAAAAGGTAAACTACTCTATTTTAAAGCCTTTTGGTTGTGAGGCCTTTGTCCATATTGATAAAGAAAATAGAACAAAGCTTGAGGCAAAGTCAAAGAAATGTACCTTTATTGGATATGGTGTTAATGATTTTGGTTATCGCTTATATGATTACGAAAATCACAAAATCATTAGGAGCAGAGATGTAATATTCAATGAAAAGGTCTTGTATAAGAATCAGTTGCAGGAAAAGAAACAGGAAAAGGAAAACAAGGAATACACAGTCCTTGATGAAATCACTGAAAAATTAAAGGTGCCTGAAAATAATAATAATCAACAACCACAACAACAGCAACCACCACAACAGCAACAGGCACCCCAAACACCTGAAAGTGGTGTTAGAAGATCTACCAGGATAGGTAGACCCCCTGAACGATACTCTCCTTCATTATATTATTTATTGTTGACTGATTCCGGTGAACCCGAATGTTATGAAGAAGCAATGCAGGTTGAAAGCAGGAAGAAGTGGGAGGTAGCCATGGAAGAAGAGATGGACTCCTTAATGCATAACCAGACTTGGGATTTAGTCAGGTTGCCTGTAGGAAAAACTACATTGAAGAATAAATGGGTTTACAGGCTGAAGGAAGAAGATGGAGGAAAACAGAGGTATAAAGCTAGACTTGTGGTAAAGGGGTTTGCACAGAAGAAAGGTATTGATTTTGATGAAATATTTTCTCCTGTTGTTAAAATGACTTCAATCAGAACTATTTTAAGTCTTGTAGCAGCTGAAGATTTGCATCTTGAGCAGTTAGATGTAAAGACAACCTTTCTCCATGGGGATTTGGAGGAAGAGATATATATGCAGCAGCCACAAGGATATGAGGTGAAAGGGAAGGAGAAACTAGTGTGCAGGTTGAAGAAGAGCTTGTATGGCTTAAAACAGGCTCCAAGGCAGTGGTATCTAAAATTTGACAAGTTTATGTCTGAACAAGGTTATACTAGATGTCACTCTGATCATTGTGTTTATTTGAAAAAGCAAAATGATGGCAGCTATATTATATTGTTACTGTATGTAGATGACATGCTTGTTGCAGGATCTAACATGCAGGAAATAAATGTGCTCAAAAGAAAATTGGCAAATTCATTTGCAATGAAGGATTTGGGAGCTGCGAAACAAATCCTTGGTATGAGAATAACTAGAGACAGGAAAAATCGTAAATTAACATTGTCTCAGAATGAGTACATACAAAAGGTGTTGAAAAGATTTAACATGCACAATGCAAAACGAGTTAGTACACCTTTTGCTAGCCATTTCAAACTTAGCAAGGAAATGTGCCCAAAGACCCAAGAAGACATGGATTATATGTCTAAAGTTCCATATGCATCAGCAGTTGGAAGCTTAATGTATGCAATGGTCTGCACAAGGCCTGATATTGCACATGCAGTGGGAGTTGTAAGCAGGTACATGAACAATCCAGGAAAGGAACATTGGATGGTAGTGAAATGGATTCTCAAATATTTGAAAGGTACCACAAATCAAGCATTATGCTTTGGTGGTTCAAACATATCCCTACAAGGATATGTTGATGCAGATATGGCAGGTGACAGAGATAACATGAGGAGCACTACAGGATATGTATTTACTGTTGGAGGAACAGCTGTCAGTTGGGTTTCAAAAATCCAAAGTGTTGTTGCACTTTCAACAACAGAAGCAGAGTATGTTGTTGCTACAGAGGCTAGTAAAGAAATGATTTGGTTACAAAGGTTTATGGGTGAATTGGGTAAGGAGCATGATATGGGCACATTATATAGTGATAGCCAAAGTGCCATTCATCTTGCAAAGAACTCAGCATTTCATTCCAGGACTAAACACATATAGCTCAAGTACCATTTCATACGATCAGTGCTGGAAGATGGAGAGTTGAAGCTGGAAAAGATACACACTAGCCAGAATCCTGCAGATATGCTAACAAAAGTTGTAACCAGGGAGAAACTGAGAATATGCTCAGTTTCAATTGGTCTTCAAGGATGACGATGAAGATGAGAAACATCCAGGTCCAAAGAGGAGTCATTGTCCAGCAAATGGAGCAGCGGTGGAGTTGCTACAATCAGTCTCCAAGTGGGAGATTGTTGGGTGTGGAGCCTGATTATCTTCTATATTCAAAGGTATCGCCACATAGGACCCTAGTTCAAAATGGGGGCGACAACGCCGCCCGTAAAATATTCGCTGCAGGGGGGGTCCAGGGGGGGCGGCTGCGACCTTTGGGAGCCCCCCCCTGGCGGGGGGTTTCGGGGGCAGCGCCCCCGAAGCTAAAAACAGCTGTAAAATTGCCTTGTAAAAGTATAGTAATTTCTAGTCAATCTGGGCCGTTCATTAGGCGGATGATCTGACAGTAGAACTTATGTTTAGTTTAGGGTTTTTTGCCCTAGAAGGAAACCCCTCTCTTTGTATGAGGGTATTGTATTTGAGGCTGTGAGATAGATGTGTATTCTGTGAGCGAGAAACAGAGAGGTGAGACTGTGAGAGAAAACAGAGGATATTACAGCGGATTTGCTGTAGGTTGTGTCTCTTCGTTTTGCTGGATAATAAAAAGGAAGGACTGGCTGTTCGGGGTGGACGTAGCCCAAACTGGGTGAACCACGTATATCTGTGTCTCTCTTGTTTTGTGCGTTTTCTGTGTTTATATTTCTGCAATATTTAATGTGTTCCATTGCTCCGTAATATATAATTTTCTAACACCATCCTTTCCCTAAATCACTCAAATAAAATCTCTAAAGCTCTACATGCAATGCATACATATGACAAAAAGCCTCTTGAGACTTTATTCTATCTTTTCCCTGTTTTAAAATAGAAAAGCCTCCTTATCACTTAATGGTCCACATCCATTCCTTTTATGCCTAAAAGCTCTCCCTAGTTCCTATGTTCTCATTTATTTATTTTGAGAACATCTAATTAAATCACACTTAAAAGCCTAAATATTAACCTGACTTGGAACTTAGGAAACTAATTCCAAAAATGCATGACCCCCTATGTCTACTATTTACAATGATTTCCCTTGGGCTGAATGCACCTGCATCAAAAGTACTTATCTTTAACGAGGATTGTAGGAAGCTATTAGCTCCCTCTTGATCATACACCACTGGCAATCAACCATATGCAAATGTTTTTTTAGAATAAATTCATCCTCTTGAGTGCCACCGATATTCTCATTCTAGATCCTCCCAAGCTCGACTATCAATGTACATGATAATCAATGGATCTGCATCATACTATATCCTACTGGGAGACTAGCCCATCTAGGGTTACACTTAATGTATCATTGGTACTTGAATAATTCAATAACTTCTCACTGATCATAAAAACACTAGGGTTCCAATATTGTAAAACCCATGCCTTCACCATATCCAAGCCCCTCATAAGGTTCCTCTCAAATCCTAACCTTTATTGTAAGAACAAGGGCTCCCTAGGGTTTCCTTCAAACCCTAACATTGTTTTAGGTCTCCAACATCTTCATCTCTTTCACTCTAATCGATCATGAAATCCATCATAGATGTCTTCACAGGGGTGATCTCAATGAATTTTCTTAAGCCCAACTCAGATTCCATGTTAATTTTTATGGATAGATTGACCTCTAGTTTAGATAATTGTATTTTTAACTCTTTTCAAAATTTTCATATTAAATTCACCCCATAACATCATTAGAAATTATGTAGAGAGAAAAAAAACATCAATAATGGAGCGGAATAGTAAGGAACAATAGAAGAAAAACATACATAATAGAGACACTAGGATTTAGGTCAGAGACTAGGGAAAAACCACACAAGGGGGAAAATCCAACCAAATTATTCTTCTTAGATATTCATCAAATGTTTAGCTGAGATACAATGTACAAATATCACGAGACACAAGTCTTTCATCATCAATCACATTAGGCCACCTAGGACCAAACCTGGATCATACGAGATCCTCATAAGATAGTAACATACATAGAGGTATGTTACAACTTTGACACATCCTTATCTTAGAGACACTGTCACCACTGTCACATCACTGCCATAAACAAGGAAAAATATCATTACTATACAATGTCACACATCATTGTCATAGAGGCACTGTCACAACTTTTGTATGGATCTCTGTCATATATTAAGGTTGTCCTTGTCACATATCACTGTCATAATCACTACCATCCACATGTATCACAACCATACTATCATAAGGAATCTGCCATACTGTCATAAAGGAATTTCCATACAAGGATATACCAAACATCACTTTCAGGTAAGGACTTCCATACAAAGACACTACAAAACATCACTGTTATACAAGGACACTGCCAATCATCACTTCACTGTCATAGGAAAGGGTAATCTCTAACACAGGTCATTGTCATAAGCATAAGTAATCACTAATATATTAGTATTATACATCATAAACATCCTTTCCATATGTCATATTAATTGTAGGCCAAACATCACCGTTATAATCACTACCCAAGTACAAAATACGACTGTCATATATTACTACCATTTGACCTCACTGTAACACAAAGAATTAGAGCTTGATAACAATCTCTCTTGACTCCTATTTAAATCTTGCCTATTTTATTGAGAAACACACCTTTTAGGATGTCAACACTAGCCCATAAAAAACAACTTAGCAAGCTTCATACCCTAAACATGTCTGCCCATATACCTAACCAACCTTAGCACAAAAAACACTACTCTGTCTACTCTATAATTACACGAATCTATCTAGAATAAAATTGAACTTGAGGTAGACATACCTATGAAAAATATCAGCCTTGAGGAAACCCTACTGCGACCATTTAACTTCAATTCAGACCCCTGATATTCTGTTCACATTCTTTGACTTACCTATGTTGGAACCTAAAGAGACTCAACCCCTTTTGTTGGCTATTAACCATCCCTTTCAGCCCTCCTTACAACACCTTATTAGGGCATGCTTCATTCCATACATGTATGAAATTGGATGACCCTTAACCAAAGGTATGAAACACTTTTTCCATAGAACTAGCCACAAAACCTTATAACAACAATTGCCTCTAGCTTCCATGAATTCAACTTGTACCAAAACATATGAACAAGAACAACCCTTCTTTGACTTCGACTTGCAAGACACAAAAAGGATAACCCATTCATCCTCCTCCTCCACCTCATAATAGCTCTTAGGAGTATCAACTGACACAGAGAGAAAATGCCTTAGAAGTTCAAATTGAATTGTTCCAAATGAGAGGATAGGTGCCCAATTTATAGTTGTTCCCATGTACGAAGAGTCATGACTTTTGGGTAGGCTAAATTGAGGCCGACTTGTAAATTTGGAGGGAAAAACACAAATTCAAATTTTCTAATAATATTTAAATATATTTTACATATTCTTGATGATTACTTGCCGAAGTGAATTTATCATATCAATTAATAATAAGAGGAGAGTCAAATAATAATTTCCTTTACCCAAATCAAATTCTTTTGGGGCAAGATGGGTTTCTTTTGGGGTAGTTGGGCTTCTGTGGGAAATTCGTCCCATAGCTACCCCAATTTTCAACATATAAGATTAATAAAATTTTTGGAATCAAAATAATATAAGGAACTATACTAAAGAAGTAATGCAATTAAAACTACTATAACAAGAATATATCATAAGATAACGATGCATCTAAAACAAGGAACCTACCAAAAAACAAAAACAAAGGCAGTGAGATCCTAATAAGGTTGATAATTTGAAGGTGGGAAAGGTAACATGAATGTATGAGATAAAAGAGATAAAGAGGAACCAATCCAAGTGGGAAGGGGAGGGGAAAAGTGTGTGTGTGCACATTTAGAGTAAGATAGGAGGAAGAAAGTGGGTGGTAAAAGGAAGGAAACATGATGAGAGGAGGGGAAATGTAGGGAAAGAAGGGGAGAAGGAAGAGGACTATTGGGAAAGAAAAAGGGGGGAGGGAAGAAGGAAAAGAAAGGGAAGGGGGTTAGGGGGAGAAGAGGGGGAATTTCTTAGAAGGAAAATGTAGGGGGAACCACAGGGGAAATTTTTTCCATAGATGGATATCTAGATGGGATAAACTAAGAGGGGTGTTGAGTAAGAACATGGAGCCAATTGTTGCTAACCTCAAGACCACCATCCCTATCGAGATTATTAGGATGTTTTATTATTTCTAAGGCTTCCCTATATTGTCTTTTGTAATAATAGTGGTCGTTGAATAATATTTTAGTGCTTTATATGTGTATATGGTGTTTGTTTTTGGAGGAGTGTTCGGTCAGAGCAAAGATCTCACTGTTCCATTCTTTACATTTGCTCCATGTTCCTTCAATCTGTCTGTGAATGATCTTCCTGTCTCTCTAATGTAACATTTCCCATAGCAGAAAATTGTTTTACAAACTCCTTTGAGCTGGAGGTGGTCCATTATATCCTTGACATATATCATATTTTGACGAATACTTTTAAGAGGTTTGAAAGAGGATACTATGTTTTTTTTCTTTAGGACTTTGACAATTTTATCGATGACGCCACAAATGTGGGGTTATCATTTGGTTCATAATTCTAATAATATCAACCATAGAAATCTACAAACATATATTTGGGTTTGCTAATTTTCGAGGGGCTCTTTTGGTGCAAGGATGTAACCCTTTTCTTGAGAATATCAACAACTAAATAGTTAACCTTGTAATCAAGACAATTATTATTATGTGTGTGTGTGAGAGAGAGAGCTTATGTGGATTTTGAAGTAACAACCAAGTGGGATGTTATATATGAGATTAGAGCATCATTGAAACACATCTTTTGTGTAAATTAATTATTTTGATATAACAATAAAACTCACTAATAAGTGTGATAATTATTTATGGACTTCTACTTAGTAATGATTCTATGAACACCATGGTTGAAACCCACAAAAACTAACAGAATATTTATATGCTAGTACAAAAAATTAGGAAAATATTGCTAACCAATATCCTATGATGACCATGTTGATTCAAACTTTTTAGGTTGTGAAAGAACATGTGAAGGCTAAAAATACAATATTACATTGAATCAAAAATAAATTTGAGAATGTCCTTGATAGGAATGAGGAAGAGGAAGGGGAATTCCCTGGTGTACTATGTGCAAGCCTAGAAAAACACTAAGATACTTGATGTGTAAGAAAGTAGAGCTCCCAAGAAGCAACCAATATAAGAGGAACTTACAATGAGAGAACTAAGGAAAATCAAATATCCCTCCTTTGGAGTTGAAATTGGTAATGGAATATCAGTTAAAAGAAATGGAAAATATTAGTCCAAATCATTTTTATAATGAAATGAAGGCCATATTATATATATTATTTTTTGGATTAAGCAACATATGGTTGTAACACCAAATGATTGTTGAAGGATTGGACATGGATACAATCTAATAAATGGAATTCAAGTTTTTCCCTTGAGGTGCACATGATATTGTAAATGGGATGGATTGGTTAGAAAGAATCACACTTAACTGAGAATAACAATAAGTTAGTAATATGTATATATGACCTAAAAAATGCAATGACATTCCAATGAAAATTAGGGCTTACAATTGTTATACAAATAACAACCATGCAATTTAAACATACCCTTAGAAACAATTGTGATCTCTATGTTGTGAGAGTAATAGAATTAGAAGGTTTAAAAGAGTATGGGGAAACCTTAGATATCCATCCAATGTTCAAGGAGTTTGAAGATGTATTTTTAGAAGAATTTCTTGGATCCCCCTCCCCCCCCCACATGTTCCCAAAGATAACTTCAATTTTCCATTGAATTAGTGCTTAGAGTTGGACCCATGGAATGTGGAAACCTTAGATAACCATGTTTTTAGAATAATTGCTTGGATTAACCCGCACCCCCTCCTCCCCTCGAAGAAAGCTTTTGTTCACCATTGAATCAACATTTAGAGTAGAACCCATGGTTGAACCTTCTTAAAGGTTGATGAAAACTAAGTGAATGGAGATTAAGTTATAGCCCCTAGAGTTATTAGATAAATGACTAACAATAGCTAGTTTTTTTCCCTAGTGCGCTCTAATGTTTTTCTTAAAAGAAGGACATCTAAATGTATTTTGTAAATATTACATGAAACTATATATGTTAAATATCAAAAGTAAATATCCATTTCCAAGAATTGATTATATATCATACCAACTTAGAGGAGCCAAGATAATATCTAAGATATATTTGAGAGTTCAATATCATCAATAGTTGAGACTCGAGAGTTAAAGATGTTCATAAAACGTACTTTAGAACATTATGTTGAATTTGTAACTATTTTAGGTCTTCATAATGTGCATTTGGTCACTTGATGTAATTGTATTTATCATTGTAAAGCATATTTATAAATGCTCGAGTCAAAGGAAAATTTATTTTGAGTCAAAGTCCCATTGCAACATTTTAAAGATGAAAATTTGACTTTTTGAAATGTAAAGTTTGGTTCCAAAAGTGACAAGTTGGCTTCCCTCTATGTCAAGTCAGCTCTCTCCAAGATACATGTCCATTCACCCTAGGAAAAATGCTATATAAAGGCATCTCAACCTCCTCCATATGGGCATTCACATTCTCTCACATAAGACAATTTTTGGGCAAGCAAGCAAAGGACAAGAAGGACGAAGATGGAGGTTGGAATTTCTCTCTTCTCTCTCTCTATCTCTAGCAAATTAAATGTGAGGATTGATCTGTCTCTCTATGGTTCACTTTTTTCTGGGGCAACTATTTCAGGGGGACGAAATTTCTAGGTTGTTGGGGCAACTGTTGTGGGGCCAAAATTCTGTGGCAATTGGATATTTTAGGAAGACCAGAATCATGGGTCAGACATGCAGAGTGAAGTGCAAGATCATATTGGGTGACTTTACTTGGAGGAGAAGAATGGGTTTGACCATAGGTCTAGGCGCGTCTCTCATTGAACAAGAATAATTTTTTATTGAAAAAGGCTGCTAGGTTTTCCTAGGGTAAATCTTGTCTTATTTTGTGTGTTGTGATCTCTATTGTTCCACTATTCTTTATGGTTGAATTTCTAAAGCATAATCGATGAATGATATGTCGGAATAAGTTAAAAGAAACATCTACATCAAAAGTAATTATCATAATTTCAGAAATATTGTGCTAACTCTAATTGCACTAATAAAATCAACATGGTATCAGATCTTTAGTGAAGGAAGAAAGGAACATTGATGTCAGCTTGAAAAAACCATAGAGAGAATTATATTCAAGTCCTTCTTGCAGATTGGTTTCTATGGATTCTTCTTTGAAATATGAAAACAAGCTATAGGGAGCATCTAATTTTAGAGCTTGGAAAGTTAGAATATATATGCTTCTTGCCAAGAACGAGGTTTTGGATATTTCTACAGGGAAGGTTACTGAACCAACTAATGAGGCAGGGAAAGAAAAATTCAAAGAAGATGACATCAATGTTATGAGTATTATAATAAATTCCAATAGGGATCATTTGGTTCCCTACATTTTAAAACCTGATACTTCAAAGAATATGTACAAGGCCCTAGTGAATCTCTACACTATCAAGAACATTGGTCAATCAATGAGCCTAAATAATGAACTTTGAAATACAAAGATGACTAATGAAGATACCATGGCTTCTTACTTTATAAGGATTTCTCAAATAAGGGACTAAATACAAGCAATTGGAGAATCCATTCTTGATTAAGAACTAGTGATTACACCACTCAATGGTCTTCCTAGATAATGGGATGCTTTTACAGTAGGTATAAGCAGTTGGAAGGAAACTCCTACATTTGGACGACTATGGACATTGTGTGCTTAAGGAGAAGCAAGATTGATGACTAGATATTGTCAAGATAAGGAAGTTCAAGCCCTTGTAGCTCATTTCAAGATCAAGAACAAGGGAAAGAAGAAATTTGGACCTCAACACATGAAGTCAGGAAAGGGATATTCTTCCTCTAAGAAGAAGAAAGAATTATCAAAGATCCAATTTTATGGCTGTTAGGGATATGGAATTTTCAAGAGGGATTGTCCTAACATGGCTAATATAAATAAGAGAAAAGGGAAACAACATGCTTCTATAAGAGATGTTGAAGATGAAAAACCAAAGAAGGCCAAAGGTGATAAGGATTTCTTTTACTATTTTGCTTTGACAGGTTCCCTTGCAGATGATGATGACATGTGACAGGTAGATAATGGAGCATCAAGGCAAATGATTGGAGAGTGTGGGAATATTTTTAAGCATGACAAACAAGAAGTTGTCTCAAAGGGGCGAACTGGGAGAAAATAACAACTATGCGATCAAAGGATTGGGAAGGCATCCATAGAGATGGAATCTGTTAACAATGCACATCTCAACAATGTTCTTGATGTACCAGGTTTGAAAAAGAATATTTTCTCTGTTTCTTGTTTAGAAGATAAAGGAGATAGGGTTGCTTTTGTGGATGGCAAAGCACTCTTTTGGTCCAAGGGATATAGTATAGATAATGCTAGGGTTATTGGGATTCATGATGGAAGACTCTATAGACTTGTAAGTCAACTAGATCAAGCACTAGTACATGACAAAATAAATCTAAGTGAGTTATGACATAGAAAGTATGGACATATTCATTTTAGAGCATTAATTGAGATGAGTCAAATAGTTCTAGGGGTTCTTGAACTACAAATAAAGGATGATGGTGTATGCAAAGGTTTTTCTCTTGGGAATAACATCAAGAAACAATTTCCAAATGGCAACAACAGATCTACAGAAGCTTTGAACTTGATTCATTTTGATGTATGTGGTCCAATGCCTGTGAAATTTCTTGGTGGTTCGTTGTACTATGTGACCTTCATTGATGAATTATCCCGTAAGACATGAATATATCTCTTGAAGACTAAGGATGAGGTATTCGACAAGTTCCAGAAATTCAAAGTTGAAGTGGAAAACTTGACAGGTAGAAATATCAAGCTATGATGATCTGACAATGGAGGAGAATACACATCGAAGGAACTTGTTTCTTTTTAAAAATAGGTTGGGATTAAGAGGGAGTTGATTGTCCCCTATAATCCACAACAAAATGGTGTAGTATAATGAAAGAACAAGTCCATTTAGGAATATTTCAAGGCCATGATGCATGATTTGGACTGGACAATGTTCTTATGGGGGGAGCATCATAGAAAACTATGTACATTCAAAATAGAAGTCCTCATAAAGTTTTGGAGGGTATGACTCTTGAAGAAGCTTTCTTTAAAATAAAGCCAGAGGTTAGTCACATGAGGCTCTTTGATTGCCTATATATATTCATGTTCCCAAGGATAAGAGGAACAAGATTGAGCCTTCAGGAAAGAAAGACACATTTGTTGGATACAATGAGTCATCGAAAGCTTACATAGTATACATGCTAGAAGAACGATGGATTGAGGTCAGCCGAGACATCACCTTCAATGGAAAAATGACATATTGGAAGTATAAGGAAGTCTCTGTATATTCCTTGGATGAAGTAAAGTAGGATGCCTCAAGGGAGAAGCATTCAATTTCTACAGAATGTACCGAAAGGAAAAAAGGGCATCAAGATCTAGAAAAACTAGTCATATTTCTAGAGATAAAGAAGAGACCAGCATGGCTTTGATCTACATTGGAAGAGGCGCGAAAGGACATGAAACTCTTGATGGTACATATAGAGGAAGAAACTAGCCAACATGTGTGGAAGGAAGTGATGAATGAAGAGTACCAATCAATCATGAAGAATGGTGTATGGGAGATTGTGCCAAGGCCTAAAGGAAAGTCAGTGGTGACTTCCAAGTGGATCTGCAAGATCAAGCATGTTGTAGATGGTATTATTAAAAAATACAAGGCGCGGTTGGTGGTTAGAAGGTTCTCCCATAAGCAGGGAGAAGAATATGATGGGACCTTTGCTCCAATTGTTAGGTACACCTCTATTAGATCCATCATTTATATCGCTACTTCATTTGGATGGAAATTGCATTAGATGGATGTGAAGACTGCTTTCCTCAATGGTGTGATTAAGGAAGAGGTGGACATAGAGCAACCTTAAGGATTTGAGGTATTAGGAAAGGAATCTCATGTTTGTAGGTTGAAGATGACCTTGTATGGACTCAAGCAGTCTCCAAGAGCTTGGTTTGCTCATATTGAAAACTATCTGACGAGACTGGAATTTACTAAGAGTGAAGACCTTCATGATGCAAACACTTCCTTTAAGGTTGTGAAGAATGCACCCATGATCTTATTATTATATTTCGATGAATTGTTTCTGAGAGGTGTTGAGCCGCTTATCATTTAGTGTAAGAAGCCATTGGATTTTGAGTTTGATATGAGGATCTTCGATTGATGCACTAATAATTGGGATTAGAAGTATGGAAAAAACCTGATGAAGTATTCCTTGGTCAAGGAAAGTATGTGTTAGAGATCCTTTAGAGATCTGGTATGATGGATTGCAAATCCATGGCGACTCCCATGGTGACTAATTTGAAAAAGTTAAGAGGCTCCGACTCCAAATTGGTAGATCCATCTACGTACCAATGATTGATTGGTTTTTTGATCTATTTGGTTAACACCAGGTTAGACATATGCTTTGTTGTGAACACATAGATCTAGTTCCAGGTTGAATCAAGACATGAGCATTGGATTGCAGTCGAGCACATTTTGAAATATTTATGTGGTATAGTGAACTATGGCTTGAGGTTTGTTGCAAACAAGGATGTATAAATTCAGGGATATACATATGTTGATTGGGCAAGAAGTGTTGAAGATAGGAAGAGTAACTTGGGAGTATGCTTAAGTGTTATAGACATTTTTGGGCACTACAACCCCAAGCATGAAATGTCCGTAAACCAAGGGCTCCTAAGTCCCTAAAAGTGTTGTTCTAACCCCTACGGAACAAGGTCAACTGATTACAGCTTCTCCCAGAAGTTCTCCATGAAAAACTGCTCAGAACTGGTCAAAACAGGATCATTTCAGCTGCTCCATAGGCAAAGTGCGTTGCATCTCACCTAAATACACTGTGTGGGTGCGTTGCATTTCAAAAATACCTTCTATGGGGTACGATGGGCGAGAAGTGACAAATGGTAGTGTCATTCCGCGAGGTGGAGAGGCATGGAAACTTCCAGAAACTTCTCCTGTGACACTTGCCTCTCTGAGTTCGACCAAGGATGAGTAAGAGATCATCAATCTCCAAGTGGAAGCAAGAACTATCAGAGGGAAGACACTAATCAAATCACAAGTTGACTCATCTCGCTTACAGATATCTATATATGGATCCCTCATCCCAGAGATCCAGGGGGCTGGAATTTTGCATATTGTAAGGAATTGCTGTTGGTTTCTTAAGACAACATCAGATTGTTGGGTGATATAAGCTTTGTATGAGGTGAAGAGGGGTTTCCTTGCTGAGAGGATGATGCTGGGTCAGAACAACTGGTTGTAAATCCCTTGGCTCTTTCTTGTTTATCAATAAAAGCTATTCAAGTTTTCCTCCATACTCTTGTGTCATTTATGTTTTATGCATTTGTATGGTCAATTTACATCTGATCCTAGATTGTTTATGATTATAGATCCATGTTCTTGTATAGTGCTATGCTACTGTGATCTTACAGGTACTCTGTGAAGTTGGGCGTACAAGGGAGCAAGTAGCGAAAGACTATCAAGAGAGAGAGGACTCACACTAGGAGATTAGCGCAAGACAGAGGTTGGTCTTCTTTGTTCTTCTCTCATCTATATTTCATAAAGGAAAAACGAAAGTATCTTTACTTCGTTTGTTTCTAAGGTAGCTACCACACCTTAGTGGGATAAGCAGTTCTGTGTAGACACTTTTCCCTGTAACAAAATGGCGACTCCGATTGGTTTGGTAATCCCACTACCTAGATTTCCAGAGTAGTCCCTTTCGTTCCTTTTCAGACTCCTTAACGGAAAAGGTCCATCTGAGCACTTGTCACTTCAAGCTCATTAAAAATCGAAGGTGACTAGAGTCATCTTTTGTTTTTTCTCGACTGTTAAAAATTGAAAAAACAAGTTGTGTCAAAGCGTCTAAAATTCATCTAATTCGGACACATACTTCCCCTTGATTTTTAGTTGATCGAGTAATCCGCAATCGTGGAAGAAATTCAATTGAAACCCCGTCGTTCGCGGAGGCTTACGAGTCAACCATCTTTGTCTCCGGAATCGAAACAAGAACGGACAAAGCAAACTCGTTTAACCGGTTCCAAATCTCCTGGTAAAGTTAGAACAAGTGTTCCAACAAAATCAGAGACTCCGGTTACTCCAAACATTTCTGGTATCCCTGCCTTTACAGAAGAAGTTCAGCAGCCACAGAAGGACAGTAGTACTGATCCTAGTATGAGGGTGAACACTTGTATCACTGAACCAGTTTCATCTACAACTGATTCGGAGAGTGTTGCTCCCCAAACATCTGTCGTTGCAGATTCCATACCTTCTTCGGCACCAGAAATATTCTACAGACCTGACGGTATACCCCTTCCACCTGGTCTGATTGCTATAGAAGAGATTGTGGAAGATCCTCCATCTAGTACTCCATCGCATTTTGGAGTCGGGATCACTCTGTATCCTTCTTCATCAGAAATTAGTCTACCGCCAGCGGAAGCTCCTGTAGAATCGCTAGGTAATATTTTGAATAGACTAGAAATGTCTAAACAACCGTCAACATCTAGGACTGTGTCGTCTGACACAGCGACGACAAAACTCCCTCCTATCACTCCAACAATGTTCGCCGGTATACCATCTGTCCCAACTAGCTCTCAATCGCTAGAAGGAGCCCAGCCAGGGGCCATTTCGATGGTATGGTCTGTTCCAGTTTGTTCGTCCGGAATAATATTCAGAAACTCTTGTGTTGAGTCTCAACAAATTGATCCATTTGGAGGTCAATTTGGGAAGTCCGGCCCTCAAGGGCAAACCATTCCCTTAAGTAACAGATTACCACCGTATGGGGGGCAATATACCCTTTCATTATCCCCTCCAGGAGGACAACCATACGGGAGTTCACAACAAAATTCTGGTTATGCTGGAATTACGTCAAACGGTTGGGTACCGATACTACCTCAACAACCAAGAGTTGTATATTCGATGCAACAATGCTTACCTATGTCAAGTATACCAACTACGCCAGTTATTGTGACAGTGTCGCAAGTTCAAGCGCTGCCTGTTGTATGCCAACCTCAGGTTTCTCAGGTTGTAATGCAACAGCCCCTTGACCCTACAACTCAACCACAATCGCCGACTGGTGGAATGACACAGGTTCAAACGGGTACAATTACCCCTCATCTTGGTCAAACAGTTAGTATCGGGCAACAACACATGGCTTCACAACCATGGCTAGTGCAATACAAACAACCGCAGTTCCAACAAGTATACCAAGGTTCTGAGCAACAAATCTTTGCGAATAGTGGGCAACCGTATATTCAAAATGGTCAAAATCGACCATTTTACAATGGTCATGCCCACCAACCTTACCAAAGTTACCAGCATCAAATGCATTATGCTGGTATGCAAAGACCAACTGCTCAGGAAATCCCATCTTATCCTGGGTATGCTTCACCTAACCTGAATCAACAGTTACCCTTCGTGGCGACTTTAGAGTTACCTGATTTAAATCGGTTAAAAAACGATCCAATCGCTTACGCCCCTTGGTGGCCAGCGATTCCGCATAAACTTCCATCAGATATTCATAAATTTAATGGAAATCCGGGTGAAGATCCGTCGAATCATGTGATGACCTTTCATCTGTGGTGTTCATCAAAGACCCTAAACGATGATTCGATTAGGCTTTGCCTTTTTCAGAGGATGTTAACTGGTCCGGCAGCAAAATGGTATATCGAATTGCCTAGAGCTTCATTTGACAACTTCAGTACCCTAGCCATAACCTTTTTAACCCATTTTCAGTTACCAATAAGGTACAAAACAGGAACGGATATATGCCATGACTGCTGTTGTATCGACCTATTTTAGGAAGATTGCATTTCCCTTTCAAGGAGGGATTACAATCGTCGATCAACAAAACTTCCTCCCCAATGGTTTTAAAGTTACGAGAAGCATTCCAATGATCCATGGAAGCCTCCATTCGCTTCAAAATATCGGAGTAGGCCTACTAAAAGATCCTATATTAATGGGAACTTTCGCCCTTCCACCTCCAATCAATTTGGCGGAAGTAGCGTCGGTAGGAACCTGCAATATGATATCTTCTAAAAAGATCTAAGAAAACGATATCGACATGGATCATGCGCAGGTTTTGCCTCCAAGCCCAACAAAAATATTGTAGCAATCAATGTTCCTAGCATGGGAGGCAAACCCAAATCAAAGCTCATCAAGCATTTGGATAGATAGGTCTAAGGAATATGGTACCCCTTCAGATCCTTGGTCGCGAGTGCATGTCACCGACGAAGGAATTGTTCAATCAATGGTAATTGAAAGGGCACCATAATAATCCTGATGACCTTTATCATCCTTCAGTTTTTGATTTCCTATCAAATACTGTAAACACGGTGGATTCCGAGCAAAACTTGTCCAACATTGAAGAGACTATCGCCATAAATATCTCGACCAAAACAGATGTTGTAGAGAATATTTATGTTGGCAAATGTTGTTCTCCTTCAGAACTAGAAATATATAACGCTCTTTTTCGTGAATTCAGAGATGTCTTTGCTTGGTCATATAGTGAAATGCCAGGCATTGACTTGAGTATCGTTGAACACGAAATCAAGATGTATCCAGATGTCAAACCATTACGACAACGGCTACGGCAAGTGCACCCCAAGAAAGCTGCTGCCATTAAGGCAGAAGTTGAAAAACTTCTCCATGCTGGTTTCATTTACCCGGTTCCTCTAACCGATTGGGTATCGAATATTGTCCCTGTTATGAAAAAACAAGGAACAATTAGAGTGTGCGTCGATTATAGGGATGTAAATCAAGCTTGTCCAAAAGACAACTACGCTACACCCTTCATCGACCAGATAATTGATGAATGCACCGGATGCGAAATCTTTTCATTCATGGATGGATTCTCCGGGTATAATCAAATAAATATCCGCCCACAGGACCAGTCAAAGACTGCATTTATTTGTCCGTGGGGCACATTTGCATATCGAAAATTACCCTTTGGTTTAAAGAACGCAGGGGCAAATTTTTAGAGGGCAATGAATTATGCCTTCCATGACATCAAAAACATTGTTCAACCATACCTCGACCACCTACCGACTCATTCGCTAAAGCAGACTGATCGTCCGCAGCATTTAAGAGCAATATTTCTATGTTGCCGACACTACAAGATATGACTCAATCCACACAAATGTGTATTTTGTGTCAGTTCTGGTCGTTTACTTGGCTTTTTAGTCTCGAAAGACGGGATTCGTCTCGACCCATGTAAGGTTCAGGCAATCATAAATTTGCCTCCACCTTCAAATTTGCTTCAGATTCAGAAACTCCAAGGGAAAGCAAACTTTCTGAGGAGGTTCATTCCAAATTACGCCGAACTTGCTAAAGGTTATACGCGTCTTTTGAAAAGGAAGTACCCTTTGTCTGGGATCAAGTTGCACAAGCTTCCTTTGATGCTTTAAAGAATCCCTAATGAGAGCATCATTAATGTACGCTCCTGATTATCAAAAATACTTTAACCTGTATCTGGCTGCAGCAGATACAACCATCGCAATGGTTTTAGTTCAAGAAGACAACAGAATTGAACATCCTATATATTATTTGAGTAAGAACTTAAATGATATAGAAAGCAAATATTCTTATGTTGAAAAGCTAGCGCTCGTAGCTGTTCAAACGATACAGAGATTTCGACACTATGTCCTCTTTCGAAAAACTACCATTCTGTCAGATTGTAGCCCCATGACTTATGTATTGTCGCGACAGTTGCTGGGGGGAAAATATTCAAAATGGATAGCAATTCTACAAGAGTTTGATATGGAATTTGTAAAATCCAAGTGAAAGAAAGCTCTGGTTTTCGCAGAATTATTATGCGATCTCCCATCGTCGTCCAACGATGAAACATCCCAAGAAACGATCGTGGACGAAAATTTGTTTCCGATATCTTCAAGCAATCTGTGGTATGGGTATATAATCATTTATCTCCAAACCAAAAAATATAGGCGAAATACCTCTCGCTCCGAACAAAAACGTATTCGATACCAAGCAAAAGACTACATGATCGTCTGTGATACACTTTACCGTCGTGGTATCGATACGGTTCTGAGAAGGTGCCTCACCCATGAGGAGGCCGAAAAAGTCCTGAATGATTGCCATTCGGGCGCGTGTGGGGGGCATCAATCCAGTTATGCTACAACGCAATTTTTTTTACGAGCAGGATACTTCTGGCCAACAATGTTCAAAGATTGCATAACCGCAGTTAGAAGTTGCCATTCTTGTCAAATTTTCGATAGCAAAACCAGAAGACCACCCGCACCTCTGCAGCCAATAGTTGCTGTCGGGCCATTCGCCAAATGGGGCATCTATTTCATGACATGTAACCCCACCTCGACCGGGGGGCATGGGTATATCATAGTCGCAGTTGACTATTTTACCAAATGGGCTGAGGCGATGCCTACATTAGATAATACTGGTGAAACAACTGCCCTCTTCTTTTTCAATCATGTAGTCACCAGATTCGGCTTCCCACAAGCTATAGTCATAGATCATGGATCACATTTTCGCAATCACATGATGGTCAAGTTAGCTGCCAAACTAGGGTTGTCTCACGACAGCTCTACTCCATATTACCCGCAAGCCAATGGACAAGTTGAAGCAATCAAAAAGGTCCTGAAGCGCATGCTGCAAAGGATGATTGGAGTTCACAAAAGAAGTTGGCACCTAATCCTGTACTCAGCCTTGTGGGCTTACCGAACATCGGTAAGGAATGAAATCGGGTTTACACCTTTCCAACTGTTATATGGCCTGGAAGCAGTCTTACCAATCCAGTGTGAAATCTCGTCCCTTAAACTCGCAATTGACCTTCTCCCCGAAACTTCAGAAGAGGAGGCTCGTTTCTTGGAACTAATCCAATTGGATGAAACCTGTCATGATGCCACTTTGGCTAACAAAGCCCATAAGAAACGAGTCAAAGCGCAGTTCGACAAGAATGTCAAACCCCGTGTCTTCTCAGAAGGTGACTTGGTCTTGCTTTATGACCAAGAATCCGATAAATTGGGGGCACGTAAATGCATGTCTTTATGGATGGGCCCCTATATTGTTAAGCGAGTGTTATCAAAAGGAGCCTACGAGTTAATGGATTATGACGGGATTTCCTTTGGCACAACCTCGTAACGGGTTGTATCTCAAGCGTTACTATGCGTGATTCAGTATAGTAACCTGTATGCTTTTGTTATGTTTTTGTTTTCGCTAAAGTGTTTGTTTTGGTCAAGTAATCCACTTTTTACATTTATTGCAGATGTCAAACCTATTGGAGTCATGTGTTAGATATGCTGACGGAGCGAGTCGTAGTTCGCGTAACCTATCTTCCGCGGCCTAGGCCATCTTCGATCCAAGCGGCGAGTTAGTAAGTTTCAGAGGGGTATGTATTGGTCGATCAACGAATAACATCGCTGAATATAGCGCGTTGATAGAACTTCTCTCTGATGACATCAAACATGGTATACGCCGACTGATTGTCAGGCTAGACTCACAACTCGTCATACTACAACTCACTGGTATCTACTCTGTCCGAAATCCAGCTATTTATCGCATGTTCCTAAGGGTTAAGATTTTGGAAAGACAATTTGATTTTATTTAATATCAGCATATTTCCAGAACCTTAAACACATTAACTGACTCATTGGTAAATTATATGTTAGATAGACATTTGCAGCATTTATAAAAAGAAGCATATCATCAATATTTTCATTTGGATCATGTAACTTAACCAAAATAAAGCTTCGAAAATCAAAAATATATATATAACTGTTTATGGTTTACACATAATGTTCTGTAACCAAGAAAAAATTGGTCAAATGACCAAAAACTCAAAACGCTAGGGGGCACCCTAGTCTAATGATGCTCGTGATAGCAAGTCACAGCCTGTGCGATCATGCGTAAGAGTCGAGTCCATCGTCTTGGCACACCAGTAGTATGCCGCTGCAACCTCAAGGGCAGCTCGTCAGTCCTCACATCTGGAATACCAAGAGTGAGGCCCTCAACCTGTTCCTGTAATGCTGTGAGAGTCTCGGCCACATCAAGGTCGCGAAGGATAGTCCTTCCAACAGCCTCTCCTGCTGGGGCGACAACTGGCACTCTCAAGCGTACTACTGGCCAAACGGGACCAACATCTGCATGAACACATGAGTTTGATTAAGTCTTGACAGAATAAAGCACAAGGACATTATAAAATAAAAACGATAAACAGGGATATGGTCAAAGAATTTACCAATGGCGCCCCACTGTTCGCCAGCCGACAGTACTAAATCTGGATCACCCCGGAAGTCCATACCGGCATATGGATACTCGGAATAAACCATCTCCTGACGATCAAACCACCCGAAGAAGGTATCGGAAAAGGAAATCTGAGACTGACCAGCATGCCTAGACATATGGTTGACCCATCTCTGCATACGTGGTTCAATCGGTGAAGGTAAATCGAGTGCAATATACTGCGGCTACATCAGTGGTATCTTTTCCAAGGCAAAGGCGGTCAAGATAGAACCATAACCAAAGTTCTTCAACCTCCCACTCTTCACCTTGGTCAACTGTTCTTTCATCACAAGAAGTACTGCGTCGCACCAGTTGAACACCTTCGGTTGGAAACATTCCAAGGCATATTGCATATAAGATCGGTTGGCTACATGAAGAGCCGCACCACCAGCCATCCTACCAAAAGTGAACAGAATAGTCCTGAGGGACCTGTCAGTGACATCACGGATGATGATCTTGTCGTCCTTACTCGGCTGAGATCCCTCTCTACAATACTGGCGAACATAATCTCTCACAGATTCACCTCCTCGGGCCGAACCTGATAAAGAGATGGGGGCACCCCGCCTCGACAAGCCAGTCAAGAAACAGATGTCCACTATAGTCAAGGGGATGGATTTGCCCCTAATCTGGAACACCTGGTTGGTAGGATCCCAAGCATTGAGCAAATATTGCAGCAAGTTGATTTGATGTCTCATGCTAGAAATGCGGAAAAACTTCAGCAAGCCATAGTTCCGCAGTGCGTTTACTGTAACCGGATCATGTAAAGCAAGCATGTCCTCTTCTTCATGCTCATTTTCTCGCCACGTAATAGTCATCTTGCTCCAAAAATATCTGAAAACAAACAATAGAAGAGTTAGATCCTGATTTTGGTAAGAAATAGGCAAAATTTCCATAAAAAACTGTGCATAAAATTCCTTCCTTGCGCCCATCGCACCTACAATAGTGCTCTGGGTGCGTTGCATGTCAGATGGCTAGTAGACAGGCCAACATCCAACGCACCTTTCGATACAAAAAGGGTGCACTGAAGCCAGGGCGAGTTTTTCAAACCCCAGAGGCTCAGAAAAACCAGGAATCAAGCTCAAAATGTAAAATGGAAAGCATGAAATGAAAGAGCTCAAGTTTAGCTCCTACCTGGTCTAGACGACGCCGAGAATCGTCCACAGAATCTCCCGAAATCAGCTGATGAAAATCAAGGGGGGAAAGCACCTGCAAAGCTCCAACAAACCAAAGTTCAAATGAAATGGTAAAATGAGAGGTAAAAGCACTTTTACATTAATTTTTACGTAACTCGAGTAAAATATTAGTGTTCTAACTCATTTTTCAAACATGTATTGTTCATTTCTAACTAGTTTGATGAAGCAATTGAAAATGCAGTACAATCTTTGAAAGAACAAAGCTATTTATGGTAAAGTCAAGAAATGACCGTTGCATCGAGCAGTTTTAGCACATAGTTCAAGCTCGTTAAAAAATAAACATAAGCCATGAGCAAATGTTTCCCCCCGCATTTAAGCTCATTAAAAAATGAACTATTTGCCGGTAAATAACCATCATGAATGTAGTACTTCAGCCTTTAAAGCCTTGGTCATGTTCTCATCATCACCTCCATTCTGTATTGGCCGATCATTCACCTCCATTTGATTGTTTACCCCTTTTGAGGAACAACTGCGAAGAGTGATCTCACTAGCCATCCTTGTAACACTGCTGTGATTGGAAAATTCCAAACCTTACCTGGAATCAACTGCTACCCAATTTTATCACTTGTTCCTCAAGAGACGAGTCTCCTTTAAGCTCTTTTCAACTGGTTCATAAAATATGAAAGGATTGCCGAGCCATTGGCCTCTCCAGCTCGTTAAAGGGACCGGAAGTGCTATCCCTCCTTTAGATTTTAATCTCTTTGGACCTGAGGGATTATTACACAAAAAGATCGAGCGCTTGTTTGTTCGGCTCGTTAAAAGTATCGAAAATTCATCCCTTCTGTATTGTTTTATACTTTTTCGGACTTAAGGGATTAGATGACGAAAAAGGAATTTTGGAGTTTCCTTTACGTTCCTTTTCAGACTCTCTAAAATTGAAAAGGACCGAGTTATCTTTGTCGTTAAACTCGTTAAAACTTAATAGCGACAAACTTGTCCATAGCAGACAAGAACGAGTTTCACTATCGCTAGGCTCGTTAAAAAATATCGATGGGTTTTTCGGAAGGGAAAATTATAGAACAAGCATATGTTATCCTCCTCAAGCTTGACAAAAATAAAGAGGTACTGGTCAGCAATGACTGGGGAAAATTGGGAAGAAAACTTGAAGAAATTTTGTTGGTAGCAAGTCGCTCTTGAACATGACACTTTCACTCCGCATCCAAGTCGGGTTGGGTTGTTTCATTCACCGGTCACATCACCATGGTCCCATCACACCATCCACATTTGGGGTTAATGCTACCAATCCATCACGTCAGTGTCGCCGATATGTTCAAGAGAAGTCATTCAGAGAATTCACCTGTGTCTCACCCTCTACAATACATTTACACTCCATTCTTTCATGACCGCCACCCTGAACCTTATGTCATCAGATTGTTTTCACCTCCATTAAAATCATTTGCTCCGTTCCGTGTCATTGATGTGGGATTCATTAAGGCCCTCCTGTGACGGATCGCTTCTTGTCGACATCAGCTCATTATCCAAGAAGTCGATCTAGGAACACCCCATTCAGTATTTTGAAGCTTGCATGCCTCAATGGCAAGTTTCTCACTTCCGGTGACAGGTTTACATCAATGACCTTCGACCGAAAGATTTTGCGTGGTGTTCGACGCCAATTCCTTTCTTCACACCACGTGAATTGTACTGCAGTACGTTGAGGGTCATTATCATTATCGGTGATTCCTCTCGCGCTTGTTAACAGCTTACATCATTGGCTGGTAATCAGGCGATGTCTTTCCATGTTCGACTCCAGAACATCTCTCACATGGATAGACTTGTACTTCGAGTGAAGATCGAACGAGATTGAAGACCCCGGATCTAGTTTCATGCATCCGGGCTGCGATATATACAGGGAAATAAAGACATCAAATGTACATCATTGCTGCACAGATAATCATCCAATCAAAGGGATGATGACTCTACCAGAATCATCAGTCTACACTCAGACGATTGTCTGTCCCATGTACATGAAAATGAATTTATAAAGCTGAGCATGGGAATGCCCACCTCAGCTAGATCATGAAAATATTATGAAGATAATGTATTGTATTGTATCTTATTACAGGTCTCCTCCCAGCTTGAAAGAACTTTGGATCCTCATAATAAAGCATTTCACCCGACATCAAAAGATTAACAACCTCATGCTTTAGGGGGCAACTGTTATAGACATTTTAGGGCACTATAACCCCAAGCATGAAATGTCCATAAACCAAGGGCTCCTAAGTCCCTAAAAGTGTTGTTCTAACCCCTAAAAGAACAAGGTCAATTGATTACAACTTCTCCCAGAAGTTCTCCATGAAAAACTTCTCAGAACTGGTCAAAACATGATCATTTCAGCTGCTCCATAGGCAAAGTGTGTTGCATCTCACCTAAATATACTGTGTGGGTGCGTTGCATTTCAAAAATCCCTTCTATGGGGTGCGATGGGAGAGAAGTGAAAAATGGTAGTGTCATTCCGCGAGGTGGAGAGGCATGGAAACTTCCAGAAACTTCTCCTGTGACACTTGCCTCTCTGAATTCGACCAAGGATGAGTAAGAGATCATCAATCTCCAAGTGGAAGCAAGAACTATCAGAGGGAAGACACTAATCAAATCACAAGTTGACTCATCTCCCTTATAGATATCTATATATGGATCCCTCATCCCAGAGATCCAGGGGGCTAGAATTTTGCATATTGTAAGGAATTGCTGTTGGTTTCTTAAGACAACATCAGATTGTTGGGTGATCTAAGCTTTGTATGAGGTGAAGAGGGGCTTCCTTGATGAGAGGATGATGCTGGGTCAGAACAACTGGTTGTAACTCCCTTGGCTCTTTCTTGTTTATCAATAAAAGCTATTCAAGTTTTCCTCCATTCTCTTGTGTCATTTATGTTTTATGCATTTGTATGGTCAATTTACATCTGATCCTAGATTGTTTATGATTATAGATCCATGTTCTTGTATAGTGCTATGCTACTGTGATCTTACAGGTACTCTGTGAAGTTGGGCATACAAGGGAGCAAGTAGCGAAAGACTATCAAGAGAGAGAGCAATCACACTAGGAGATTAGCGCAAGACAGAGGTTGGTCTTCTTTGTTCTTCTCTCATCTATATTTCATAAAGGAAAAAGGAAAGTAACTTTACTTTGTTTGTTTCTAAGGTAGCTACCACACCTTAGTGGGATAAGCAGTTCTGTGTAGACACTTTTCCCTGTAACATTAAGTTTGGGATATTCTATGATATTGTGGATGAGTAGGAAGCAGAGGTCGATTGTACTCAACACTTCTGAAGAAAAGTACATCGCAACCAATGAAGCTTGTATCGAAGTAGTATGGCTATGGAAGGTTTTTCCATGATTGTTCAACCAAGGGTTGGAATCGACGATGATACATTGCGATAATCAAAGCTGTGTGAAGCTTTCATAGAATCTCATGTTCCATGACAGGTTGAAGCATATTGAGATCAAGTACCACTACATCCATGACATGGTTTAGAGGAGAGCATTAAGGCTGGAGTACATCTCGATCGATGAGCATACAACTAATGTTCTGACGAAGTCATTTTTGAGAGATAAGTTCATGTACTTGAGAGATAAGCTAGAGCTCGTGGAGATATCCATGGATGGCTCGTTGAGAGGGAGTGTTGATCTGTTTGCAACATGGATGGAAATTCTCCCAAAAGGAATAACGGGTCTAAGAGACTTAGAGGGCTCAACAGGAAGTTTTGAGTGAGCGTTTCTAGGTGGAGGACCTTGATCACACACCATGAATGGTGGAGTGAGGTCCTAGAACCTGATCACACACTAGGCATGGTGGAGTGAGGTCCTTCAACATCTAGACCATGTTCACACATTGGGGGTGGAGTGAGGTCCTGTAGCTTGACTACACACCGGGAAGGGTGGAGTGAGGTCCTGGACCCTGATCACACACTAGGTAGGGTGTAGTGAGGTCCTTTTAGCATGTAGACCTAATCAAAAACCAAGAAGAGGTTGAGTGAGGTCTTGGCCCATATTTCTCACCAGGAAAGGTGAGTGAGTGCTTTCTAGTTAAGGGTCTCAACATATTGGCCTAGGTAGAGGCCATGGGATTTGAGGATTGATCACTTTGGAACAATGAGTCCTGATATGTTGATGACATTTCCATGGGTTTGGTACCTCCCTAATATGGCCACTACTAGATTCTGATGATAGATGATGATGCTGATGATGATGGATAACCTTTTCTTCAAAGAAATTTGTTCAATTTGAGAACACCTATGACAGTGATTATGAATACCTCCCTAGTTAGGAGGGATTGTTGAATTTGTAACTATGGTTATTATTCATAATGTACATTTGGACACTTGATTCAATTGTATTTATCATTGTAAAGCATATTTATAAATGCTTGAGTCAAAGGAAAATTTATTTTGAGTCAAAGTCCCATTGCGACTTTTTACTGATGAAATTTTGAATTTTTGAAATGTAAATTTTAGATCTCGTTGTCGCACAAAGTGTTTATGCATCGCGAGAATGCTTAGAGTAAGGGCTACCACTCTAATCCTTATTCACTCCATTTAGAATCTCTCCTAGACAAGTCAAGGGGGGTAGTCCTAAGGTTAATGGATGAGGATAAACTGTGGAACACAGACTCTAGGAGATTTTAAGGATGAACAACTTGATGAATTTAAAGCAAGTCTCGACTAAATAAGACACAATCACAAGAGAAAAATGACTACAGACCAATGCCTTTAATGCGATTTAACCAAAGACTAAATAAATGACAAGTCACCTTGAGAAATTTATAATGTGGCAAAGCGACGATCATGAACAATTAAATGTTAAATGCTCAAAACTTTAACATGCAGGATAATCTAGCAAAATTATCTTTCTCCAATAGTCGATATGATTTTTAAAAATTTATCGCACCTTGACAATAGAGAAATCACAAAAATGCATTTAATCACCAAATAACACCAAGGAACTTTAAATTGGTATTTTAATTATTCCTTAGGCAATTAGTCGAATGAAGAAATTAAAATCTTTTAATGTGACGGAATTAAAATGAATCACACAGCTAAAAATTAAAATTTTAATGGGCCATAGGCCACATTAAAATATTAAATGTGAAAGCGCAAATCCATTTTAAATTTAAATATTTTAATAATTTCAAGTCACAAAAAATGAAATATTTTAGATTTTAGAATTTTAGATTGTTTATTTTTTAAGATTTTTTAAAATTTTAGAATTTATAGATTTTTTTTTAATGTTTTTTGAATGTGAATATGAATAAAAATAAAAATCTTAAAAAGAATTTGAAAAAAAGAAAAAGAAAGAAAAGAAAAAGGAAATCGAAACTTTAAACTAAAACAAAATTAAACAAAGTTTCAAAAGAAAATGAAATCAGATTATTTACAAAAAAAGAAAGAAGTAAAGTAAACCCTAACCGAAACATTAAAACAATAAAAACCAAATCTAACATAATATACAAGTGAAAATAAAAGGTCGAAATGCTTATTTTTCTGTGGTGCATGTCGTAGGAGAACGGAGGGAGCTGCAACAGTGGGTGAGGAGATGGACAGAGTAAGGAAAGTTGCGGACAGGCAGCACGTAGGTGGACGTGGAGGATGTGAGGGTAAATGGAGTAGTGGGAGGACAGAGGCAAGAGGGAAGATATGATGGCTGCATGGAGGGAAGAAGACTGCAGGAAAAAAGGAACGACGATGGCGTAGGGAGAAGGAGATGGGCAGACGAAGATGAGGGTTTGGCTGTGGTTTAATGAAGGGAAACGGTGGGAAACGTATGGAGAAGAGTATAGGAGGATGCAGCCAAGAGAGAACATAGGTCAATGGGAAGAGAGAGCTCGCAGGATGGAGCTTGACGGACAGCAAGAGTGGTGATAGAGATGGGCACAGGATCAAGACAACGGAAAGAGAGGAGGGTTTGGTTGCTGATTTGTAGGTGATGACAATAATGGAAGGATGCAGAGATGAGGGGAAACCCCAAAACGTAGACAGAGAGAAACCCAACAAAAAACATAACAAAAAACGGTAGCCGAAGAACCCATTTTATTTTATTTATTTATTTTTATTCTTTTTTCAGAAATCCTTGATTAAAATGTTATACTTCTGCTTCATATTTATTAGTGAAACCTTAAAAAAATTTCCAATTTAAGAAAATTAAATTTAAACCCTTGGACTGCAAAATGTCTGAATAATATTCATAGAAAATTATGTTGATGAACCCCAGAGATCCAGATCTTACCCTCTAGGGCATAGGAATGATAGATCTATTAGATCTGGGGAGTGTGAGTCTGACTCTACTCCCAGATCTGATAATCTAAGGCTCTTAACAACCAAATTCATCAATTTCGCACATAAAAAACTGAATTTTTAAATTTTAAAGGAGTTGCTTAGCTTAAAACCCTTCATGCATCACCAATAAAAATATTATGATAAGCCTGGGATAAAATTAAGCTGGAATCTTCAGAAAAAATAGATGAGAGTTGGCTGGTCCAATTGAAAACTTCCTCTAACGCCCATGATATAAAAATCAAGACTTTCCTGCAAAACTCATCCAGCCTTTAAAATAGAGCGAGAAAAGGATAATAAAATTAAGATAAATAGAGATATCTGCTATTTCATTCAAAATTTAAACTATCACTTAAACCCCAGTGACTGAGAAAGATACTTGTACTCAAATCACTCTTCAGAAGCTATCATCAATGGCTAAAAAGAAATTTATGCATGAAAACAAAACATCTTACAGTATTCCATGAAGAGTAACACCAACGAAGATTAACCCCAAAGTCTTTCTTTATTATTCAAAAAATATTACACGAGAGATTTTCGCTTAGTACACGACTCAAAGATCGGATGAATTGGATGACGAGTGACCTCTTGTTTAAAGATAAATCTTCCAATGGCTAGTTTGAGTGATCTTTGTCAAAGCAATCTTGACCGTTGATGAAGATTAAAATTTCTTTTAATCTCATCTATCGAAATATTTAATTCTTGAGGAAATTAGAATTTTTTAATTAAATGCATTTTAATTAACTCAAAAATTAAAATTTTGAGTTAATTTCCTAAAAATTTGACTTTGACTTAACCCCATAGATCAAAGGTTTAAAATTTAGCAAAATAATTAATTTACCTTAGTCCTGGAACCTTTTAAAATTTGATTTTTAAGGACCGACGAATTTTTCCTTTAAAGAATTTAAATTTACCTAGGACCTCGAATTAATTAAATTTCTGGCTTAGGATTTTAATTAATTTTTGTCTAGAAAATTTAATTAATTAACTTATGAGGGATTAATTTATTTTTCCAACCCTAAAGACACTTTACACCATGATTTTCATATTTTATACATCATAAGGGAGAAAACCCATTTGTGATAGGCCCTCATAGACTACCCATTTCTACGACACAAGTATAATCTAGTAGACAAGCAATTTGTAATAAAATAACCTAACCAAATAGTTAAGATTATTCCCAAATTACTTTTACATAGACTCGATCTAGAACAATAGGACTCACCTAAGATCCTAGCAACAAAATCCATTCTGGCTTTGGGGTAAGAATGAAGGAAAACTCTACCGACCATCTGAGAATGGATCGGTGAGACAAAAAACCTCCCGGAATGTAGATCATCACCAGAAAAGTAGGTTTACCTAGGTAATTACAAACACGACAAAGATCTGCTAAGATTATTTACATTATACACATGCAAAAAGGGTTTACATAACATATTGGAAGTGAAACTGATGATGATAGTTGTACGACATAAACACACCGATCATGCGCTATCCCTTTTGCGAAAAAAGGGGGTGTACTGCTATTGGTCATTGACACGTAGTAGTCAACATATGGCTCTACTTGGTGACACATTGCTGCACCCGAGGAATGTGAGAATTCAGAATCTGCATCGACGCAACACACAATATAGCATAAGTAGTGTCCATCCAAAACCATCATATAAGCACATGAAAGATATAAGCTCTTCATTTATTAATTAGTCTAACAACATGAAAAATATCTACCTGCAAAATAAAATACTAAAATAAAAGGGTGCATGGTTAGGAATACAATACAAAGGATGCCCCATGGAATTAGATGCGTTCAATGTAGTGCATGCTAAGCATTTTCCTGCTTTCAGGAAAATCTGTTGGCTATTTCTCAGATGTGCCATGTCCAATCTTGCACATGGTAGGAGTTTTTCCTATCCTAAAATCAAGCTGCTCGCGACCATCTGATGCATCAAAGCACTTTCTCATTCTATTTCTGTTGTGTTTTTTTTGTTTGTTGTAGGCTGTGTCACTAATGATGTGGAACATTCTGCTTTGATACCCTTAGATGAAGTATGTAAGATATGCATGACATGTATTTCTTCATTTTGCATCTGATCTATCAAGAATGATTAATTAGTCTCACAGGTGTCATGAGTTATAACTTGATCTTTTATGACTGGTGGATTAACCATGTGAGCATCAACTTGATTCTTATAAATATCCATTTTATCCAGGTCACTTTCAATTAGCCACTTTTCAATGGAACAAATGACCTCCTCATAATAAGATGGAGCTTATTGCAACATACAAGGAGGCTTATGATCTGTTTACGTTTCCTCGTTTCTTTCATCCTCTGACCGATGTGAAAATTTCTGTACCTGTATTGTTATGGCATCCATTTGGTTAGAGTGTTCAACCTTCATAGCATTGAATTCCTTGGCATGGTTTTCCTCCATGGTCAATACCCATTCCGAAGACATATATGACCAGCTTCCATATCTTTTATTACTTTTTCACTATCTGCTTTTATTTTCATCAAGCAATTTTGCATATAGCTCATTTCTCTGCAATGATTAGATTTCATGCTTTCCATTTCCTTAGTATGTTTTTCTCTCATGACAAGTAAATAGTTTTGCATGGAAGTACATTCTTTCTCATGATGACTTTGCATGTTGGTCCTCATATCCTCCACATTCTAAGCACACTTTTCCACTATAGTGGCTACGTGATTTTCACGATTTTCATCCCCTTATCACGTTTTTCCAGCTAGGCGTACAAAGTTCTCATATCCTTGGCGTAATCATCTATAATTTTTTCTTGGTTAAGCTCCATATTTTTGACCAGTTGGGTTTGACTGAACTGTGTGTCTTTAACCAACTGCTTTAGTCCTTCTATAAGATGCTTATCATTTTCCCTTTCATTGTCGACACTGATTTGACAACTTGTTCATGTTTTTCCATTATAATGGATTCGTCTTGCAACGGTACAAGTGGATGGCACATTGTGATATGGATAATTGTCTTGAAATATTTCATTGACAGTTGGATCCTTGACAAGATCACTTTCATCCTATTGCACATTATTAAGGGCAAAAGGCGAGCCACCTTGATCTCCATATCTATCTTTAAAAGAATTGATGATGTCTTGTAAAGAAGCGAAAGAATCTTCAGGACAATTATGAAACCAATTCAAACCATCACCCTCTAAAGAAAATGCAAATAGACACATCCCGACATCTTCATGTTTATATTGGGAAGAATGACAATATCTTATTATTATATGAGTAATCCTAGGTAGATGATTTCTAGCAGTGGCTGAATCACCACCCGAGAACAAAGGTAATTTATGAATGGCCTCTTCTCACATATCATGGAGAAAGTTCGAAAAATGACACGGGGCAAACAAGTCATCGATGATGACTTGCTTAAAGGGATAAGGAGGGACCAAATGGATGCTAGAGAGATATCCCTTCTCAAGAAAATCAAGAGATCCACAAGAAGCGAGCTTCTAATAGAAATTCTTGTAAGAAATGAAAGAAGTGGAGTCGCCACTTGAACATGAATATAGATCTAGGATCCAAAAGTAAAAAAAAATTGGATATAAGGGATGGCTTCTTGTCTGAGAAATAATGGATGAATAAGTGGAGTCACCACCTAAACAAGAAATGAACCGAAATGTCCAGGTGCTAAAAGTGCAGATGAAACGATTAATGAGATGACGAAAGATAAGGTGATGAAAAGATCAAATGATGCCAGGAAATGTTGTGCTGATGGGATAAGAAATGATGAAAGATTATATGATTAGAAAAATGTCATGAGGAAACCAAGGATAGAAAAACTCTATCCCCGGAAACGATGCCAAAAAATGTTGGTGTCGCTGACTAAAATGAATGATAGAAAGATGAATGTCATAAATCCAAGGCCCAATAAATTGGTCCTTGGTGGCAATGCCAAGAAGTGTTGGCTTTGCTGGCTCGAATGAGAGATGAGAAATGAGAAGAATGATGAAGAAATGTCGTTGAAACGCCGAGGATAAAATATCCCCGACAACGAGGCCAAAAAATGTTGTGCCGCTTGATGGGCTAATGAATGGTGGAAAAGATGAGATGATTAAAACGATGTCGAGGAAACCAGGGACAAGAAAACTCTGTCCCCGGTAATGACACCAAAAATGTTGTTGCACAAAGTGTCTAGGCACTGAGACAACACTCAGAGTAAGGACTGTCACTTTAATCCTTACTCACTCCATTAAGAATCTCTCCTAGACAAGTCAAGGGGGGTAGTCCCTAAGGTTAATGGTTAGGATAAATTGTGGAACACAGGCTCTAGGATATTTTAAGAATGAACAACTTGATGAATTTAAAGCAAGTCTCAGCTAAATAAGACACAATCACTATATAAAAATAACTACAAACCAGTGCCTTTAATGTGATTTAACCAAAGACTAAATAAATGACAAGTCACCTAGAGCAATTTATAATGTGGCAAAGCGACGATCATGAACAATTAAATGTAAAATGCTCAAAACTTTAACATGTAGGATAAGCTAGCAAAATTATCCTTCTCCAACAGTCGATATGCTTTTTAAACATTTATCGCACCTTGATAATAGAGAAATCAAAAAATGCATTTAATCACCAAATAACACCAAGGAACTTTAAATTAGTATTTTAATTATTCCTTACGCAATTAGTCGAATGAAGAAATCAAAATCTTTTAATGTGATGGAATTAAAATGAATCACATGGTTAAAAATTAAAATTTTAAGGCCATAGGCCACATTAAAATATAAAATGTGAAAGCGCAAATCCCTTTTAGATTTATTTTTTTTAATAATTTCAAGTCACAAAAAATCAAATATTTTAGATTTTAGATTTTTTTTTTTTTTAATAGATTTTTTAAAATTTATAGATTTTTTTTTAATGTTTTTTAAAGTTTTTTGAATGTGAATAAAAATAAAAATAAAAATCATAAAAAGAAATTGAAAAAAATAAAAGAAAAGAAAAGAGAAAAGGAAAGGAAATCAAAACTTTAAACTAAAACAAAATTAAACATACTGATACTATGGAGGGGCGCTCAAGGATTTGAGGATGGGAGAAGATGGAGGAGCCCACTAGGTATCCAAAAATGCCAAGATGCCTGAGAAATAACTGATAAAACATGCTCTTATCATGATGGTAAGACTCGATCGGTCATCGACTGGCTTTGAAACTGGCGCTATTGGATCTCCGGCTGGAAGCTATACAACTGCCGGATCTGCTACTGGCTATCCTAGCGGGGACGCTGGAACTAGCTTAGATGCTGCCTCTTACTTTGTAACTTGATCAGAAAGAAGTAAACTAAACCCTAACCGAAACATTAAAACAATAAAAACCAAATCTAGTGTAATATACAAGTGAAAATAAAAGGTCGAAATGTTTGTTTTGCTATTGTGCAGGTCGTAGGAGAACGGAGGGAGCTATAGCAATGGGCGAGGAGATGGATGGAGCAAGGAAAGCTTCAGACATACAACACGCAGGTGGATGTGGAGGACGTGAGGGTAAATGGAGCAGCGGGAGGACAGACGCACGAGGGAAGATATGACAGCTGCATGGAGGGAAGAAGACTGCAGGAAAAAATGAATGACGATGGCGTAGGGAGAAGGAGATGGGCAGACAGAGATGAGGGTTTGGATACAGTTTAATGAAGGAAAATGATGGGTAGCGTGTTGAGAAGAGCATAAGAGGATGCAACCAAGAAAAAACACATGTCAATGGGAAGAGAAAGCTCGCAGGATGGAGCTCGACGGACAACAAGAGTGGAGATAGAGATGGGCACAGGATCAAGACAACAGAAAGAAAAGAGGGTTTGGTTAGAGATTTGCAGGTGATGGAAACAACAGAAGGACGCAGAGATGAGGGGAAACCCCAAAACATAGATAGAGAGAAACCCAACAGAAAACAAAACAGAAAATGGTAGCAGAAGAACCCAATTTTTTTTCTTCAGAAAACCTTGATTAAAATGTTATACTTCTGCTTCAGATTATCAATGAAACCCTTAAAATTTTTTCTAGATTAAAAAATTTTAAATTTAAACCCTTGGAATGCAAAATGTTTGAATAATATCCCTAGAAAATTATGTTGATGAACCCCAGAGATCCAGATATTACCCTCCAGGGCCTATAACTGGACTCTACACAAATTTCTTCCTCAGATCTGTAGCTGCACGACAACAAGAAAACACCCAAACGATATATACAATGATAAAAACTAAAACCCTGAAAAACCAAAGTCAGAAAACCAAAAATAATTTACAAATCTATGCACAGGAATGGAAGATCTATCAGATTTTGGGAGTGTGAGTCCGACTCCGCTCCCAGATATGATAATCTAAGGCTCTCAAAAACCAGATTCATCAATTTAGCACATAAAAAATTGAATTTTTAAATTTTAAAGGAGGTGCTTAGCTCAAAACCCTTCATGCATCACCAATAAAAACTTATGATAAGCCTAGGATCAAATTAAGCTGGGATCTTCAAAAAACACAGATCGGGAGTTGTCTGGTCCAACTGAAAACTTCCCCTAACGCCCAAGGATCTAAAAATCAAGAATTTCTTGCAAAACTCAATCCAGGCATTAAAATAGAGCGAGAAAATGATAATAAAATTAAGATAAATAGAGATACTTATTATTACATTCAAAATTTAAATTATCACTTAAACCCCAACGACTGAGCAAGATACCTGTACTCAAATCACTCTTCAGAAGCTATCATCAATGGCTAAAAAGAAATTTATGCATGATAACAACACATCTTACAATATTCCATGAAGAATAACATCGACGAAGATTAACCCCAAAGTCTTTCTTTATTATTTAAAAAAGATTACACGAGAGCTCTTCACTTAGTACACGACTCAAAGATCAGATGACTTGACTGACGAGTGACCTCCTATTTAAAGATAAATCCTCCAACGTCTAGTTTGAGTGATCCTCGTCAAGGAAATATCGATTGTTGATGAAGATTAAAATTTCTTTTAATCTCATCCGTCAAAATATTTAATTCTTGAAGAAATTCGATTTTTTTAACTAAATGCATTTTAATTAACTCAAAAATTAAAATTTTGAGTTAATTTCCCCAAAAAATAGACTTTGACTTAACCCCATGGATCAAAGCTTTAAAATTTAGCAAAATAATTAGTTTACCTTAGTCCCGAGACCTTTTAAAATTTGATTTTTAAGGATTGACGAATTTTTCCTTTAGAGAATTTAAATTTACCTAGGACCTAGAATTAATTAAATTTCTGGCTTAGGATTTTAATTAATTTTTGGCCAAAAAATTTAATTAATTAACCTATGAGGGGACAATTTATTTTTCCAACCCTCAAGACACTTTACATCATGATTTTCATATTTTTTACATCAGAAGGGGGAAAACCCATTTGTGATAGACCCTCATAGACTACCCATTTCTGCGACACAAATATAATCTTGCAGACCAAGCAATTTGTAATAAAATAACCTAACCAAATAGTTAGGATTATTCCCAAATTAATTTTACATAGACTCGATCTAGAACACTAGGACTCGCCTAAGATCCTGGCGACAAAATCCATTCCATATTTGGGGTAAGACTGAAGGACAACTCTGTCGACCATTCGAGAATGGATCGAGGAGACAAAAAACCACCTGGAATGTAGATTGTTACCAGAAAAGTAGGTTTACCTAGGTAATTACATACACAACACAGATCTGCTGAGATTATTTACATTATACACATGTAGAAAGGGTTTACATAACATTTTGGAAGTGAAACTGACGATAATGGTTGTGCGACACGAACACATCGATCAGGCGCTATCCCTTTTATGAAAAAAGGGGGTGTACTCCTATGGGTTGTTGACACTTAGTGGTCAACATATCCAAAAGTGACAAGTCGACTTGCCTCCAATTCAAGTCGGCCTCGGCCAAGAGACACATCCATTCACCCTATATAGATTACTATATAAAGGCAACTCGACCTCCTCCATTTGGGCATTCACGTTATCTCACACAAGACATTTTTTGGGCAAGCAAGATAAGGAAAAGAAGGACGAAGTAGGATGAAGGAGGCTAATTTCTCTCTTCTCTCTCTCTAGCAACTCGAACATGTGGATTGATCTCTCTCTCTCTATGGTTCACATTTTTTTCGGGGCAACTATTACGGCGAGGGGGAATTTCTAGGTTATTGGGACAACTGTTGCAGGGCCAAAATCCTGGGGCAACTCGCTATTGCAGGAAGGCTGAAAGTATGGGTCAGACAAGTAGAGAGAAGTGCAGGATCAAATTGGGTGACTTGAGTTGGAGGAGAAGAAATGGTTTGACCATACGTCTAGGTGTGTCTCTTATTGAACACACAGAATTCATCTATTGAAAAAGGTGTTTGGGTTTTTTCCCCTTTGTGGGTTTTCCTAAGGTAAATGTTGTCTTCTTTTGTGTGTTGTGATCTCTACTATTCCACTGTTATTTATGGATGGACTTTTGAAGTATAATTACTGAATGATATATTGGAATAAGTTAAAAATAAGATCTACATCAAAAGTAGTTATCATAATCTTAGAAATATTGTGCTAACCCTAATTGCACTAAGAAAATACACACAATATGGGCACTATGAGTTTGTAGTGATTCCTTTCATATCATAAATTTCTACAACAACCTTCATGAATTTGATGAAAAGTGTACTCATATTATTTTTATGATTTTGTGGTTGCGTTAAATGATATTATCATGATATTTTTAAGAATACATAACAACACTTGTAACATTTCATGTTTGATTTGTAACATCTAAGAAATAAATTTTTGTATGCAAAGCCATCTAGATTCCCTTTATAAACATTCTATGATTTGGAATTTTTTTAAGAATCATCATGGAATCCAACTATAGAACAATTGTTGGAATTGTAATTTTCATTATTGAATTTGCATTTTTTTATTGCAAAAATAGATTCAATACCCTCAAAAAGCCCTATTGCACATGGATTGTACAACCTCAACAATTCATATTTTTTTTTCCAATGATTCTTCTAAATTTTTAGCTAGAATTTGAGCAAAAATTGTCAGAAAAAATGACTAGAAATGGTCCAAATTGTAGCATGTTTAGATTACACGATTTCAAACAAAGGGATATATATATATATATATATATATATATATATATATGGCTTAAGGAAATACCAAAACCATTATGAAATGGCCAATTCCAACAAATGTATTAAAGGTAAGTAGTTTTATGGGTTTAACTGTATACTAAATAAGATATGTGAATGATTTCTCAAGGATACCAAAGCTACTCACCTCTTGGAAAAGAAAAGTTGCTTGATGCCATAGGATATTTTATAATATGCATGAATGCATCTCTGGAAGGTTTGGTTGGAGTTTGACTCAAGAAGGTAAGGTAATAATTATGAGTTAATGAAGTTGGATGCTAATGAAAATAACTAACTACTTCATGATTTAGAGCTTGTTACATTTGTGTATGCCTTGCGAGGATGAAGAAATTATTTTCTTTGGTGAAGATTCGAGTTAGATATGGATATTAAATGTTTGCAATTTGTTTTGTCAATCCCATTTGAATGACAAACGAATAAGATGGATCTAATTTTTAGCAAAAAAATGATAAAATTTGTAAAAGGAAAAGAGAATAAATTTGTAGATGCTTTTAGCCACTACAAACATTTGTGTGCTATAAGCATATCACAAATAAATTTAAACGGAATAATTATTAAACACTTGTAGTAAGATCCATGATAATGAAATAAACGAAATCACCATAGAATATTAAACTAATGATAAAATTTCAATATATGAATTTGATGTCGAAGAAATACTTTGATTTCATGGAAGAATATATATTCCCTCTTCCAAGAAACTAAGAAAAAATATTTGAGTAGGAGATCATGTAACAATACCCTATTTGACACATCTTGGAGTGACCAAGATGAAAAGACATCTTAAGAAGGTATTTTATTGGTTGAGAATGAATAAGGACATAGTAGTCCATGTGGATTGCTATTTACAATTCCAAAGAATCAAGGAAAAGCTTTGGGATACAACATGAATGTTGTATCCCAATGGCACACATGAAAACAAATGGGAAGTATTTTCAATAGATTTTATCACTGGAGTATTCATGAATCAATTTATACATGAATCCATGATGCAATTAATGGATTAATTGCCAAAAAATGTGCATTTCGGTAAGATGATAGATATCACGAGAAACATTGTAAGATTTCAAGGAATATTGGAAATGGTAATCTCCATTTCCTTCAAGATTTTGGGTGTGCTTCACTGAAGCTATGGGAGCTGAGTTGAAATTTATCTCAACATTTCACCAACAAATTGATGGTCAAATAGAAATGGTAAATCAAGTATTACACAATTTGTTAAGAATGTTTATAATGGACCAACTAGAGAAATGAGAAGACTATTTTCTTTGATACAATTTGCATATAATAATAGTCATTGCTTTTTCTCTTGGAATGGTCTCTTGAAGCTCTATATGGAAGAAAGTGTTGAACAAAACCTAGTTGGGATATATTGGATGATAGAATGGTGGTATGACTAGAAATATTGAGGGAAATGGAGGATCAAGTGATTCCCAATGGTAAAACTTGAAAGTAGTTTTAATAGATAAAATAATTGATTTGAATTGAACACAAGTTAAACCTGAAAAAATCCTATTAAATATAAAAATAAACATATTAAGCTATCCCCAAGGTTTTATAGGCTATTTGATATTATAGAACAAATAAGCCCGTGGCTTATAAACTTGGTCTAGAACTTGCCCTATCAAAGGTTCATATGTAAGTCATGTTACTTTTTAGGGCTAGATTGTTATTTGTTTTAGATAATTGCATTTAAAACATTTTTCCTTATTTACATCATTACATTGACCCCATAACATCATAACATCATTAGCAACTATGTAGAGAGAAATAACATCATCAATGCAATGGAAAAAAAAACAATAGAAGAAAAACATACCCAATATAGACACCGAGAGTTAGGTCAGAGACCAGGGCAAAACCCCACAAGGGGGAAAACCAAACCAGATCTTCTTCTATTAGATATTCATCGATTTTCTAGTTGATATGAAAATTTCTATGTTAAACCTTTTCAATTTATATCATGTTATAAGGTTGAGAAATCCAAGTCTAAAGACTTTGATCTAGATGATGTTTATGTATCTCTTGTTGATGATGTTTATGTATTTCAAGTAGCGTTGAATCAATGATGAGTTTCATGGGTGACCATGTTGATCAATGATTTGTAGTTTTGATGTCTATTTTTGCTACTACTACTAAAGTTGTAGAGGAGTTTTAGGAGTCCTGAAACTCTGAGCCATATTAGTTATGTAGCTCATGTTAACGATCTCTTGTCTAGTAGTGGTGATGCGTTTGATCATGATGAGCAGTGATCATGTTGTTGATCACTGATACGTAGAATTGTAGTAGGTCAGTGACCCCATAGCTTAGAGCATTGTTTTCGGACTCTAGAGGCCATTTAGAGCCTCATTGATTATGTATTTTGTTGCGAATATGTATTGTACTATATGCCATTTTGATATAATAACCTTTACATGGTATATAGATGAGAAAAGCTTGCATATTTTGTTTCTATTGGCTTGGAATCATGGTTTTAAATCTTAAAAATAGTTTTTTTCATTAAAAATTAATTATTTAATGTATTTTTAAAAACCGGTTTGTTTAGACCTAACTAGTCTCGGTTCGAAACCCAGTTCATTAGGTGGACTGATCCAGTCACCAGTTCCGATTTTTAAAACATTGGAATGAATATATATGAATGATACCATATATGCTATTGAGTGAATTAGATCTACATTGCCACAATATTTAATACTACAAAGATTGAGATTCGAGTCACAAGGAATTGAAGTAAGCCATATCAACTGAGTTACAAAACTCATGCATCGAGCTACAACAAATTTATAGAGTAGAGTCATAAAAATTGATCTATAGTGAAAGAGCGATTCATGCAATCTAGCGAGGCCTCTGGAATCACATAAAGAGTATACGAACTTGTGGAGCATAACGCGAGCTTATAGGAAAGCATGAGATGTGGTCCATTGTGCATGAATATATGAGCGAAATCATTATGGATATATATGTTGGAAATGTAACTAGTTTTAGTCTTCATAATTGTTGTACTCATTTCAATATGTATCTTATGTAACAAACAAAAGAAAGTAAGAAAAAAATATTATTGTAAATCATGGGTTTCATGCTCTTTATTGATGGTCTTCTAGGTAAAATCACGTTCTTCATGATTCTAGGGTTTGTTAGGTCATAGGATTTATTGTCACGAGTTAAAGGAGTCAATGTCATGATTATAAGGCCCTTCCAAGCATAATATATCATGTAAAAGAATTTATTTTGAGTTTAAAAGGTCATGGAAACCTCCAAAGTACAAGTCGGCCTTGGAAGCTTCAAGTCGACCTATTATCCACCATTTTGTGGGTGATATCCTTGATGGTACTTAGTCGACAACCAACAACCCCTTGCAACCACTAGATAGCTCAATGTGACACTATCTCCACCACCTGATCCAAAGATGTGGTCCCTTGCCCATCTGTTATGATCATATGTTTGAAGGTGGGCCTCCTGACCCCAAAGGTATGGCTTTTCATTGGTATAGTTGAGTAATTTTGCTTACTTATCATGGACACTTTTGGGCATGGATTGGTGGGGGGGATTGGGCGAAAAGAGTGGGCTAGGTCTGTACTCTTGTCTCCTCTACCCAATTTGGTGGTTAGCCTTGTATCCTAGTTCCGTGGGATAACCTTGACTAGATATTAGCTTTAGGGCTGGCAATACATGGGAAGTCCCAATTTTGGTTGTGTAGTCCTGCTTCCTGACACCACATACATCGCTTCCCTCTACTCATTCTAACCCCATTTATCACTTTTTCCATCCAGGTCCACATTTTTCCACTAGGTCCACAAAGGGTTAGCCTCCCCCTCCACTTGTCCATGCTTTAGGTCGAGCCTAGAATGATGCTCTGAAGGTCGATGCAGCTAAAAAGAAAGGAAAAAGCATAATTTTTCATCTTTCCTTCTCTTTATAGGCCTAACCCTAGTAGGTCAACTAGGGCATAAAGATAAATATTTTGTATCCATCCAAACACCTTGAAAATTGGTCCACAACTGTGATGGGGTATTCTCAAGTGGTCCTCCAAGTTTGAGCACAATCCGATGATTGAATCCCGAGATATCGCAAGCCCTAGCTCAAGGATCATTTCTCTCCCTAGGTCAATTTGGGTTAATGTCCTCATTTGAATCATTGCATTCAAATTTCAAAAGAAAATTAGTCCTTTGATCCTATTCTCCTCCCTAGCCAGGTCAAGCCCCTCTATTGTTGATCAAACCCACACCCTTGACCTAGTTTGGTTCCAATTGGGTTCTTTGTGGTCCTACAACCTTGTAACTTAAATTCTACAAGGATCACATAGAAGCCACTTCTCCTTAAAGATTCTTAGGTCTAGGAAACCTCTTGTCAATGGATATTCTTCAAACCTAGGTTTAAGTATCCCATTAGCCCCTCCTAGAGAGCATATCACCTTGCTTCTAAAGCAAGTAATCCAATTATTTGATTGTCTCTTGTGAATAGGCTTTAGGAATAAATTCTCATCCCATTATTGATCTATTCATCCTTGTGATTCCTTTTATATTGGTTCTCCTCCCATTGGTAAAAGTCCATAAAGAGTAGGGATATTTCACTGAGGTGACAAAGGGCTATTGCTCCATTTTTTCCACTTGACCTAGTAGTTTATCTATATGATCCCCTCCTAGGATCCGTGCTAGTTTGAGTGGTAACATTTTTGGAGCCGTTGCCAGGGACACAAGATGCGTGTCTTCTTTCCATTATGACATTATTGTATATCATTATTGGTGACTCCATTGGAAGAATGAAGCCCTAGTTTGTCATTGAACTTTAAGGTCAATGATTGTAGGGTGAAGCAAGCATTTCTCTAGGCATCTCTAAATTCACCTTGGCGACTCCTACATAACTTACATGTATATCTCAATAGGAGGTCTTTATTTGATTATTTTCCTACTTTGGACATCACTAGCATCCATGGGTACCCTAATCATGTCACAGGGAAGATGGTACGTGGGGTACCCTTTTTTGATGGTGATCCACTCTCTGCAATTGATCATGTAGAAAGTTTTATTGTACATACTTCAAATATGAAAGTGGTCCAGCAATATGTTCTTATGTTGTTGTCCATGAGATCCCTCCATGAACATTATTCATGGTTGCATAATCATGAACCAAGGAGCATCTCATCCATTAAGGAATTCTTTGATGGATTTCTTCAAAATTTTCATATATGCCCTACACTAAATATTCAAGAGGAAGCCTTCATTAAGCATCAAGATCTAGATGATGAACAGGGAGAGGGTCCTCCCTGGGTCTACATAATGAAAAATGTGATGAATAAAATTTTCAAAACACGTGTGATAGGGAGGATGAGTCTATGGAAAGTGAAATCGAGATTAACCGCACCTTTTCCAAGGATAATAATTTTGACAACCTACCTTTTGGAGACCTTGGAGAAGGTGATCAACTTCAAACATTGATATCAATGACTATTTACATATTGAAGAAGGGAAATGGAAAATTCATGGGAACCATTTTGATAATGACCCTATTTATGACACCTATGATGATGATATCTTTAGGACCCTTGTCATTCCTCACATCCCTGGGGTTGTAGTTGAATGGAATGTGGACCCTTTCCTTAGCCCTCCTTATTCTAATGAATCCTTTCTCTCACCTAAGTATGATGAGAAACATGCCTATTGTTTCTCCCCATGTCATCAATCTCCCTTTCCTTCCAATTATGACGCTATGGTGGTCAAAAACATGATATAAATGATAAAGACCATGATGGGGATGATATCCTTAAGGTTGCTATCCATTCGAGGTTTGTGAGCTTGATTGTTGATATCTCTATCTTTTGGTTGGAAGAAAGGATCATGTGGAACAGATTACATGTCCTTGTTCCCCCTCCCTCTATTATTCTCCATGTGTGGTCATTTTATTTTCCCACATCCTGTCCTTGTGACCTTCCATGTTGTCATTCTTGCCCTTGCCTTTGGATCTCTTGCATGATAAAACATAAGGGAAGTTGTTTCCATATTGATTGGATGATATGTTGGTTGAATTAGGTCTATGATTTCAATTAGTACTTGGGTGCTGTAATATGCATATTATGATGCATTGCATACTAATTTTCTCATTAGAACTAACATCATATGATATGATTATGATAGACTAGTTGCATTTAGATTAAAATTGCATTTAGAATAACAAAATATTTTCTTGTTGGTTTTATGCACTAATACTAAGCATGGCTGATCATAAGACACCACAAAAAAATGTTTCCCCATGTGCTTGGTCTTTGACATGTTCAGGGAACAGGTATACAATCCCAAGAGATTGTTGGTGTTCTCATGACCTTCCCATTCGAGTACGTTCATGCACTCTTCTTAGAGATTATGTCCAAGTTCGAGAGAAATGTTACCCACCAATTTGTGGGTGATATCCATAGGAGAATTTTTTTCTCCTAGATGGTCCTCAGCCGACAACCACCAGATAGCTCGATGTGCCACTATCTCTGCCACCTAAGCCAACCATGTGGTCCCTCGCCCATCTGTTATAATTGTATATTTGAAGGTGGGCGTCCTGACACTAAAGGTATGAATTCTCATTGAGTAGTTTTTCTTACGTATCATAGAAACTTTTGGGCATGGATTGGTGGGGGGATTCGATGGAAAGAGTGGCCTAGGTCTGTACTCTTGTATCCTCAGCCCGATTTGGTGGTTATCCTTTTATCCTAGTCCCATGGGATCTCCATTACTGACTATTAGCTTTAAGGCTGAAACTACATGGGAAGTCCCAATTTGGTTGTGTGGTCCCGCTTCCCGACACCACATACATATCTCCCCTTTGCTCATTCTAACCCCATTTATCACTTTACCCATCTGGGTCTGCATTTATCTGCTGGGTCCACAAAGGGTTAGCCTCCCCCTCCCCTTGTACACAGATTGGGTCAGGCCTAGAACGATGCCCTAGAGGTTGATGTAGCTAAAAATAAAGGAAAAAGCATAATTTGGCCACTCTCAACAGAAAATGTACCAAAAAATGCAAAGGATGACAGAGACATACAAATTTAGCACGTGGGCAAAATCAAAACATGAGCTTTACCCCTATCTATGGCCATCACCCTGGTTCCTATGACCCCTAGATGACCCCCCTCCACATTAAGGAACCCATGATTGTCCCAACTGCTGGTGGGAAATGAAATGCCTCACTTTAAAGGGGGTATCTACTTCTATATCCTGCACATCATTCCCTCATCCCTTAGAGCCCCAAGCAGTTATGAATAAAATTCAATCAAAGGAAAAATGAATATGAATAAGGGTGGAAAAACAAAGGTTGGGGTAATGAATGCACCACAATTTCTCCCTTCTACACTCATATGCCCAAGTGTGGGCTTCCCCTATTATAGCTACCCTTGTACCATTGCATGTGACTTGGAGCCTTCACATGATTCCCACTCCATTCCATCATTATATCACATGCCACGTACCACTTAATGGATGTACCATGGGCATGTCACCCCTTTTAAAGGCTGAAACCACCTAATAGGGTCCTTGGTTAACCCCATTATTGAGATTAGATACACCTATACATGCCAAATCGCACTATGGAAGTGCATGCCACCATGAAGTGTCCATTTGATTCCATGTTTTGTAAGCTCTTTTACTTGATTTCTCTAATGATTTTTTGTATTGAAGGGCAAGGGGATGCATTGGATATTATGCAGGATTACAGGTGGGTCTCCATTTTGGGTTTGGTCTCCCTATATGGGGTCCAGTCCCTCCAAAGTGTCACAATGACACTTGTATGGTGAGCGTTGAGAGCCATGGGCCTCCACCATAAAAAAAGAGCAATTCATGGATCCCCTAGAACTATTTAGTGATTGATCGTGTTCCAATTTTTGGATGAGGATGATGCACTTGGATTCCCATGCCCAACTGAATTCACACTTGTATCACACACTTGGCCGAGGTTCCAGGGTCCATATGAAGATGTGTCTCACCGCAGGAGATAAATGTAGGGCTTATGTTATCATCCTATCCCTTATAGATTGTTTACAAGAATTATCGATACACTTGGAGACCCTTGAGGATGTCATTGTGCCCCCACACCGACTTGGGGACACCACATGTGACTTGCTTGGAAAGCAAGGGGCCAACCCATTGCTCATTGTGTTTGGAGCCTATTTTCTCAACTTGGCACAGTTTGAACTTTAGTAGGCCTTTTGAATGGCCCAACGACTCATCATGTTTACTATTTTCCCCTCTTGAGAGGCTTATATTTCTATTTTGGAGCTATCTTGGTGGGCTTGTCACCAAGTAATATCATATATCATTATTGTACATTATTTTATTATTTGGGGCTAAATTAGGCAAATTAGGCCATTCGAATCCCCTATTGGATTGTATAAATATATGAGAGGATGATTCATTTCCCTCATCATCACTTGGATTTGGATCATTTGTATCTCTTGAGAACTAATGCATTTCGAGGTTTGGACGATCTTGGAGCTTTGCTTTTCTTGCACTTGATGATTGGAATAATCTCGTTGTACATTGTGAGTACTATTTTCGTGCACATCTTGTAATTTTGTCTCATAAAATGATCTATGGAATATTTTTGTTCATGAAGCTAGTGTAGTTGCTCTTGGGCTTATGCGAAGTTGCTGAACTTGTATTTGTGAGGGATTTTTCATGTTTATTGTTGAAATGTATGTTGGATTATTATCCTAGAGATACATGATTGCTCATGCATTATCTTGATAGTTCATCATTTGCAAATAATTAGAAGTATAAATTTCCCTTGTAACCTAGTTGTTTCTTTTGTCATGCAAAGTTATTGGGGAACTCCTTGATTGAAATTAAGCATCTCCCAAAAATGTTTCCATTAGACTCCATTCTCCCAATAGGCTAGGAACTGATCTAGTCTAGAGTTGATCACAAAAGAATATTATTTTTCATCTTTCCTTCTCTTTCTAGGCCTATCCCTAGTAGGTCAACTAGGGCATCAAGCGAAATATTTTGTAGCCATCTAAACATTCTGAAAATTAATCCAAAACCGCGTTGTGGTATTCTCAAGGGGCACTCCAAGTTTGAGCATAATTCGACGATTGCATCCCGAGATATCACAAGCCCTAGCTCAAGGATCATTTCTCTCCCTAGGTTGATTTGGTTTAGTGTCCTCATTTGGATCATTGCGTTCAAATTTCAAAATAAAATTAGTCCTTTGACCCTGTTCTCCTTCCTAACCAGGTCAATCCCCTTTGTTGTTGATCAACTCCACATCCTTGACCTAGTTTGGGTCCACTTGGGTTCTTTGTGGTCCTGCAACCTCGTAACTAAAATTATACAAGGATCACATATAAGCCACTTCTCCTTAAGGATTATTAGGTCTAGGACACCTCTTGTTAAGGGTTATTCTTCAAACCTAGGCTTAAAGATCCCATTATCCCTTCCTAGAGAGCATATCACCTTACTTCTAAAGCAAGTAACACAATTATTTGAGCCTCTCTCGTGAATAGGCTTTAGGAATCACTTCTCATCCCATCATTGATCTATTCATCCTCGTGATTCCTCTTATGTCAGGTCTGCTCCTATCTGTTATCTCTTAGAGGAAACTCAGCTGCGGGAAAACCACTAAGGTAACCTCTAACCTCTTTGAGGTTGAAAGGTAGCCCTTCAACCTGGAGAGGGATCTCTCCCTAAAAAATCAACTACTCTAGGTCACTGTAGTAGAAGGTTTTGCAATTGAGTTTTGTGGCCAGATTTATCAAAAAATGAAGTTTTGGCTGAGATACATGAAAAATACTACCATTGGGAATGGAGTCTAACCCAATCAGGTACATATAAACACAGTTTCAATGAAAAAAACATAAAAGTAGGGTAGTGACAATTCCTTTGATACTTTAAGGAATTTGGACAGAAAATGAAGGAGATTAGTGTAATGGTTAAGTGAAAAACATTTATAAATTCTTGAGAAACAAAGAAAAAGGAGCATAAAATATGAATCCCAATTTCATACTCTTTTTGTTAGACATGAGCTCATGAAGACTGTTTTCATTAAAATCTGCTCAAAAATACACAAGGGATGATATATCTCAAATAAAATCCAACCCTTTCTTCTTCTATAGTCTTAGCTTATATAGATAATACCATAATTGTCATATGTTTGTAGCACAAAAAATAATTACAGTAATATAGAAATAGAACAAATATCCTAAGTACATGCATCTTGAAAATATCTTTTAAACATATCAAAAAGTCATAATAACTCGCTAAAAAATATGCTGAAAAAGAGGTGGAGAAAGTGTATCATGATCATGCTCTCCTCACTGTAGATCAACCTCGTCATCCTCCAAAAATAGGTTCTGTTTCATTGTTGTCTTCTCGGTCATCCCTGTTGTCTTATTTGTAAATTTGGTCTTTCCTTTAGGATAGTATGCATTGTTGTTTAGAAGAATCTTGTTTTTGTAATAACATCATAAGGAAAAGCATGTGATAGTAGCATACTTAGAGTCTACTTGTTTAAGTTTCTTTGTAGAAATAATATACTCTTTAAAGATAGATAAATATACCATTTTTCATATTGTTCATCCAAGCATTATCTAACATCATGTTAGAGGTATTCATCTTGCTAAAGTGGATCATCATGTTATGAAACTAACTTACAAAAAGATAGAAAAGAGAGATAAACGCCTTAGAATTCAACCTCTTCAAGCGGGCAACCTCCTTTACATTACACAAATAAACAATTCTTGGATGATACAAATGACAAGACCTCATTTCTATATATAGGAGTCTAAGGGGTCATAATATAATCAAAGCTGACATAACAATAATAATATAAGGGAATGAGAGACCTAGCGCGCGCGCGCTCTGCAACTGTTGCAGCCGCCATCGACTGCGCCCTGGTTCGCTCGCTCGATCCTCTTCCAGATGGCCCCTCCGGAGGAGGCCGCTCAACAACTAGCTTTCTCAGCTCTCATAAATTCTTTTCCGCCCCAACGAGCTCGCCCTGCCATCTCTAAATTCGTAAAAAAATAGAGGGATTGCAAGAAGTCTCCCTTCCTCCTACCTTGCCCAGAATGGCTGCACTTGCTTTCGCAGAAAAGGGACTGATAGGGAAATTCATAGGCCTTTGGCCCTCACCAAAAACTGTTCAGAGGAGGGTGGAAAGAAACTGGGCGGACAAAATTCAAGGGAAAATTGCTATTAGATTCTGCGGGAAGGGATACTTCACCTTCCACTTCGAGACAAAGAACGACAAGGACCTGATATTTCGCAATGGGCCTTATTTCATGGACTCCAGAGGTTTGTACTTAAACAAATGGACGCTAGACTTCGATCCAGAGCTTGATATTCCTAATGTGGTTCCTGTCTGGGTTCGCCTCCCCCATCTCCCATTACACTGCTGGGGAGATGAATCATTGCGCGCCATTAGAAATGCAGTTGGCAAATATATTGATAGGAGCGAGCCAAGAGACAACATGCAGGCATGTGCCTGTATCTGTGTCGAGGTTGACCTGGGAAAAGGACTTCCAGAAGCCATCAAGCTCAAAGTTGATGAATGGTCGCACATACAACAGCTCGATTACGAACAGATTCCCTTCAAGTGTAAGGTATGTCACGAGTATGGTGATTTTGCTAATCGCTGTACTAAGCTCATTAATGTTGATAACAATACTCAAGAACAACAATGGGAAGTGGTAAAAAGGAAAAAACCAGCACCTAGCCCCATTTTTCCCAATGAACCTGGACCTTCCTCTCTTAACCCTTCCGCCCAATCCCCATCTCCTCCTCTTTCCCCTCCTCATCGACCTCAATCCCCTAGATTGGAAAAATCCCTTCAATCTCCCCCATCCTCCAATCCTTTCCATGTTCTATCCCTTCCTGAAGATGATCCTACTCCCTCGAATCCTCCTGAACATCCCTCTTCCCCTCATTCTATGACTCCCCTCCCCCCCCTCTTATCAGACCCCTCCCTCCTAGAATCACTCGCAGTAACTCCAAGGACCAGGGATATTCCTTTGATGGTCAAAATAAGCCGGGTAGAAAGACCTCAAAACAACATAGGGATGAGAATGCGCAGAAAGATATAGCCCTAGGATTGCAGAATCCAATAGAATCTTACATTCAGGGCACAAAAGATCAAGAAATGGCAAGTAGAGACAAGGGAGGCAGAGCACCTCCTCGAACCACAGGTCTGAAATGATCAAAATTCTTTCATGGAACAGCAGGGGACTCGGGCACCCCTCCAAAACCAATGCTCTAAAAGATCTTATCGCGCAGGAGAAACCATCCATCATCTTATTACAGGAAACAAAGCAAAGAGAACGAGAAATCAACAAGATCATTGAAAAGTATAAATGTTATAAAGGAAGCATATGTGAAGCTAGAGGGGCTTCTGGTGGAATCACTACCATTTGGAATCAAAATGAATGGAATAGTGAAGATGATCTAATTGAACAACGTTGGATAAAAACAGTTCTGAGAAATAACATTAGCAAACAACAGATTGTCATTTTTAATGTATATGTCCCTAATCACTACAGGGATAAAGAAATCTGTTGGGAAGATCTTAGTAAAAACATAATGGAAGAAGATAACAACAACATCATATTAGGAGGTGACTTCAACTTAATCCTGCATGCCAACGAAAAGCGTGGGGGAAGCTTTATGCCAGATCCTTTCAGAAACCAAATGGAAAATATAATGCACACTGGTGAATTGATAGATATAACTCCAAAAAATTGCAAGTACACATGGAGCAATCGTAGGCTGGGCAGCAACAATATCATGGAGAGGCTGGACCGGCTCTTGGTCAACATCTCCCTCCTATCAACCTTTTCAATTGTCAATTCCTCCATCTTGCCCTTTTCTGCTTCCGATCACTACCCAATCACTCTAGCACTAGATATACACTGCCCCCTTGGTCCGCTTCCATTCAAATATAATAACATTTGGAGTGATTATCAAGTAGCCCGAAACATCATCTAGCACACCTGGGGACAACATATTGAAGGTTCCCCAGGTTTCATATGGGAGAATAAATTAAGGAATGTGCAAAAAGCGCTCAGAAATTGGGCCAAATCGCACTACAATGACCCTGAAAAGGAAAAACGTGAGCTTAAGTCCAAAATTGCAGAACTTCAATGCGCAATAGAACAAAAGGAATATTGCCAAAATGAAAAGTTTCAAGAAGAAGAGCTTTACGATCAACTGAGCAGAATTAAAAGAGAGGAGGAAGAAAAGTGGCGCATCAAATCAAGGCAAATGTGGCTGGAAAGCTGGGACAAGAATACCTCCTTCTTTCACAAACAAGCCACTGCAAGACAAATCAGAAATACCATAATTGCCATTGTAGACATCACAAGGACTCAACATGTTGAACAAGTAGATATCAAAGGAGCTGCCACAGACCATTTTAAGGAACTCTTAATTGAAACAAAGGAGGAAGAACTTTATGATGATCTGCTACAACATTTGCCTACTAAAATCACATCTGATTTGAACAAAAGCCTGATAGCAGAAATAAAAGAGGAAGAAATAGTGGAAGCAATCTGGAGTCTCCATCCCAACAAGGCACCTGGACTGGATGGATTCCCAGTTTGTTTTTACAGAGTTTACTGGGAGCTGATAAAGAAGGATCTCATCAAATACTTCAAGTGGATCTAGAGAAAAGGAAAAATAGGTGGATATACAAATTCTACCCATCTGGCCCTCATTCCTAAGGAGAACCGCCCTTCCAATTTCTCTCGCTTCAGGCCTATATCATTATGCAATTCTTCATACAAAATCTTCACTAAAATCATAGCCTCTCGGCTCAAACCTCTCCTTCCGATGCTAATCTATGAAAACCAAGGAGGCTTTATGGCTAATAGACAAATTTCAGATTCTATTCTGTTGGTTCAAGAAGCCATCCATTCAAGTCATGCAAGGAATGAAAAAGGATTTATTTTGAAACTAGACTTGGCCAATGCCTTTGGCAGGGTAAGGCATTCATTCTTATTTGCAGTTCTTCAGAGGATGGGCTTCTCACCTCTCCTTATTAATGTCATAAGAGCCTGTATATTTGGCCCATGGATCGCTCCCCTCATCAACGGAAGACATGGACCTTCCTTTCAATCCTCAAGAGGATTAAGACAAGGCTGTCCCTTATCCCCATATCTCTTCATCCTCATGGCAGAATCATTCAGCTGTGCGCTTGACCAGAAGAGGCAGTCAGGTCTCATCGTGGGCATTGAGTTTGAAGATGGCATTAAAAACATAAATCACTCTCAATTCGCTGATGACACCCTATTGCTAGGGGGGGCGACCACCATTATAGTAAGAAGATTCAAATCCCTGCTAGACAGCTTTATGAGATATTCAGGAGGTCAAATAAATCACCTCAAAAGCTGCATTTATGGATGGAAATCTTCACCTCAAACGATTCACAGCATAGCCAACATTTTTGGTGTCCCCTACAAGTTAAATTGGGACCGCTTCAATTACTTGGGAATGCCGGTAAGCATAGGGAATTCAAATACAGGTGTTTGGGATTTAACATTAGACAAAATGAAAAGGAAAGTTCAGAAATGGGGAACTCTGTGGCTCAATCCAGCTGGGTGATAGGTGCTTCTAAAATCAGGCCTCTCCTCCCTTCCCCTTTATCAATTCTCCCTGGCACAATCTCCAGCTTCATACCATCAAAAAATGGATAGCATTCTCAGATTTTTTCTCTGGCAAGGGGGCAAGAATGAAAAGAAAAAATACAACCTAGTAAAATGGAAGCAAGTCATTCAAAGCCCAGAGAATGGAGGTCTTGGCATAAGATCCCGATCTCTCATGAATTTAGCATTTGGTGGAAAGTTGATTTGGAGACTTCTGGACAATCAAACAGCCTGGTGGAAAAAAGTCCTGGAGGAAAAATATTTCAATCAGTCAATGCAGCATCTTCTCACTTCCGAGATCCCCAGCAGAAATTGTACAAAGATATGGAAGCTTTACAAAAAAGCCATTGCATTCATGGTGCAAAATGTCTCCAAAGTGCCAAAAGGAGGTGAAACGGTGAACTTTGGTTCGGATAAAATCATGGGGAACCCACCCTTAAACAGTCTCCCAGGTATGGATCCTATAATTCATTATTTACAAAGCAAAGGTATATGTAATCTGAGCCAAATCTCTCAATGGAATGTATCAACCAATGTTTGGATGCGATGGTATTTTCCACCCATTCCCCACCATCTTAAAGGCAGCTTCGATTCTTTTTGCAACCACCTGCACAGCATTACACCCACCATCAAAGATGAAAAGGATGAGTTCCGATGGGATCCTACAAGAACCAATTATTCAATCAAAGTAGGTTACAACTATCTAAGTAGCAAGGAACACCCAACGACTGTTTGGACACACTGGAAGATTTGACAGAGAGCTGAAGCAATTCCAAAAGTCAAATTTTTCATGTGGACTCTCCTGCATGGGAAACTACTAACTACAGAGAATCTCAAGAAAAGAGGCATCGTTGGACCCTCTAGATGTCCCAACTGTAATGTTGTAGAGGAATCCATACAACACTTATTCATTTACTGTCCCTTTGCAGCCTCATGTTGGAACATCATCATTCCTTCTGCACCCCCCATTTGGAATTCTCAGCACTCCATTGACGAAGCTCTAAATAACCGGAGGAGAAACTATCCTTGGCAATCAGTGAAGTAAAATCCAGCTAAAAGAGTTTGGAACGCCATCCCTTTTGCTCTTCTGTGGCGTATATGGATTTCTCGGAACAACATGATATTTCGAGATAAAATAACTACAACCAGGCACATTCTCATCAAAGCAACAAGTCTGGCTTCTGAAACCATAACATCCAAGACAACAAAAAAAATTGACTCCACCAGTCTATGGGCAGAGGAAAGAAGTTTCATTCGGCACCTTATTGACAAGACCAGTAATACTTCAACAGTAAACATCAGCAAGTTTAGAGGCAAAGCCAACAATCTTGATTGGAAAATCCGCCTAAAAAAGGAAGAATTTAGTAAATGGATCCAATCAAAGAAATCTCATTCTTTATTCTTTGACGGAGCATCTAAATCTAATTCGGGAGCAGGGGACATCATTCTCAACCCTTCAGGCGTACCAGTGTCCTCTTATGAATGGGGTTTGGGAAATTTAACCAACAACAGAGCTGAAGCTCTGGGCCTCTACCAAGGCATCCTTCAACTTCAGGTCCAAGGGATTAAAAAATCTCTCATATTTGGTCACTCTGCCATCATAATAAGCTTAATGAACAACAATCGACAAGCATCCAATCTCTTTTTACATCAAATCATCAATCGATGTAAAATTCTGCTAACTCAGGATTTGGAGTACCAATTCTTTCATGTCCTCCGCTCCAACAACCAAGTTGCAGACAAAAGAGCCAGTCAAGCCTGCTCATGGGAAAGAGGAAGTATCCTATGCAACCACGCGAACCTGCATCAATTCATTCCCTGATATTCACGATCGCTCCAAATCGATCCCCTCCATCGAATTGTGCCTCTGCTAATAAGGACTCTGACCAAATCCAAAAGATGTTTGATATTCACTGCAACAAATCCCTGACTTTATAGTCGTATCACATCTCTGGAGATTTTGACACAACAAATCAAATATTGGACGGTAAAACCCGTGAGCGCCCTTGCTTCCTCCTTGTGATCTGGTCCTCTTCTTGCCCCTGTCTGCCCACTATATATTCCAGCAAGCCTCCTCCTCATCTCCACGGCCCTTCTCCCCTTTGTTCATTTGCCTTCGCTTTCTCCGTAGTGATCTTCAGTAGGCCGTGCCTCGCCTCTAACTCTAGGTCCCCCCTAGACCGAATCCTCCTCTCCGATTCAGTGACTCCCACTTCTCTGTTCCTCTATTCCCCTGTATTTCTCTGTTGTGGTTTATCCAGTTCGGCTTTAGCACCTGGTTCTCAGATAGATAGCTGTCTCAGAACTGTATTCAGATTTATAGTTACAGTAAGTGCGTTCTCTTCTCCAAAGTTGCCTCAAGTCAGCGCTGAATTTCTCCTTATGGATCGAAGCAAGGATTGCTTGCATTGCCGGGACCTTCAAGCCGAGATTGAACAAGTCAGAACTCATCAACGCCTGCTAGATGAGAAAATCGATGCTGCCACAAGGATTCTCACAGCAAAATATGAGGCTGACCTCAATCTTTTTCTGCACCGCATTTCCTCTCTGCAGGAGAAATTCACCGCTCTCTCAAATACCTGTGCACACATCCAAGAGTCAGGTTAGATCCTCAAGTTCATGTTGGACAAGATCAACAGCTCAAACGGTCCAAGCACCAGCTCCTCCAGTGCAAGAGTTGCAGCAGTAGACAACCATCCGGAGGCCTCCAATGCCCGACAGATCAACCTTGTAAGTATCGACTAGATGTATTGCAAAGTCAGCCTGCTTCTTTCCCAATTTATCAGAATTTATACTTGTATTAGGACCTTTCAATCGAACAGTAAAAGCATTTTTGTGAACTGTCATAATGTAATACAACCACAAGCTAATCCTGTGAGCTCATCCTTTGTAAAATCCGAGCTTAGTCTCCCCCTTCTTTTTTGAATACATCTAGCAACCGACTTTGTGAAAAAAATAAAATAATGTAAGGGCACAACAATAACAATAGTGGGTTTCTATGGGGCACAATAATAACAGTATGGGTACTACATGGGCACAAGAATATAATAAGGGGGTTGCACTAATAACAATAAGGGGTTATAATAGTAGTATAGGGACCTAACATGCCCCTCTCCTTCAAAAAGTGTTGTCCTCAATGATTGAGTAGTTCTGTATGCTTTTGTATAAAATTATCCTCCTTCCATGTGGAATCTTTAGTGGGTAAGCTCTTCCACTTGATGAGATACTCTAAAATTGATTGATTTCATAGATGTCAATTTCTTGGTTCTGCGACTACTTCAGGTTCCAATATGATTTTTCCTTCCTTGTAAAGTTCTCACAATATTGTTTGAACTCAGATCTTATGCAACTTTTGAATGAGGTCCCACCCTGCTTCGTCATTCTTCCATTCATCCATTTCTTCATTTATCAATTTTGGTTGGATAATTATACCAACCTCTAGCATTTCGACAACCATATGTTTAATTTCACTCCTTTAGGCATATGGATATCTATAAGGCCTGATATTTGGAGGAACACTTCTTAGAATCAAATGAATAGCATGATCATGATCACGAATAGGTGGGAGGCCTTTGGGAGTCTCAAATACCTTGGAATGATTATCCAAGACTTTGTGGAGATTTGGAGAAACAGATGATTTCGATGTGGGAACCTCTAGTGAACATAATGGTGCAATTATGCCTCTTTGTTCTTTCTTTAGAATCTTTGTCATTCCGTTAGAGATGATTATCTTTCCTGGTTTCCATGTGATACCATTTAATTCAGCTTCATTTTGTTCCGAAGAAAATTTCATGAAAAGTTCTTGAAATTTAAAAGGTATTATACCCAAGGATTGTAGCCATTGAACTCCTAATACAACATCAACACCGCCCATTGGAATGAAAAGCATTAGGTTATTCAATACATATTCTCCCATAGATAGCTTGATATTATGGCACTTTCCATAGCAAGTTATGGTTCCTCCACTTGCAACCATCACTTGACACTATGGTGCTAGATATAGGAAGCAATTCAATTCCTTGGCTATCTTACAATGAATAAAATTATGGGTACTGTCCGAATCAATCAACACTATTACCTTTTTCTTCTTGATATGTTCTTCTATCTTGATAGTTTGAGGAGTGGTAATTTCAGCCAATGCATTACAATATATTTTCAGATTCATTTCTTGATGCTCGATGTGATATTTCGCTTCTTGAACCTTTTTCTTCTTGATATGTCCTTCTATCTTGAGAGTTTGAGGAGTGGTAATTCTTGCCAATGCTTTACAGGATATGGTCAGATTCATTTATTTTTTCTCTGGGGTTGGTTCCTGGTGTATATCCTGTTCATTTGATGTTTCTTGATCATTTTCTCCCCCTTCTTCACAATCTATGTAAACTAATTTCTTCTCAACACACTTATGATCTTTAGTGTATTTGCTATCACAACTATAACAAAGCCCTTTTTCTCTTTTTTCTTCCAATTGTTTTCATGTAAACCTTGTAGGTTATGGAAGGCTAGGAGAAAAAACACTTCCATATTTATAGTTGTGAGTGGTAGCATTCCTTGTTTCCATAATTCTGCTTTCAATTTTTCTTGCCAACCTGAATGCCTTCTCGAATGAATCAGGTTCCCAAAGACGAACCTCATGTTGAATGTTATCCTTTAAAGTCCGTATGAAGACATCAATCATTTTCTTCTTTGGAATATCATTTACCCAATTTTTGGAAGTCCTTAATGCGCTTTGCCATTGAACCCTTTTGTTTGAGATTTATCAATTCGCTAAAGAAGGTGTTACTCTTTGTAACGTCATAATGTGCTATCATTTCTTCTGTGAAAATTGACCAAGTGACAAGTGCTTTACGAGAACAAAGCCCTTTACACCATAAAAATTGATTTGGTTCTAAATATAAAGATGCAATAAATACCTTTTGTAATAGTTGCACCTCATGTAGATCAAATTATTGTTCCATGTGTAGTATCCAATTTACTGGATCCTTGCCATCAAACTTCCTCATATCATTTTTTCTTGATTTTAGGAGCTCAATATTGAAACGATTGTAACTCTGTAATTTTGGATCTTTAAGTTTTGAAATTTCAGCCTGTTATAGCCCTCTAATTCCTCTTTCTAACCCCGCAAGTCTAATTAAAATTGGATTCCCGAAGAAAGCGTTATGCCCAATCTCCTGCAATGACCTAATTATAGAATGGTTCAGTAGAGTGAAGTTGTACGAAGTGCCACGTGTCACTATTTCGACCTTAGGTTCTAAAAATGATACCCAACAAACTACAGCCTATCTGATTTCTGTCACTTTTTACGAAATTTCAATATGATGCTCAGAGAGAAAGTTATGACGATTTTCCCAAGGTCATCTGTTTGGGATGTAATTTGGGAGCATGTAGAAACCCTAAATGTCTTGGACTGTATCTCCGAAAATATAGTGAAACAAGGTTTAAAATTTGGGAACGAGCTTCACCAAGGTTTCAGATGAAATGAGTTTTAATGTCAGAGTCTGAAAATTCGTAGAAAAATAATTATAGCGAAAATTCCACGATGACCTGTTTGAGATGGAATTCTGGAGCTTGCAAAAACTCTAACTTCTTCAGATCAAATCTCTGAAAAAATAGTGAGACAAGATCTAAAATTTGGACCCGATGTTCAGCGATACTTTGTCTAAAATGGGTTTTGGTTTTAGCATTTGAAACATCACAAAAACAAAGTTATAGTGAAAATTCCACGATTACATGTTTGGAGCAGCGAAACCCTAGAATCCAAAGCTCTGATACCAAATGTTATGAAACCAGCTCACAAAAAGATAGAAAAGAGAGATAAACGCCTTAGAATTCATCCTCTTTGAGGGGGAACATCATTTACATTACACAAATAAAAATTTCTTGGATGATACAAATGACAAGACCTCCTTTCTATATATAGGTGTCTAAGGGGTCATAATATAATCAGAGCCGACATAACAATAATAATGTAAGGGAAAAACAATAACAATAGTGGGCTTCTATGGGGCACAATAATAACAATATGGGTACTACATGGGAACAACAATATAATAAGGAGGTTGCACTAATAACAATAAGGGATTACAATAGTAGTATAGGGACCTAACACATCATGATCCTCTAAGAACCATCATTTTGGAGGATCTTGGGAAAATCATTGTGACAAAATTAGTATACATTTTATATAGTATGGAAACAATACTTTTGAAGGGATGAAGGACTGAAATGGGTTGGGTTATAAGCTCATTGTGAGATATATAGCTAGATGATGGAATAAGAATCACAAGAATGCATATTGAAAGTAACTATGGGATAAGATTCATATGTGTAGAATATTGTAACATGCTTTTTATGATTACGTGATGCTTAAAAGGGAAGAATTTGAATTAATCAAGGATAAATAAAGAATTAAGACTTTTTCTAGATTATGTAGAATAATGATTAACATCCGGTATAATATTTGAAAGAAAAGTACTAACTTGGTAATCAAGTTTGATCCTTGGGCACTCTGATGCATGAAGGAAGAGGCGAATGGAGATGGACCATGAGGATGTTGATGGTTGAATGCGAAAGTCATCATGGTTAGGTAAGTATACATTTAATTGTTGTTGGTTATATGGTTAACATATTGTTTGTCTACCTGAAAGTATGTTGCAGGAATATATGTAGAATGTTGAGGCAATCTCAACATAGGATACCTGGAAATTATGAAGTCAAGATATATTGATCTTGAGATTGAAAGATAGCAGTGCGAGAAGATAACCTGAAGGTCAACACGAGTAAATATGGCTCCATGATACCTCAAAAGAAAGCGATCTTGATGTGAAGAAGAGAGGGATCCATGTAGCTATGAAGAAAATGTAGTTGATACTCTTATAAAGACAAGCTATAACGCTTGTGGTGTTGACTTCCCAAATAGAAAGAAAGTCTGGAATATTCTTTGGTTTTGAGAGGGAGCAAAGGAGTCTCCTTAAATAGGAGCAAGGATCTATTCTCCAATAAAAAGGAGTGTTGGGTAATTTAATTGTTAGTTAAATTATTTGCATTAAATGTCAATTTAGGTTCGTATACTTGTGAAGTAAACTTGCACAATATATGCTAGGAAATTAACCCTCAATCAAAAAGGAAATTAAACTATGAAAATGATTGCAAGACTCAAAGAAAACTGATTAATGAAAATATCTAAATGATCACACACACACACACGTTCTTTCTAAAATACTATATCTATCAAAGCACCAAATTCAGAACTTGAAAGAAACAAGCGATTCTAATCTTATACTATGAAAGCTTTTTGAAATTCTATTCCATCAAACATAAAGCTAAATCCTATTTTATTGGACTTGGAAATGAATCTAATCTATTGAACTTAAAATAAATTCTAATCTATTTAACTTGAAATAAATTCTCATCTATTGAACTTGAAAGCAATTCTAATTTATTGAAAGAAAATGACTTGAAATTAAAATGTCTAAAGCCTATTGAGATTACTGATGTGTGCATACTAAATAGAGCCAATCATAACTATCAAATTATCTATGAATCTGAAACTAAGCAACTTAAATGAAATGAGCATAAAAGAACATAAAGAAAGTGCATAGAAAATAAAGCATCTAATCAAAATACTTGAAATAAACTTTGCAGAAAATGAACATAAAAGAAACTAATCTATATTGCAGAAATGAAACACTAAAATACACTCATACTCATCAAGTGGCCATCATGAAGTGCATGAGAGGTGGAAAGTTCAGGAAGTTATTGATCAAACACCAAATCTCATCATGAAAGCACAACCATATCAAAGGATTGTATTAAAATCAATAGTATTCATAACATCAAGCATAAGCATAACCAATCCTTAGCATTCCAAAACTTAACATTGAAGCATGAGCATAGCTCCCAAACTTAACACCCCTTTGAGAGGACAAGGTACTCCTATTTATACAAAAACTAAGATAATTAATTCATAAATGTAGATCCACAAATCTCTCCTAGATCCATAAATATATCATGTGATTAACCATATGTTAACATCTAGTAAGTAGCATCTCTTCATATCCTTTCACAAATATCTCATAGCTTTGATAGGAGACACTTATGAAAACTACCAAGATTCTTCTCCATGGATTGTGCTTGATCAATGATCTCAAATCTTCCTCAAATCTTCAAATGTTTGAAGAGGAAATTCGGATTTGAGACTTAGAGGCCAAATATGTCTATGTTAGAATCTTCAAATAAGCCTACACACATCATAAAATTCATCCAACTTTTAGATATAAGTGAATACATGTTATATTTCTAATATTTAACCATAAATTCACTCAAAATACGAAAATATACGTATTGGAAAATAATATGTCTAAACCCATATTTAATCATGAATATGGTCTTAGTTCATGGTTATGGAGTTGCAGAATATGATGAATACTGAAGGAAAATAGAAGAAAAGATGGTGAAATGGATGGAATTTTGGAGACCCAACAAGGAGAATAAGGTTATCCTCTATGTTTGAGAGGAAGTGATGTTGGACATCACTTGTGCATTCTCGTCTTCATGTGTCAAGCACTTTATTAGAACTAATAGCTGTAAGTCTAAGTGAAGGCCTTGAAGAGAGAATGGTGAGGATTGAATAAGCATTTGTGGTTTCCTTGAGGATAAAGCATACAAGAAAGGAAAGGGACCGACACCCTTTGAGGATGGGACAAGTATCCAAGATAAGAATGGTTGAAGAGGACCGATATTCTTTGAGGATTTAGGTATGGAGATCCAAAATAAGAATAGTCATAAAAGGACATACCTTATGAATATTCAGATGGGGTATGTGGCTTGTAGAGGTAATGCAGTATCACACATAAATCCTCCCAGAATAATGCTCTCGAATAAAGTTGAGCTTGCCAAGTTAGGCCTCAGTGACAGTGTTGGTTCTAATGATGATTCTTATAGTTGGCCTATAAAACCGATTATTCTTATGATAACTCTTCAGTTTGAGAATGATGTTGTATTGGTTGTACAATTATGAATACCTCCCTAGTTAAGAGGGAGTGTTGGAAATGTAACTAGTTTCGGTCTTCATAGTTGTTGTTGTACTCATTTTAATATGTATTTTATGTAACAAAAAGAAAAGAAAAGAAGAAAAATTTATTATTGTAAAGCATGGGGTTCATCCTATTTATTGATGATGTTCTAGGTAAAAGCATGTTCTTCATGCTTCTAGGGTTTGTTAGGTTATAGGGTTTATTGCCATGAGTCAAAGGAGTCAACATCATGTTTATAAGACCTTTATAGGAAAAATATATCTTGTAAAATAATTTATTTTGAGTCTAGAAAGTCTTTGAAACCTCCAAAGTACAAGTCGGCCTAAAGGAGGGAATTCGACCCCTTTGAAAGGCTATATAAAGGAGCGGTTCGACCTCATTTAGCACTCACACTCCAACATGTTCGATCTCTCTTGAAAAATTTCAATCTACAACTAGAAGAAGCAAGGAAGGTAGAGTGAAGGTTTGGAAGGAAAAATAAGGCAAATAAATCTTGTTTTTGGGCTATATATCCCTCACATGTGCAAAGTTCTAGGGTTACTACAGTTACAAATAAGGGTGAAACTGCAGGCTCGAATTGCAAGAGAGTGAAGTGCAGTATCAAGGTGTTGCACGAGAGAATACTTGATCTTGACCTCGTTGACCTGGGGAGGAACTATCTTTCTCTATAAAGTGTCTCAAGAAGAAGTTGAATTAGGGTTTCTGCAACATCTACATGGTCGAAGTTGCAGAACAAGTTGCAAGACGAATTTGGCGGATCGAAGTCGTGGTCAAAGTTGTAGTTGGAAGCTATTTGATACAAGATTGAGATGTGACCTTAGTAGGGTTAACTTGGTACATGGAGGGGACTTGGTCTAGGGTTTGGGTCTTTATGGTCTCATTTGAAGCAAATTCTTTAAGAAGAGAAGATAAAGCGAATAACTGAACTGAAAAATAAAAATAAAAATAATAAATTAATTAAATAAATAAATAAAAATAAAATAAATAAAATAGAATATAATAAAATAAAATAAAATAAGATAAACAAACCACAAATAAGGAAGCCGAGCCAAAAAATATAATTGAAATTACAGATCATGATGTTGATTTTGTTTCTTCATGATTAGAATCAATCTCAAGACTTGTTTATTTATACAATTCACTGGGTGAAAAGGGTCCATAGAAAATGGAGTCGACTTGTAGTCTTTCTAGGGAAACATTTGACTTTAAATTCAAAAGTAATATTAAATATATTTTCTTGACTCCAATTCACATTCTCTTTTAATAATACTTTTCCAAATGCTTGCCCCAAATTTATATCACAATAAATAATAGGGGAGCCCAATAATATTTATTTAATCAATTTGAATTCTTCTTCAGGGCGAGATGGGTTCCACTTGGGGTCTTAGGTTTTACCATGGGAAATTTGTCCCATATTTTCCCAAATTTCAATAGTCCCACTCAACTAGGGAGGAATTTCCATCTGCATCATAAGTCTTATCTTAGATGTACATGTCTGCTCCATCATATCTTGTCTTGTCTCGTATCATCTCATCTCATCTCACCTCATAGATGAAGAGAAATCTACAACCGATGGTAGGGGAGATTGATTAGATCCTCCAAACCCTACAAGTCTCTAGGTCAAGTTCCATGACCTTCATCTTAGCCACATCAAGAATTTATCCATCTCATTACATTTCATATGAATTTGTTTCCTTTTATCATCAACTAA